>VZTX01000270.1:0-24704 GCA_013400915.1 Pardalotus punctatus | reverse complement strand
CTCGCCCCGGGCTCTGGGGTCCCGGCGGATCGCGGCGAGCTCCGGCCCCTCCCGCGGCAAACACCGCGTGTAGCGAGGCGCCGGAGGAAACCAACCACCGGAGCATCTCTCAGTGTTGTGTTAGAGGATGTGACCCGAGCCCCCCTTCCGCTTACCTTACAGGTGAAAAACAAAGCACCCGCTGAAGTTCAGATCACAGCAGAGCAGCTTCTGAGAGAGGCAAAAGAGAGGGAACTCGAGCTTCTTCCACCGCCTCCGCAGCAGAAGATCACAGATGTTGAAGAACTAAATGACTACAAACTCCGGAAGAGGAAGGTACAGTAAAAACAACGAACTTAATCTGGACACTTGCATAAAGCACTAAAATTCTACCTTTTTTAACTTATATAAGATGTAGTCTATATTCCTTGTGGACTTTCCAGGTGGGCACCCATTCTTTAAAACCGTGACTGTTTCATGCCACTCTTTAACAAAACATGTAAGTTACAGATGTGTTGTTTGACAAAATCTGGTAGAAAGTAACGTCTGCCCTGTGCCCGTGTTCAGAACGCTGAAAGGATAATTGCTTACACAGTTAATAAGCATTTTATTCATTACCAGCAGCATCTGGCCAGTCACTATAAAAGAACTTGAACAAAAACAGAAATTACAATAATGTTGAGTTGTAATACCTCTTTTAAAAGAACTGCTTTGCTTGTGCACATTTACCTATGGTTTTGTTCAGCTTTTCCGTTGAAAAATGCCTGTCCAGGACCAGCAAAGCCAGCATATTCCTAACAGGGAGTTTTCCCCTTGATCCTCACTGACAGGATCAAGCAGAAAATTACCTGGGCCCCCCAAGTGCCCTTGATCACCCCCCAGGTCCTGCTGGACCTTTCAGGCCTCCCTTGGTTATCTTTCTTCATCTCTTCTATGAATGTGATGGCTCATTCCTGCCATTAACTGTGTTAAACATGACATCCAACAGCAGTTATCCTGACCACAACACAAGGCTGGAGATGTCCTCACTGACACCTCCTTAGCACGTTTGATGCCGGCATATTAAATCCAAGGAGTAAGAATAAGGCATCTCACTTTAAAGCAGAGTTTAGCCAGTGGTACATACATGTCAAAGTAACTAAAGTTGTGCTGGTGCATCCAGATATATCCATGCATATCTGCAATGACTGGATTCCAGCTGTCCAGGTAGTGTTGCTATCAAAACTTTAAGCAGAACATCTAAAAATTAAAGTAATATTTTAATGCTGTCGGCTGTTACTCCATCAGTATTTCAGGTGTCAGGTTGCAGGAACTTGAGTTTAGCCCTGGTCTACATGGTGGTGATCTACTTTTCCAGCTTCTCTGATAGGCAATTTTTACAGTGTTGTATTGAGTAAGATTTGTTACCGCAGCTGCACAGGTATAAGACATTGGGAATTCTTAGTGATAAGGATAATAATACCCCATGTTATATATGGGGTAGTATTGTGTTATAATAATACCCTATAAGCCATTTATGATATGAATGCTCTGCAGAAGGATTTCTTACTTACAGATATAATTTTCTCCTCAGACTTTTGAAGATAACATAAGAAAGAACAGGACTGTTATCAGTAACTGGATAAAGTACGCACAATGGGAGGAAAGCTTGAAGGAAATCCAGAGGTAATGATGCAGCTTCAGGCATCTCTTACAAGCCTTTTTAGAGACACACCAAAGTCTTGGAGGCACGTTTTACCTACCATGTACTCATGTTTTCCAGAGCCCGTTCAATTTACGAGCGTGCCTTGGATGTGGACTACAGGAACATCACCCTCTGGCTGAAATATGCCGAGATGGAAATGAAGAACCGCCAGGTCAACCACGCCCGGAATATCTGGGACCGGGCGATTACCACCCTGCCCAGGGTGAACCAGTTCTGGTACGCTGGCAGAGCAAGGAGCACCTCTTCCAGCCCCAAACACCGTGCTGCATTTGTCTGTTCTGGGGTTATGCAAAAGTGACTCGTGTCCTGTTTCTCCAAGTCTTCAGGCTAGTCTAGGGAAAAAAAAAAAATAGGATGGCTGAAGTCTTGGAGAGGTTTTGTACTTCTTTAAGTGGCAAGAGCATTGGGAGAGAAGGATGTTTGTGTGTCTGGATGCTGCCAGTCACAGCTGTGTCTACAGGCATTTCTGGGTGGGAGGAAATAGGTGAAGGAAACTCAGGGATGCTCTTATGAAGCATTCAAGAAATCCTTGAATGGACACGTTCACTGTGTGATTGCAGAAACTCAATCCTTTCCCCAGGTACAAGTATACTTACATGGAAGAGATGCTGGGGAATGTTGCTGGGTCACGCCAGGTGTTTGAACGGTGGATGGAGTGGCAGCCAGAGGAGCAAGCTTGGCATTCCTACATCAACTTCGAGCTGAGATACAAGGAGGTGGACAGAGCACGAAGCATTTATGAGAGATATATCCTTTTCAGTGCCTTGGGGCTCCTGCCCAGGTTCAGGCCTGCATTCTTTATTTCCTTCCCAACTATTCCATGTCCAGCAATGTGCCTGTGCTCCTTTTCACTGTGGTCTGCTGGGAATGAGCCACCACCGTGGGAGCCAGCAGGAGGTGTTAAAAGCATGCTTAGAGAAAGCCTCCAGACTCAGTTAAGTGGCTGTAGGTCCTGCCACAACGGTGTCTATTTAACTGCACTCATGCACCCAGCTCTTTTCTAGTCATCACTTGTTTCAGATTTCTCCTCAGATTTTGCCTGATCTTTATCCCTTTTTAAGTTCTCAGTAAGGCACAAAGCCTTTCCATGCTTAGAGCTGTCAGTGTCTTCTTCCCAGCTGCATTTATTTTTCCCCTGCATATACTATCCTGGGGAGTTATTTGATGTAGTCCTTGACCCAGTAGTCCTGGGAAGAACACAGTTGGAGGTGTCCTGCTCAGCCACCACTGTTTCTTTAACAAAGCTCTACTTGTCCTTGTTCACCCCGACGTGAAGAATTGGATCAAGTACGCCCGCTTCGAGGAGAAGCACAGTTATTTTGCTCACGCAAGGAAAGTGTATGAGAGAGCAGTGGAGTTCTTTGGGGAAGAGCATATGGATGAGCACTTGTATGTGGCTTTCGCCAAATTTGAGGAGAACCAGAAAGAAGTAAGATCTTCTTGATAATGCATCTGAGTCATGCCAAGGTTTCTCCTTGAATATGGAAACTCAAGGCCATTTAACATTCACTGCGATATTTGTAGTTTCCCTGTTGTACACTGTTCTTGTAGTCTGAGTTAGGGAATCAGCTTTTTTGCTTATCTCTAGTTGCCTTTTGGTTCTAAGGGAGGTCTGCCAAGCTCAAGGCCAGCAGCATTGGCTCAAACCTGTATCCTCGGACTTGAGAGGTTCTGACAGGTTATAGGCCTGCATAATGGAAAACTGAATTGGTCCAGATGTTTTTCACAGTCTCTGAGGTTCCCAGGCTGTTAAGAAATTGGAACATCCTGTGAACCCCAAACCACAACCTCTTAAAAATTATTTAAATATTCTAAACCTGTAAATGAATAAGAGATGACAGGGGCTGGCATTTGCAGATTTATTTTTTTCCCTCAAAGTTTACTCTTCCGGGAGATCTGTGTTAGTCCTGCTCTAAAACAATCTTTTTGAGATATTCCACAACTCTGTATTCTATTTAATATTGCCAGAAACTCATTGCAAAGTTGTGGGATAGGACAGAAACTGCTTTGTAAAGATTTTTCAAATGATATTTAATATTTTCAGTTTGAAAGAGTAAGGGTTATCTACAAGTATGCCTTGGATAGAATTCCAAAGCAAGATGCCCAGAATCTCTTCAAGAATTACACCATCTTTGAGAAGAAGTTTGGAGACAGGAGGGGAATCGAGGACATCATTGTCAGCAAGAGGAGATTCCAGTATGAGGAGGAGGTGAAGGTACGTATAACAGGTACCTTCCAGGCTCATTGTGCATCCAGCTCCTGCTTAAGGTACACGAGTATTTTGTGGTATCAAGGCTGGTGAGTTTTACATTACCTTTGAAAGTCAGTCCAAAAAAATACCAAGAGAATGTTCGTTTTAGAGCCAGAATTCCATCCCTGGGGAAGGGAATGATATTTGCATTCACCCCTTTTTTGGTTTCTGCTTTCTAATCTAGGCTGTGCAGGCAAAGTTTTCTGATTGAATTCAAAGCTCAGTACCCTTTCAAGTCATCTTAGGGATAATGCTTGTAACTTACTACGTCAGTTAGGGACTAGCCGTTAAAGGACACCTCAGCTGCACATAAATACATTTTTATGAGAAAACAGTTGTGCCACACCTGTCTGCTGTTCAGTCCACACTGCGTATTTCATCATTCCTCATCCCATCTCATGCTTCACTGGGATTGCCTTCACTGCGACAATGCTGGGGGCAAAATAAAATAAAACAAACTCACTTTTAACCTGAAAGCTCTACCATAAGCATCCCCAAGACCTGACAGTTTTCATTAATATTCCAGTGATTTATTTTAAAGGGAAAATTCTGACTAAGTAAAGGAACAGGCTCTGTTCTTTTCAGTGTCTGAAGTTTCTTTGCTGTTCCCCTCCTGCCTCTCTCTGAAAGGCAAACCCCCACAACTACGACGCGTGGTTTGACTATCTGAGGTTGGTGGAGAGTGATGCAGATGCCGAGACTGTGCGGGAGGTGTACGAGAGAGCCATCGCCAATGTGCCCCCCATCCAGGAGAAACGCCACTGGAAGAGGTACATCTACCTCTGGATTAACTATGCACTCTATGAGGAGCTGGAGGCAAAGGCAAGTAGTAACAACACAGGGGTTTTCCTTTTCTTATATAACTACTGATATTTTAATAAGAAAACCTAGAACTAAATATTCTGTGTCTTAGTGGTTTTGTGTAACACGCTACAGGATTTACTATTTAAGTATAGAGAATTCTTCCTCTTTCAGTTTTCCCTCCTGTGCATGGGGGAGGAGAAAAGTCAAACTTGTTTTACCCCAATTCATCCAGCAACACAAAGGTAATAAAAGCAGAAGTGGGGGTATTTCTAGCTCCAGCTGAACTGCCTATGCCAGGCTGTTACCTGAACTTGTGGAGTAGTTTTATAGTTAGCAAAAACTATTTGTGAAGCAGCCACATTGTTGCTATAGTGGCCTTTTGAGGCTGTGCAAGTATTTGTTGTTACCAGTCATGGAACATTGGAGCAGTTCTGAGTACAGAGCACCTATTCCGTGTCTGTTAAAGGAAAAGACATTTCTCCTCCCACAACGGGGACACTCCTTGTTTTATTGCCTGCTTCTTAGCACTGAGCCTTGCTTTGGAAAGGTGAGTCTTGCTGATTCAGAAGCTACCACCTTTGAATTGTGCATACTAAGTAGATAAGCATTCATGATTCTAACCAGCTTGACTTAGTAAAAACACTGCTCTGCAGTTTTGCAGTCATTGCAGGATTCAGGATTCAGCATAATCTCAGCAGTAACCAAAGTGTTTAACAGTGCCTGTTCTTACAGGATGCAGAGCGAACCAGACAGGTGTACCAGGCATGCCTTGAGCTCCTGCCTCACAAGAAGGTACGGCTCCTCCAACAGTTTGGGTTGAGTTTTGGGTTAAAATTCCTGAGATAAGGTCTTTTAGTTCTCTTCCCCCCCCAACATTCAGGCGTGTGAGCAGCTCCAAATGGCTGCTAGCAGGTTCACGAAGGCTTTGCTTAAAACTTCAAGTATCCCTTCCAGTTTCTCAAAAACCTTCCAAAATGGATGGGGGGCTTTTTCAAGATGTCTGTAATTTGCATCACAGTGGGAAGCTGCAGAACAAGCACTGGTGTCAGATTCCCTCATACACATGAAACACAAGGGTTTTTCCACTATTTTCAAATTATTAAGTAGTTGCTAAGTAGACTGTGAGAAGATGATATTACACATAGTCAGAAAATAGGGAAGACCATTTAGTCTTTGCTTGCTTGCTTTCCTTTTTGGGCAGGATTGTTCATAGCTGCTGACAGCCCATTCTCTTGCAGTCTCTGTAGGACACTTGCTTTGCTGGGTTAACAACTTCTATAGCATCCAGTGGCCTCCATGGTCACCCCTGAGGAAGTGGCATTTGATAAAATAGCTTTCAGGTCTGTTTCCCCGGTTACAATTGGTCTTCAAGGTTTAATGTTTGGGGGTTTGTGGGTTTTTTTTAGCTTGTGAACTTTTAACTAAATTATCTGTGTTGCCAGGCCCTTACAACTGCATTGCCTTGGAATGTCAGAAAATCCTTGTTCATGCTCTTTTTCTAGTTTGTCATTGATTGTGTCATCTGAGTGTCAGATTAATTATTAAGAGCTGATTAGCTTTTAATTGATTCAGCAATAGCTGATGTTTTCCCAGTTGATGATTGGTCAAAAAATTATTTCCTCTGTATTGAGAAACTTCTGTCCTGGCCATTTTTCCTTTCACCCCAATATATTGTCCTGTCATAGAGAGGTTCTTTTAGGTAATGAACTCCTAACCTTTCAGCAGGAAAACACTGAGATCAAATGAGATTAACTGCAGTAGCAGTGGTATCTTGTATAGACGGAATGCTTTTTTTTTTAAGGAAAGTGTGCAGTATTATCTACTGACTTTCCAGCCTAAATAGCACATTGTTCTTTTTCTTCCAGTTTACGTTTGCCAAAATGTGGCTCCTGTATGCACAGTTTGAAATTCGCCAGAAAAACCTCCCCCTTGCCAGAAGGGCTTTGGTAAGCTTTTGTCAAGTGCCGTAATTGACTTCCCTAACTAACAGTAACACAGGAATGGCATTAAAAGATCTTAAATTGTCCTTTTTAAATTGCTGGTTTAATCCACTTAAAATAAAGCATCTGAGAAGTCCGCAGGGGCCAGCATTTACTGTCACATATGATTTAAAAAGAAAAGTAGCTTGCTCTGATGAATTAGCCTTGGGCAGAAATGACAAAGCACTCCTCTGAATGCAGAGCACCCACATCAGCTTAGTGCTCTTACAAGTTCTTAGCTGCTGCTGATTCCTTACAATGATACTTGTTCTAACAATAGCATGTCAAAAAGCATTGTAGATGAAAAGGAGGTTTGACTCTAGAAAAGTAGGACCTGCCAAACCGTGTGCAAGTCCCAGCTTCGACAGAAGCAATCACAGGGACTTCAGGCAGGCTCAGGAGCTGCCAAGCAGGTTCACTGTGTGAATGTCAGCATGTCAGGGGACAACAGAGTCTGATGAGGCAGCAAGATCTTTTGAAATAAAAAACTTCCTTTCCTTTCAGTTCAGATATTCTTACTAAGATCAGGCATTTTGAGAGAAAGCTAATGTTGGTAGCAGTTGAGGTGGTTTGACTTTAAAGAGCAAGCCAATGAGGTTTCCCCCCAAGCAGTGATGGAGGGCACAGGGAGGAGAACTGAGCATATTCTGAAATAGCAATGGCATTTGTAGAGCTGGAGGGCCCTAACAGTAACCAAACTAATAATCCCAAGTGATGGTTTCCTCCATTTTTAATGAGTTCTAAGGTAATAAATGTGTGGGAACATTGTGCAGGAGAATTGTGTTAAGGGAATTCTCTCTCAAATTGCCTCACATCAGCTTGAGGGAGCAGAAGCTACATTGCTTAGTGAACAGTACTTGTCTATAGAAGTGACTCCAAGGCCAAATTCACTACTGCCTGTCTCAGACGTGCCCATTCTTAGCTCTTGTTTTAAGAGATTCCCAAACTAAGCATCCAAAATTGCCCTCTCACAGCTTGGCTTAGGACAGTTTTCTTTAGAGACTGAGGCACAACAGAAAAAAAATACTTTTTAAAGACATTATTCCCCACCTGTCCATTGCTGTTAGCCAGCAGGCAGGGGTGACCAGCCATTCTCTGTGCAAGGAGGATCAGTGTGGGGGGCCAGGAGACTCTTTGATATAATTTGTTTTATAAGATGCTTAGGAACTGCTTACCTGGCAGGCTGATACAGACTAGTACTGTGCTTCCTTCAGGTGCTCAGCTGATGCACCAGGGTAAGTTCCACTCATACTCCATGGGAAAGCCACATTATGTAAAAGTATAAAAGTATGACAGGCGAGGATGTTCTCTGCTTCCCAAGATCGTGGTGTTTAGGAATGTACATTTGTTCTGCAAACACTGGTTGAATTTCCTACTGGCCCTGAGCAATCTGAATAAACAGACTGTGCAGAAGAATGAGTTGTGGTTCAAACACTGGAGCATAAAGAAACACTTAGAAAACAGAGCAGGTTTTATTTCCCTGCAGGATCACTAAGGAGTTTGTTGTTTGTTTTTTTGTTGTTTTTTTTTGCTTGACAGGGGACATCCATAGGTAAATGTCCAAAAAACAAACTGTTTAAAGGTTACATTGAGTTGGAGTTACAACTGCGTGAATTTGACCGTTGTCGAAAGCTGTATGAGAAGTTCCTGGAGTTTGCACCGGAAAACTGCACATCCTGGATTAAGTTTGCTGAGCTGGAGACCATCCTTGGGGACATTGACCGTGCCCGGGCCATCTACGAGCTGGCTATCGGCCAGCCCCGGCTGGACATGCCAGAGGTGAGCGGGGAGGGGGCCAGTTTTAAGGTATTTATTGCACAATGTGGCTGATGAACATGTAAATAATCCACCAGATAAAACATGAGGTGAAAGCTGAATGGATTATGTGCACCAGGTTTGGTGCTGCTCAGCCCTAATCCCAGCCCATGCCACCAGTGAACATCCTGATCTCCTAATCTTTTCTCAGGGAAATTTCACCTTTATCCGTTCTCTTCCCCTCCCAGTGTCTCAGTGTGCTCTGAATGAACATGATGAGAGGCTTCTCTCTTTCAGATCCTTTGGAAATCCTACATTGACTTTGAGATTGAGCAGGAGGAGTATGAGAAAACCAGGAACCTTTACCGCCAGTTACTGCAGCGCACGCAGCACGTCAAGGTGTGTGGGCACCAGGACACAGAGCTGGCCCTGAACCTGGCCCACAGCCAGGGAAAGCCTAGGCTGCCTTGGTTCAAATCAACCCAGGTTCAGGCCCGTGCCTGTGCTCTGAACAGGGGAGGGAAGTTTCTGAATTCCATACAACAACGGGCATATCTCAGATGAAAGAAGTTTTTCCAAGCAGTCCTCTTTACTGAGCACCTTGGGGTCTTAGTTGCAAAAACATTGCAAGGGAAATTGATTTTCCCAGTGTCGCTTTGTGCTGTCATTGACTAAATTCACACAGATTTCTCATGATTTGAAACAGCCACAAGAAATTGATCCACGTGGCTTAAGTGGATGTTGTGTCGTGCTGAAACGGGGCAAATCTCACAGGTGTGAAACAAACAAGGGTTTTCTGGGCATCTACTTGCACTGACGTTCGCTTTTTTTTTTTTTGCTGCTTTGGTTTTTTTGAACCTGTGCCTTAGCTGTGGTAGTGCAGAGTGGAGGCTGGAGCTGAGCTTTGCTGTGCTCTGCCCGCAGGTGTGGATCAGTTTTGCGCAGTTCGAGCTGTCGGCAGGGCGAGAGGAGCGGCTGCCGCGCTGCCGGCAGATCTACGAGGAGGCCAACAAGGCCATGCGCAGCTGCGAGGAGAAGGAGGAGAGGGTCATGCTGCTGGAGTCCTGGAGGAGCTTCGAGGAGGAGTTTGGGACTGATGCCACTAAGGAGAGGATAGATAAACTGATGCCTGAGAAAATAAAGAAGAGGAGAAAACTGCAGGCTGAAGATGGGGTAAGCAAAAATGATGGCAGCAGTGGCTGGGAGCCATTGGTGGCTTTGCTTTTATGGAGTCAGCTGCTTGGCGTGGGCTAACGAACATGGGGTTTAATTTTCTATTTCTGAATTTCTTTCTTATTAGAAGCACCTCCTAATAGCCAATGTTCATGTGCAAATTATATCTTCCTTGTGGTATTTTTCTCTCTAGTCTGATGCTGGATGGGAGGAATACTATGATTATATTTTCCCAGAAGACACCGCCAACCAGCCTAACCTCAAACTCCTGGCTATGGCAAAGCTCTGGAAGAAGCAGCAACAGGAGAGCGAAGCTGCAGCCATGGATCCTGACAAGGACATCGATGAAAGCCAGACTTAACACCCTGCCTTTCCCCACCCCTTTCCTGGGCCCTTGTACAGTATTTTCATTGGTGATAAATAAATGTATTTGGGGAGTTTTAGTATAACTGACTTTAGACGGATTTTGTGTGGAAGACAAGCACCTTCTTGAGGTCGATTCCCTTTAACAGTCCTGTGGGTGTCCAGCAGCTAAAAGAGAGGTCCTGGGACCGGTGCAGGGTCTGCAGCTGTCGCCAGTGACCTGAGAACTGGACAGGGACTTCTCTTCTAGTGCAAGGGCCCTGTCCCAAGGCTCCCACAGCCGATCCCAGCACTGCTCAAGGATATTAATGTGCCAGGGCAGCAGACCTATTGTCTTGAGTGAGAGAGATGTCTCTAACCATCATACCTCATGAATTTTCCAGTAATTCTGTTAAATATGAGGATATCACGAGAACAGTTGAAAACAAAAATCCCTGTTGACCACAGCCTGGTCAACTTCCTGTCCAAGGATGCTTTTATCCCAGAAAACTCTTAGGGGAGACAGTAGTAGAACTGAAATACACTGAAAGTAGCCCCAAGAGGATGAGTCTGTAGACACTGGTCAACTTCCTGTCCAAGGACGCTTTTATCCCAGAAAACTATTAGGGGAGACAGTAGTAGAACTTAAAAGGACGAGTGTGTAGACATCAGTACCACACAGTCAGTCTGTGCTTGAACACTTCCATGTCTTGGCAGACACCAGCAGAGCTGTGTCACCACTGCTCTGGACTGGGCAGTCGCCACCGCTCTGTCCTGTCCAGATCTGGCCTTGTGGTCAGAGCAGCCTTTACCTGCCCCATGGGAGTCTCTTCTCCATGTGCCTCTCCTCCACTGCCCTTTCACCTCTGAGTGTTTCTGCTGACCCATACCCCATTACATTGGAATGCTCGTTTCTATTTTCCTCCTTTCAATCCTTTCTGCTGCTCTGTGCCCCATTGCTTTTCACATTTTCTTTTGATGTTTCCCTCTGTCCTACTCCCTGCCTCCACTTTTTCATTTCATTTAATTGAATTTGTTACCGAGTTTTCAGAGGTGGTAAGATGGTTTTCTTTTGTTTATTTTGGTGAGGTTTTTTTGGGTGGTTTTTATTTTATGTGTGGTTTTTGTGTGTGGGGGGAGAGTTTATTTTGTTTGTTTTTGTATAGTTTTATTCTCTGAGCATTGCATTTTCCCAGGAATTCCTTCTTTTTTTTGAAGATGGAACCTTGTCCCTTTTTTGCCAGCTTTGCTGTGTACTCTGTTGGTTGCTGATATTATCTCTCTTAATAAGGCCAGTAGTGAGGTTGTCAGCAGGGGCTCAGGTGAGCATCTTGTCTGTGTACAGAGAGTTTTAGCAGTTCTCCAGAAAGCAGCAGGGGCACAAGATACAGTGTCCTGCAGGGGAAGAACCACTGTTACTTCAAGTTAAAAAAACAGACTTTTGGATTTTCGAGCCAGATTTATTATTGTGGGGTTATTGTTTGTAAGAACAGAATTTGTAATTTTTTTGCCTTTTCAAACCCTGAAACACATGTGAGGAGTGATCTGGACTGACACCCTGAATGCTGCATTTCCAGGAATAAACCTATTCCTCCTTCAGAGCACTAGTGAGACTTAGAGGTTTAATGGATTTCTCTTCCACAACCATGTTCCCACCTCATTTCTCTCCCTCCACTATAAGCCCTTCTTGAAAAAGGCAAACCGGAGGGTTTTATTCCACAACAAGCAAAGCAAAACGTACTTGCTAATGTGACTTTTGAGGAGTGAATGCTTCTGTGGTTTAAGCATTTCTTTGGTTAGAGTGTGTCCTCGTGTCTCCCTTTGTCTCACAAACCCAGGGGTGACTGTGTACGTATCCAACTTCTCCCAACTTTTATTACAATCCAGCTGAAGGCCTTTTCTAGGTGCAACCTCCATGTTTCTACGAGCAGCTTGGTTACAGCTGGCTGGGACATCTGTGAAGCTTTGTGCCAGAGATCCCATGCTCTCCAGGAGCACTTGCCCAGACTCATCCTTCTGTTACACCAAGCACGAACCTGAAGCATTTTTTTGAACAATTTCAGCATTGTAATCTTTTGCATACTTCCAAAATGGGCTCAGCGGGGCTCTGTTTTCCAGGGATCTGCAGCAACAGTTTTCTCTCACTCAGATTTCACGTTGCTGAAGCGAAGAAGGAAGGAATTCTTCCCTGTGAGGGAGGTGAGGCTCTGGCACACGTTGCCCAGAGGAGCTGTGGCTGCCCCATCCCTGGAAGTGTCCAAGGCCAGGCTGGACGGGGCTTGGAGAAACCTGGGATAGTGGGAGGGGTCCCTGCCCATGGCAGGGGGTGGAATGGGATGCGTTTTAAGGTTCCTTCCCACCCAAACCATTCTGGGGTTCTCTCAGTGCTTTGTGCCCTACTGTCTGACTCCCAGTAGCCTCTTTCCTCTCGACTCATGCTCTGGAATAGGTGTTGAGATATTTCTGCCCATTTGATTTATGTCTGTTTGCCTCACTCCTGCAGAGCTGCAGGTTCTCATGTTTAAGTTATGAAACCGCAGTGCCCTCCTGGCTCGTGCCTGGCCTGCCTGGATTTATCACCAGGCTGGGTGGAAGAGAAACACTCCTGCTGGAAAGGCTTCTGGCAGCAAAGAGAACGGGGACACCCCACTGCAGAAACAGCCCTCTGGCACCCTGAGGTTTAACCCTGGGGTAGCCTGATAGGTGAGGGGCTTTGGGAGTATGGAATGCTTCTAGATCTTGCAAAAATCAGGTTTCCAGGTGGAAGAGGCAACGCTGAGCAGTGGATTTGTGCAGTGGAAAGGTGACCAACTTGACTGTTACCGGGCAGAGGAGGATCCACAGGGTGGGCAATGGAAAGACATTGGGATTTAGGACACATTTATTGTGGGACAGTTATTTAAAACCAGACTTGTTTGTGGAATTTCTTGTTTAAGAGAGGGCTGACTCCATCATTAAGTAAGGAGTAAATAGATTTTATGCTCTGGAGCTTGAGTGGCACAACTTAAACCGTCTGTCCCCATCTCCCACCAACTGAGCAACAGTTGTATTGGGGTCTGCAAATTAGTGAGTTCACAGGCTGCCCTTTGGTTTTCAGGGAGAGCATTTTTAATTTCTTGACTCTGTTCTGCACGCTGTCTTTTGTGAAGCTGCCTTTTCACCTGTCCTTACAAAAATATCCCTCTTCATGAGGGATTTAAAGTGTTTGTGCTCGTTCCACTCCTGTAGATATCATCAGTCAATAAAATGCTGCACTTGAAAGAAGATAAATGCTTGTCTGCGCTTGGAAGTTGTGTTCTATTAGTGGATGGTTTATCTGCTGCTACAAGAGCTCAGAAGCGAGATAAATCCGAGTATGGAAAATATCCTTCCTGAGTGGGTGCTGAGCCCTGTGCGTGGGTGGGAGGCGAGGGGTTCTGTCACTGTGGAGCCCTGGTTGGTGAGAGAGGGCAGTTTGAGCTGTTTCCTCCTACGTGTGCCCGGTGGGCTTTTTCCAGCCGAACCTTCTGACCCTGAGGATTTTGCAGTGACCTGCTGTGGGCAAGGCACTGTGCCTGCACACCCTGCTTTCTTCCGTGCTTCCCTACGTCCGATCCCGTCAGAGGACTGGGATCCAGCATTGTAACCTTGAGGAACTCCCTGTCACCGTGAACTCACTTCCCAGGTGGGAATGCCAATGAGAGGAGAATTTGGAAAAAATGTAGCAGAATTGCTCTTGGCAGAACCAGCTCCCCCTAAAGATTATGGGTGAAGTTTTGAAGAGCACATTGGTGCTTATCAGCAGGCGGAGTCACCTTGCTAACGTGCAGCCAAAGCATCCAAGGTTACAGCATTGCAAATCAAAACTGTATAAACCACCAGGCTCTAAACACCCTGAGCTGGTATTTCTGTTGTGTTAAATAGAAAAGATATTTGGTTTTGGAACTGGTTTCCCTTTACCTCCAGATCCCACTCCGTATCCTTCGGTGCCACCGTGACCCTGATAGCTCGGTGTCCATCCAGTGCGCTCCCATTCCGCCCCTCTGGACACTCACAGCGCTGGCACGGAGAGACCTTGGCCTCAGTCCTGGTCAAGCTGTCTGTGGCAGTCACAGGCACAAGGGTGGGCAGATCCCCAGTGGATACAAGGATTGCACTTGTCCAGGGAAAGAGGAGGGGCTCAGCAGTGAGGCTGCAGGAGTCACACCAGTAATAACCTTCTCTTGAATAGAAAGTGGGGAAAATCTGAGCTGGTTCATGGGACTGTAGTATATATTGCATTGTAGTATATATTCATGCTAAAAATTAAGATTACAGCATTTTTACTAAAGCTGAGAGAAAATACAGATACCAAGGACAGGTAGCCACCTCCAAAATATGCATTCCAAAGGATTTTTCGTCTGAATGGACCCCAGCAGGTATAATCTGTATGCATCCCAAAGAAGAGTATTCCGGGGGATTTTCATCTAGTGAGGTTCCAGCGATATGCACTCAATATGCATGTATGATAAGATAATATGCGTCACCAGCAACGAAAGATACACATCTGCTTGTTCCAGGAACTGTCGTCAGATGCAGCAGCAAGACAAGAAAAACTACATCAATATGCTAAAAAAGGGGGTAAGATTAACAAAGCCCAAAAATGTATAAAAGATACCCCGGAGAGAGAGCATTTGTGAAGCAGAGGGATTGGGAGCGGATGATGTCCAAACTCAGTTCACCCAGCGCCAATTGCCTGGCTTGGCACTGCTTTTGCTCGTGGCTTTTTCCAATTTTATACTTTGATTATTAAATAAGTTCTCTTTCATTATAAAATTGACTGATTCATTTATGACAAGACTGTGAGTAAAACGGCTGAATGTGTAACATTTGAACAGACAGATTCAGGATAGCACAGGTTGGAGTAGTGTGCTCATTGTGGTTGGGGGAGAATTCCCAAGAAGTCGTCTTCCAGATAGGGGTAGATCAGGAATTTCTTTTTGCTTCGGTTGTGATATAGAAAATGTAACATTTGTGTTAATGGTCTGCAGCAACTTTGCAGTTCCCAGCTGCAGTGGGTGGGTTCAGACAGCGCCTTTTGGGAGTTAGGTGTATCCATTCGGGTGACAGTGGAAAACACTGATTTTCATGGAGAAAGTAAGGACCTGGGGCAGCAGCTGTGGGACGGGATCTGGAGCTAGAGGCTGTAGCAAATGTCTCTGCTCCCTTCGTGAATGTTCATGTAGTGCTCAGCTAAGGTTGGCTCTGCCCAGGATGCTTTTTGCTCTTCCCATTCAGGGGAGGCTGGGAGTGGTGGAATCTGTTTTGTGAAGAATTTGTAGCCAGTGAGAAGCAGCCAGTAAGAAAGGGAGGAGGGAAAGGTTTAGGGTGTTGCTCAGAAAAATGACATGGTGATGTCTGAAAAGAATAGAAACCTTTAAGAGCATTACGGTTAATTATGGAATTCAAATTGGGAATTTTATGTGCATTTTTCATGTCCCTACTAGGAGTATAGCAGTTCTAATGTTTAATGCATGTACAGTAATAGAAGACTGAACTGATCTCCACAGGCCCATTTGTTCCATTACTGTCCAGAAGGAAATAAATCAAACTCTATTAAATTCTAAATTCTGTTCTATTTGGACCCAGATGCTGCAGAGGGAGAGATCAGAAGAAGGAAAGGTGCATTTGAGAGGGCTGAGGTTTGGGTGATATCAACATAATGCACCCAAGATGCAGTTTAATTTAAACCAACCCCCAAACCCCCCAGCCCAGGCCATTCTGGTGAGAGCTGCTCTCCTCCAGGAGATTCTTAGGTGGAGTTCAAAGTCTAAAGGTTCTTGAGAGGAGCCATTTATTCATAAAATGATTTTACATTTGGTTGGAATGACGTGCTTGGTGCCCAGCATGCTACAAGTGCCAGAACTTGAATTACAGGAACATTTTGGAGATAAATGATTGTGCTACTCAGTCTTTAGAGAGGCTGGTGGAACAAACCTGGGTTTTCTTGTTGGGTGTTGTGACTGAGACTGTTGAGAAGAGCATGCAGAGGTGTCTGTGGAGCTCTGATCTCAGAACAGGCATCAATTTGCATGAAGAAACCAGAGGAGATTTTGGACAGCTTGGAGTATTTTGAAGCATCAGCTTCTGTGCCAGTCTCTCTGGTCAGACAGAGGATCTTCTCCAAGATAAGCAAATCACCCTTTTATACACACTTGTCTGCCCCGTTTTAATCTTTCTTTCCCAGTTATGTAAATAGCAGCAGACTCATATTCCCTGTGTACCACTGGTAAGCTGATTCTCTCGCTCCATGTTATCAGACACAAAAGCACTGCAGGGCTGGTTTGTAAATTGAGTTGGATTTTTTTTTTTTTTTTTACATCTGTGTTATTCCAAGCTCTTATGTAAACACTTGGAAAGCAATTTCTATATATACTCAGTTTGTTATGCAACTACCCTGTGCAGTGATGCCAAAGGGATTTAATTTTCTTATCGGTGGTTTTTAGAAGAAGTGATCAAGCATTCTTTCTATGGAAGGCTCAGGGAATCATAAAGTGAAAACCAATAATAAATGGCAGAAAACAAGGGCAACTACAAAATTAAAAAAAGGGGAAAAATTAAAATGTTCCTAGTTACAGAACTATTATTTTAATAATCAGGCTTTCACTGAACGCCTGATTATTGCTTCAGTGAGAGTTGACTGCATTTGCTCTTTATGGAAATTATTGAATGGATCAATCCATACATCCGTGTTTCGGCCTTCTGCGTGTGTTATTGATGAAACATCTTTCCTAGAGCAGATGTTGTTCGGCGGGGCAGCGGCGGCACTGCTGGAAGCGCGGCACCAGCTCCCGGGGCTGGGGCTGTGTCAGGGATGAGCAGCCCTGGGAATGTGCTGAGCCCCCCTGCCACAGCCGCTCCCCAGCACTGCTGGCTACCACCCTCCCCAAAACCTCTTGGAAATCGGAAAACTCCTTCACACAGAAATTGATTTTTAACTGGAACTGGTGTAATTTTTCCGTGAACTCCTGCGTTACGTACTGAAAAGAGAACACTGAGGGAAAAATGAAGGCTGAAGCGCTGAGTGCTGAGGCTGCTGTAGCGAAGCTCCCAGAGCCCCAGCGGGCTTTTCTGTCCGTGTTACAGCCATCCCCATAAAGCCACCGGAGAAACCCAGTCCTGATTCCCAACAGGAATGCTCTGATATGTGCAGCGAGCTCCCTTTGTGCATCTCGAGCCACTGCTTGCGTGCAGCTCCTGGGCACTGGGCCGAGCCCGTGGGATGCAGCTGAATTTGGGCACCCATGCTGAGTAGCCCAGATCCTGGCTGCTGCTGAGCGACATGGCTGGTGGCCAGCTGGGCTGCTCCTGGACTGGCTCTGGGCTCCCTGTGAGCTCTGGGCTCGGTTCTGGGGCAGTATTTTGGACTAGGAGATGATGAGGAGAGGCTTCCGCCACAAGCGGATCTTCTGCCACCAGCTGATTTCATTTAACATCCTTGGTTGGATTTGCACAGCTCTGGGACCCTGAAGTCCAACACATCGTTTGCTTAATCCTTTGGAAGTCAAAGCAAACATGTACCAAGTGGATTTCAGAAATAAATATCTGTAGTTTCACGTGTTTCCCTTTTCCAAATAACCACGGAAGTCAGAGGTGAAACTGCAGCAAAACCTGGGTTTCTTTTGTCCCTAGAGGGGATGGGAGGAGGACAGAACTGCACATCCTGTCCTCTGGAGCAGTCCTGCCTGCTTGGTTTGTGGCTGTAGGGTCTTGTAAGAGCAATAGAGCTGAATGGGAGGGCTCTTGAGCATTGATCACAGAGATTATCTGACAGCTGCTCTATCTTCCTGCAGCTCCGCATCACCCCTCGGAATGATGCTGTAATGCCCCATCATCCAATTAAACTCTTTTCCCCTCTTTTCATTAGGAATGTGCTTATCCAAATGCCATTGTATAAAGCTGGGGGGTGCTTGTGGGGGTAGTTTATGGCTGTGCAGAACCCAACCAGCTTATTTTCTGCTTTACATAATGTTTCGGAGTCCCAGGACAATCTCTGCAAGCTCAGATGTTTAAGTTGCCACAGGCTGTGGACAGGAAATAGATTTGCTTGTACCTTCTCAGGGCTGTTGTGAATTTCATTTAAAGGGGAACTCAAATGATTTATTTTTAACTTCATTTCTGGGTTAACAGTTGGACTCTATGATCTTAGATGTCTTTTCCAATTTAAGTGGTTCCCTAACTCTAGTATGATTTTCTATAGTTGAAGAAGGAATACATTGCCCTTTTGCCACTTAAAAATGCTGCTCTTTCTGCATTTTACTCTGTTTCAGTAATACAAATAATGGCATTCATTTAATTTTGTATTAATTTTCTCATGCATGTAATGAAATCCAGTTCCCTTGTTAATCCAGCAATCTAAGCAAACACAGTATAGGGGCATTACAGGAGAATACTTAATCTACCCCTCTTGTTTCTCTCTAATGTGCTTTTGACTTTTTTAAGGGTGAAATGAGAGTGTTTCTGTGCAGACAAGGCCAGGTATTACCTTTCCGCATTTATTACCCAATTAAGGTTATTAATGTGTTGATGAAACACATCCAGGTGTTGGTGGCTTCTGTCTGTACAATTTTTGCGTTCAGGAAACCAAGCCCCGGCAAAGGAAAGTTTCAGATTAGGGAAACAAACTGCATCCAATTCCCAGAGAACTCTTGTTGGGTTGTTTGGTTTTTTTTTAAAATTAATTCTGAGTGTTTTTTGCAAAAGACAAACTGATGGTGGAGGTGATCTTTGTCTCTGCAGAGACCCCTCTCCAAGTGCTGCCAGGCTTCCCACCAGCAGCGTCCAGTTCCCAGGGCTTCGCGTCCGTTGTGTGCTATTGAATTGTGTCAGACTAAACTGTGGCAGAGGGGCTGTGATCCCAGTGTCAATCCTGACCTTTTCCAGCGTGGCTGCTGCTCCGTGCCACCGCCAACCTGCTGGGGATGTCCCCGTGGTGTGCGACAACCCAGCAGCAGCCTCTCAGCGAGGCGGAATGGCCACGGGAGAAGGGGAAAGTTTCATTCCACGGGCTGAGAGCAGCCTCTCCTTGTCATGAGAGCAGCATTGCAGTGCTGGAGGAGCCGAGGGGGTCTCTGGTCTCGCTCTGGCCCCAGAGGGTTGGCCACTGGCCAGGCAGTGAGTGGCTGCACAGCTGACGTGTCCGTGGCTTTCGGCTTGGAACAGGGTGTTATTCCAGGCTACTGTGGCTCGAGGTGACAAGGATCAGCGTTTGCTGCTTTATGTCTGTCCAAAGTTATTTTCCCAGTGAGTTTCCAGGCAGAGCCACCTCCAGCTAAGATGGTCCGAGGGCTGCTGGGTCTGACATGCACGCGTGTGGCGTGGCCCACAGGCAGCACGGCGTGGCTCGTGTGGGATATCTGCTCCCGGGACACAAACGGGATGGATGGGGCTTGGAGAGACCTGCTCCAGTGGAAGGGGAGTCAGAATGGTGTGAGTTGGAGGTCCCTTCCACCCTAACCATGCTTTGATTCTGATTTCAAGTCCTGTGCAGACACAGCTCAGCTCTGCGCTGCTGACCTGCCCAGCACCACACCCAGGCCACCGGCATTTATTTAAATGACAACCAGATGCAGAGACCCTGGGGCTGGGTGAGCTGAAGCAGAATTAAGGCTTGGGGTTGTTTTCCCCCTCTCCTCCTGACTCAAAATTTTGCTTCCAGAAGTCTGGGCAGAGAGCTCAGGACTCCACGCCCTAGGGAAGGGAGCTGAAAAGCACCTGTACATTCAGCATGTGTCAGGGTATCTTCTCAGGCTCATAAATAATGAATTGTGTGGATCTGAGCCTCCCTCTCAAATCAGAACATCTAAACCTGGGCACTCAAAATGTAATTTAAACTTCAAATTTGAAGAGCATCAATACTCCCATCTTATTTTGGATGTTAAACTTGTTCCTACCTGCTCTTTATAATCGGTGGGGATGCCTGAGTGTGCGTCTCCTCTGCTGACTCCAGAACAAGCATCAGGGTAGGCTGCTCCTGACCCCCCTGAAATCAAGTGGCATGACCTTGGGCAGTAAAGGAGAGTTGTGTATTTCAAGCTCTTTAAAAAGTCTGCCAGCTCCCCGAAGTGAGTGAAAGCAGACCATCTTCCTTTTTCCTTACTTTTTGCTAACGATTCCTGTGTATTTTCACACATTGGTTCCCCCATTTGGCTTCTACCACATGACTCATGTCAAAAGCTCCTAAAACCTGCAGTAAACAGCCTACTGTTCATCAGAGCAATTCGGTAGCTCCTTCTGGGAATGTGTTTTGGATTGTTACTATTCCAGCCCCGGAGGGTGTTCCAGTACTGCTGCTTTCAAAATCTTTGGAAATCCTTGGGGGCCCTGTGTTTTTCTTCTTCAGGTGTCTAAATGTGATGTTTGTAAATCAATAACTGCACCCCTTTCCTTTCGAAAGTAATTCCTGCCTTCCATGTCCGGCATCCTTTGGACTTGAACTGTTCAACTGCTTCTCATGACTGGAGGTGTTCATGGAATCATAGCATGGTTTGGGTTGAAAGGGACCCCAAAGTCCACCTAGTCCCAACCCCCTGCACTTCCAGCACTTATGTCTGGGCAGATAACTTGTCCAGCTGTCTCTCCTTCCTGTCCTGTAATCCCTCTGGCTTCTCCCTGACTGCAAAACATCTCTCAGTTGGCTGTGCAGTTGGACCTGAGCTCCACCGAGCTGTTGATCAAACCCTTCTTTTGTATTCCCATACGTGCAGCTCAGCCTGGTCTGTGATGTACACAGCCTAACACCAAACGCTGCTCACAAAGCCTCTGGGATTTTTATCCTTTATTTATTCCTTTTAAAATCCTCCCTGGCGATCAGAGATGGGGGGTGATTCCTGTTTTTTTTACTCAGGGTCATCTCCTCTCTATGGCATTAATTTGAATGAGTTTGCATAAGGTGGTGTGCAGATTTCTGGGAAGAAGAGAACTTGTCCAGGATGGAGCTTCAAAAGGAATCACAGAAACTTCCAAGCCACCGCTCCTGTTTTCCCTGGGCTCACAGGGAGCAGCCCTGGCCCCACGGGAAGCTGCTCGTTCCCTGGGCTGGCTGTGACACTGCAGTTGTGTAACACAGCAGCTGGCTCAGACGAGCTCCTGCTCCCGTGGGTTTCACACTCCGCAGCGAATACCTGCACCCGTGCCCCTCTCTGGGCTAGGGATGCACTGGAAAGGGGAGGGGAATCTCGGAAAACAGAGGGAAAAGGCACCCCTGCGGAATCCAGCAGGCAGGAATCCCTTGCAGGAATCCTGGATGTCTGCTGGGAAAAGAGCACTTCCATCAGTCTCATCTCCCCTGCAGCATTGTTTCTCTGCAGCTCTTCCTCGCGAAAAATCTCCAAAGGACCCTTGAAGAGTTGACAGGAGGCCTGGAAACTGCTCCCCTCAGGGCCATTCCCTGGCACTTTGGAAAAGGATGGAAAATGGAGAAGGAGAAGCAGGACCTGAGAAGGCTGTGCTTTCTCAGGATACTGGAAGGTCCCCAGAGCCGGGGGATGCTCTGGCCTTTCTCTCCCCTTTGTGCTGCACTTCAACCCCTCCTCAGAAAGCACCAGATTCCAGAGTTTGGCACTGTAGGAAAGCCAGAAACAAAAATGTTTTTTAAAGTGTAAACGTTTTAATTAAACAAATTAATGTCCTAAAATCATCATCAGCTTCTCTGCACTGGGTTCTGAGACAGCTTCCAGCTTGGGAAATCCCCAAGTACTGTGGCTGGGAAAGGCTGAGGTGGGACAGGCTGTGTGTGCCAGGCTCACCTCGTTCCTGCTGCTTTCCCTTGCCATCTGTTGGGGGCCACCCTTGAGAAGAAGCCGATGGCACAGCTGTCACACCTCGGAATGAGGTGAGCTCCTCAGTGTTTGCTGTCCTAAACCCACGTGCCCGTCGTATTTGTGCGGCTGCAGAGTTTGGGATAACTGGGGATGGGTGGGGTTAGCTTTCCACTTGAAGCTTTTTGCTTATAAATTCCCTAGTAAAAAATCATTCAAAGGAGGCAAGAGGGTTCACAATCACACTGACTCAGCTTTTTTAAACACCGAAATGCAGGTAAAGCTTTGGGAGCCTTCGGTGAGCCGTGAAGGGTTTATTTAATCTTGCCTTTTAGTGCTTACACCCTTTTAAATCTGCCCTGTGCCTGCAGCTCAGCTCGTGTGAAGTCACATCCCTTTTTTCACCTCCAGGTACAAGGGGTGTTTTTGAGAAAGAAGGGAGCAGGCAACAGTTCCTTCTCTGGGACCTGCTCCCTGTAGGAGCATCCCTGCCTGGGAACACAGCTGGGGACTGGACTGGCGCTGGGAAACTGAGTCTTGGTCACATCTCCTTTAATTGCCCGCTCCAAGTGCTCCAGTTTGTTTGGAACATTTTTGTTTCACAGACTGCTCCGGAGCCCATGTGCCAATGTGTGTTATTTTCTCCTAGTGCTGCCAATGTTGTCGTTTGGAGAAAAGGCATGGGTGTGGGTTTGCTCCTGTGTTTATAAACTTTGAGGGAGGAAATCCACAGGTGTTGAGCCAGTTGCTGCTCCCTCAGCCCCTCTCCCACGGATTCACCCCCTGCATCACAGGCAAGGGATGCTTTTCACTAGACCGAGCCCCATCCAACCCAGTCTTGAACACTTCCAGGGATGGGGCAGCCACAGCTTCTCTGGGCAACCTATGCCAGCTGCCAGAGAAGATTTTGAGTGCAATGCAAATAATAAATATGCCAAGTAGGGAAGGACATTACACGCCTCCAGCGGAGCAGCCCCATTAGTGCATGAGTTTGGTTCTGGCTTTGGCTATTTCCAGCTCCCCGTTTTTGGCTGCCACTCACACCTCCAGCACAGCTGGGTGCTGAAGAGAGGTTGTGTGTTTCCAGTGAACATGTTCTTAAAACTACAGCCAGGGGCTCTTGGTGGGGTGTCTGTGTGCCCCTGTCGTGCTCATGTGTGCCAGGCCGGCAGCTTTGCTGCTGGAAATGTCCAGCAGTTACCAACACAATGCCAAACCTATTTTAGAACTTCTGTTAAGTGCTGGCAAACAACAGAGTGGCTGCCAATTACTGCTGTTGAAATTCACATTCACATTCATTCGTGCTGGAGCAATTTACTGTAGGGTTGAGTTTTCTTTAAAAACTGTTTTTATTTTCTCAGTAGAAAATTCCCCGAGGAAATCTCCCTGGTAACCAGAGATTATGTTAGGGGTCCTATGAAAACGTGCTGCTGGTTTTCATGGACTCTTGTAAGAGAAAATAATCTCACCAGTAAAAAATCCTGATCAGTAGGCATCTTGAAAATGCCTCGGTCGAGATGCTGAATTGAAGGGCTATTTTACTCCAAAAAGCAGGATTTTAAGGGTGGAATGGCACGAAGGAATGATGCTACTCTGAGAGGCCAAAGGTACTGGTAAAAAGGATAGGAGGGATTTAATCTGATGCGTAACACCAATGGATTAAAAAGGAAATAACTTCTGTCTCTCAGTCTAAAAGACAAAGCTCCAAGTGCCACGATTAAGGCAGAATGGATGAGTTTGCAGGTTCCAATCCTGAACGCAGTGTGAGCAAGGAATTTAAAAATGGTCTGATTTACAGACAGTGCGGTTCATGCTGTTTAGAGCCCCTCTCCATCCTACACCAGTGGCTTTTTGGGTCAACAAAAACCAACAACAGGTTTGGGTCTCACCTTCATTTGTGGCACTGCCCTCAAATCCATCACCACGAGGTTTATGGGAATAAACCAGAGCAGCTGTTATTCTGTTTGAAGGTGTGCTTTAATACCATGCTGAAATGAAGTTTTCCCAGGGCACACAGCAGTGCAGAGAGAGCTCTGGCTGCCTTAGGGCGTGCAATTGGAATGGGAATGGGAAAGAGGAGCCAGGAGCCCAGGGCAGGTTTGGCACCACCGCCTCCTCTCAGGTCTTTGGGCTGAAAGGCTCCATGAGCTCCTTTCTTCTACTCCTTCCTTTAGAACTGTCCTTCTGTTCTCCTGTTCTTCCAGAGGGGCTGTTGGGGCTTTTTAACCTCTTCCCTGCTGGGAATAAAGATCTGGTGGCAACAGTACCCAGAGGGGCTGTAAGGGAGCTGGAGAGGGGCTTTGGACAAGGGCCTGGAGTGACAGGACAAGGGGGAATGGCTTCCCACTGCCAGAGGGCAGGGTTGGATGGGATATTGGGGAGAAATTCTTCCCTGTGAGGGTGGCCAGGCCCTGGCACAGGGTGCCCAGAGCTGCTGTGGCTGCCCCATCCCTGGAAGCTGGAAGTGTCCAACGTCAGGTTGGACAGTGCTTGGAGCAACCTGGGATAGTGGAATGTGTCCCTGCCCATGGCAGGGGTGGCACTGGATGGGCTTTGAGTTCTCTTTCAAACAAAACCACTCCAGGATTCTGTGATTGCTGCCAAAGCTCCTTCCCCTGACAATGGCTCAGCTGCTGGGAGTTGTTACTTGGGAACATTTGGCCGTCAGGAACCTTGTCTCAGCTGGAATTTACACAAAAACGCTTCTTTGCACTTGCAGAACCCCTTCCCGTCCTGACGACAGATGACTTTCAGCTTCCAGACTGCAGTGTTTTAGTAAGAAAAGAACGCACATCAAACACATGTGTTCTGTGGCGACTGCTGCTTCCAAAATACCCTGTGAGGACAAGTGTCCCATTCCTTGCACCAGCTAGGCACCTTGGTTTCCTGCAGTTCACCCTCTGGAGGCAAACCCCAGGAAGGCAGCTGTGGAGAAATGG
>VZTX01000269.1:31425-47158 GCA_013400915.1 Pardalotus punctatus | reverse complement strand
AGCAGCAGCAGCAGGGTGGGACAGAGCCAAGTGATGCCAAACTTCGGCACAGCAACAAGAGGCCCAAGTCCTATTCTGTTCCTCACACCTTCAGGGCTCCCTTCCCAAGCAAAGATCTGGGCTGGAGCAGAGTGAGGAGTGCCAGGAACAAACCCAGTCTGACCCCATCTGTACAGCCCCATATCCTCACCTACACCCTCCATCACAAGGCCAACAGAGGAACATTCAGACAAGAACTACAGGATCTCAATTCAGCATTTTGTGCTCTGAAATTCAGGTCACTCCTCTCCCTATTCCTTTGCTCCTGAGGAGCTCCATGAAACACTGAAATCTAATAAGGTTTGGACATCACATGTAAATTGAAGGACTAAGTGTGTTGGGAAGGAGACATTTCCATCCAAAGTCTTTACTGTGAGGGTGGAGGCCCTGGCACAGGTTGCCCAGGGAAGCTGTGGCTGCCCCTGGATCCCTAGAAGTGTCCAAGGCCAGGCTGGACAGGGCTTGGAGCAACCCAGGATAGTGAAAGGTGTCCCTACCCACACAGGGGTGGGAACGAGATGAGCTTTATGGCCCTTTCCAATCCAAACCTTTCTGTGATTCTATGATTAAATTCTCCTTGTTAAAAATCCTCTTTCCTTTGGTGACAGAGCCTGCCCTTAGGAAACCCAAGCTGTAACCTCAGGCTGAACACAGGGATAACGTCCCAGTTCTCTCCCTGGCACAAGTACCTGCTGGCCTCCTACAATTTTGAATTAGCTGTGCTAGCAGTGATGGGACCAGCCAGAGCCCTCTCCTGGCTCCCAGCATGTGTGGCTACAAGGAGGAGTGGACTCTGTGCCCTGCTGACCTGTCTGGAGACTTGCTGCGCTTGCCCTTTTGGTGGCCACCCTCCAGGGCTCTGTCCATGCCCACGAGCGGGCGGCTGGCCGGAGGCATCCCGTCCACCACCCCGGAGTAGCCGATCTCGTCGTACAGAGGGGCTGAGGGGATGGTTGGGGACACGGAGCGAAGGCCGTTCAGCGCCTCCAGCAGGGAAATGGGCTCGTAGCCTGGGGGGATGTTGTCAGAGCTCTGTGGGTGAGAAAGATGGGGGATATTAGGAAAACATCCAAAAATGGGAAGGCCCTGCTGGTGCCCAGCCCTGCCCCTCCCCACAGCCACGTCTTCAGGACACCTTGGCTCCTTCCCTGGCAACAGCCACACATTCCCCTCAGGGCTGTAACTCTGGTGATGCTCCAGGCAAGTTTCCAGTGCAGTTCTTGAGACTGGGCATCCCCCTGATGTGCTTTCAGGAGCTGGGCAAGGAGGGTGAAAAGCAGGATCCTAAAAAGCTGCTATAATGTACGTTTGGATTTTTTCCCCTGACCAGTGCAGTTCTTGTTCAGAGACCCTTCCAGCTCAATGAACATCCCACCTGTGCTCCCAGCCATGGAACAGGCAGCTGTTTCACAGCACCACCAGTGTCACCAAGGCAGAGCTGCTGAAGGAGGGGAACATGTGTGCACCAGCTGAGAGATGGTTCTTGAAGCCTCCCCCAGTCCTGCTTCTCCCATGTCCTCTCAGCTGCTAACACAAGCTCCCTGCACAGTCACCTCTGCTAAAAGGCAGGAAAGAGATCACAGAACCACTGACCTCGTCAGGAGGAAGGAAAGTCACGCCAATTCCAATTCCCTCTATAAATCACAAAGCTGCCAGTCAAAGGGACCCTTGCAAAGCCATTAAACCAACACTGGTTTAACTCCAAAAATCCTCCCGATCATAAAGATCCCATGGACACAGAGACAAATAGGGTTTATGCTGCAACCCAGGAGGCCACAGGCAGCTCAGCCCAGCCTGATGCAAACAAAGAGGCAAGACTGCAGCAGTCCAGGCTACATTAAGCTGAGCTGTTTCAGCCCTGTGTCCTCAGAGAGGGGGTTCTAAGTTGTACAGCATGGCACTGCCAAGCCTGGCCGTGAACCCCCACAGCTTCTGTGTGCCCCATGTGCCCCCACAGCTTCTGTGTGCCCCATGTCCCAGTCACACAGCTGCAATGAGCCTGCCCAGCAGCCTGTTCCAACACAGGCACTAACCTGGTGTGAGCTGGGTGCTGAACTGACTCACCTGTGCTCACAGGAGGAGTCAGGTCTGATGGGGAGGGAAGAATGAGCGGCACCTAGGGTCGATCACAAACCCACATCCCACTATTGGTCCTGTGAGGGTTATGAGCTTTGAAGATAACCAGCTCAGCTGAGCAAGGAATGGGTTCCCAGCTGCTGCCAGCTGCAGGTGGTGGAGCCAAAAGCCATCTCAAAAAAAACCTTTCATCTGCAGACAGCAGCTTAGTGGTGCTATTTTGTGGATGGACAAGTCAGGGAGTCAAAAACCCCTGGACTTATGCTGGGGACTTTTTCTCCTGGCTGTGCAGACCCCTGAGGGTTCAACAGCTGCCTGTTTGGGGCTGCTGTGGTGAAAGCTCAGGTGGCATGGTGCAGCTCAGAAGAGGCTGGGGGAGGATTTCCCAGCTGATGGCTGTGACAGCATCGCTGAGACACCACTCCCTTCTGGGACACTCACACCACACAACCGGGAGCACTGCTAGTCCCTGGGGGAGGCTTGCAGAGAGCCAGGTCATGCCAGAATTACAAACCTGAACCCAACACCAGGTTTTCTCCAGATCTGACAAGCCCAGCAAGCCATGTTCCTCGCAAGGCCGAGCATCTGGGCTGGCTTGAGCAAAAGAAAACTGCAGCTTCCTTGATAGTACAGAAAGAGGGCACAAACAGCCTTCCTGGCCTGGGGGCTCCCTCACCTTTCCCCTTCCCAGCTCCTGGACCCCCACAATTGCCATTCATGCTGTCCTCAGCACAGCATTCCAGTTACACACTGCCACAGCAAACTCTGAGAGCCTCCAGCCAACACAAGCTCCATCCTTTCTGTTTCCTTAAAAGCAAACCAGCCTGTCACAGCCAGGGCTCCTGAGTGCAAGACCAACTCCATCCGTACCTCTACATCCCAGCACCAGAAACCACACCGAGATGTGCCCATACCAAACTGCCAAGGGGATGAGGTAAGTGCAAGGAAGCTTTTGGGTGAGCTGTGGGGACTGCAGATCGCCCACAGTCCTATGAAGCTGTAAAAACATCTTGGCCAGGAACCACAAATCAGCCAGGGGACAGTCCCTGAGAGCCAGCATCAGACCCGTGTGCCAAGCCGCTTCCTTCTTGCTTGCTCTTCCACAGGCAAACCAGGGAGCTTCTGTGCAGGGTGTGAGCATCTCACTGCCAAAGTGAAGGATGTGGAGTGTCACAGCCTGGCAGGGGCACAGGCCAAACCCAGCGTGTCAGCAAGCCCTGGTGTGTAACACTGCCACGTGCAGGTGACACTGCTGGCAGAGAGCTGCCAAGTGCAACCAGCCGAGTCCACTTACTGTTCTTACTTCCCTTCTAGGCTTCCTGCTGGGCAAGGAGACAGAGCTCACCTTAAGGGGTTTAAAGGGACGCTGTCAAGAGAAAACCATGTTTTAAGGAAGTTGTTTCTTGAGGTTAGTGACAGGAAGAGACATAGAGCAGCTCCTCACCTCGCTGCAGGTGACAGCACCCGTGTCCTCCACACACCATGCTCTGCTTCACAACCACCCCTGGGGCTTCTCCACTACCCTATTCCTTAGCCCCAGCTGAAGGCAGCAAAGGGCAGATGGATAAACCCAGCCTTTTTTTGTGTATCTGTTCCCATAAAAGCCTGTAGGATGATCTAGATGCAGATCTCCTTCTCACTCTGATCTCATGTGTCTCACCAGAGCCAGCCGTGCAACAGCACTGCTCAGGCAATGAGCTGCTGCCCTCACCACACTGGGGACGTGCAACATGGCCTGAGGCCACCAGCACCACACTTCCATCCCACACTCCCTCAGCTGCATGCTGAGACACTCAGGAGCCATTTCTGCTCCCATGCTGGGAACCCCTGTGCCAAGGGCATTTCATCGGTGTGCTGACACACAGATGTGTGTGCAAGTCGAACTGGAACCCCTCTGCCCCATTTTCCCAGCTCCCACTATCATGCCCAGAGTCTGCCACTTTTCTGTTGGGCCAGGCAACAAAAAACCTTCTGATCCTGAGGTTTCTGTGGATTTGTTTCCTCCAGTCCAGTTGTGTTACTAATCCATGGCAGTCCAGCACGTTTACAAGAAAGGCTGAACTGCTCAGCAAGCCCTCAGTGCAGGGTCTTGGGGGTCCCAGGGCCACCAGCCATCAGGCCAAACAACTCATGCACCCACCAGCTGCTTGCTCAGGCTGAGGCCAGCACCCAGGCTTTCTGCAGGGGGCCACCAGTACTTACAGAGTGCTCATCATGGTCCACGCTCTGTGCCAGGACAGGGCTGAAGGACACCGGTGACAGAGCCCCCGGCTTCTTCCTCACCGCCCGGATCTGCAGCAGGGCACGGAAGGCTAGGAGAGAACATGAGCTGGTGACTGCACAGCCCAGCAGGGCCAGGCCGTGCCAGAGCTCCTTACCTGGCCACAGACACACTGCTGGCACAAGGGAGCCCCCCTGTGCACCCACAGCAGGGCCATGGAGCACCCCAAAGCCAAGAGATGGGCTTGGGCATTGATCTACACAGGGAAGGGATCTGCTGGCCAGAAATGTCTGGGTACACAGAGCCCTTGTGGAGAACAGGCACTGCCTGCACCAGCACAGTCAGGAACGGGGTGCTTCAGGTACTGTACAAGTGTAGAGGCCCAGAAAAGTTCCCCTTAAGGGTAGGTCACACAAACACAGTAAGGAAAACATGAGCTTAGCCTCAGGAGTCACTGCACACTACAGGTTGGGTGAGGGACTCATTAAAACCCATCTGGGCTCCTTTAGACCCCACAAATCTCAACCCTGGGGTGCAGCTGTGGTGGTGAAAGGCTCCAGCTGGAGGGTGAGTGGCGGCTCTCCTGTCGCCAGCACAGCCACCCCTCCGTCCTCCCACCACCCCAGCTTTGATCTCCTCTCCCTGCAGGACTCTTCTATCTGCAGATCTTTAATATTGTTTGTTCCTCTGTGCCAGCAGCGCATACAAACAGCCAGACATCTGTTCTGATGCAGCTGAGAACTTGCCAGGCATCTCCCTAGCTCTTGTTGCACCCAGCCCTTTCAAGATCAGCCTAGAGCCAGAGAACAGAGGTACAAACCTATCCTTGCTGCCTCTGCACTCCCCAGAAGCAGATTCCCAGGAAGTCTGAGATTTTCCAAACAAACACAACCTACTCCCCTGCAGCCTGCAGATGAGACAATGCTGTTCCTGTGTTTTTTGATGTGCTACTTATAGTCAAAGCTGTCTGGCACTTCCTCCGGTGGGATCTTGCTTTTCGTTACTGCATCTTTGCCATGTTTGGATTGTTTAGACTTACTTTCTCAGGCCAAACATCTGTCTTAGTCTCTTTATTTCTTTTCCTGAGAATTGTCAGTTAGAAACAATCAAATGCCTCAGAGACCTGGGGGTAAAACACACAATCTGCCCCTTCCAGCAAAAACACAAATTTCTCAAGGGTCTCCTGTGCCTCTGTGCTTTTAAGAAAAGACACAGAATTCACAAATACTGCCCAAGTGTCAAAACATGTATTTAATTTTTTCCATCTTTTGGGAGCTGAGCAATGCAGGGGTTAAACAAACCCTCCTAACTCCTGGCAAAGTAAAAGACTCCAAACTGACTGTTATCTCATCTCTGCCTCCTGGTGAAATCTTGGCAAGGTTGTCAGAAGGAAAAAAAAACCATGCTATGTACTTGGACAGCCCTCCAGTGGTGCTGGCTGCTCTCTCAGCCAGATACCCTCAGGATAAAGCTTCTCCATCCCCTCCTTTGGGGGATCTTCCATCATCTTCACCAAAACACAAGAACTGCTGACATGGCACAGCCCAGAGCACCTGCACCTACAGATCCACCCCAGGGAGAGGCTGAGCAGCCAGGGAGGCACCGGACAGAGAGCCATTCTCCTCTCCTGTCCGAGGACATTTATTTTAGGTGCCAGGGATCTCCTGACGCCAGTGAGAGCAGCAGCACCTGCAATGCTGAGCCTTGGGGTGGGGCACATAAAAAAAGCTCCCTCTCCCCCTGTCCCAGCCTGCACTGCCTTATCAGAAGGCTGGGAGGGGGCCAGGGGGACTCACGGAGCCTGCAGATGGGGCAGTTGTTGGCCTGGTAGCGCAGGGTGTCAGCACACGAGTTGCAGAGGCAGAGGTGGCGGCAGGGCAGGATCAGGGTGTCCCGCAGGTCTGACAGGCAAACCACGCACTCGTTGCTGTTGTCGCTGTTCTCGTCGTCTGAAGGCTGCAAGGAGAGGCAAGAAGTTGGCATGGGAATGGTGGGGGTTATGCCAAGCTGCCAAGACACTGGAGCCTGGGGGAATTTCCCACCCAGAAGTCTGTGGAAGTTCTCTTTTTGCAGCTCTCGGTGGGAGTTCTTCAAGGAGAGCGAGGTGCAGCCCACACAGCGCCGCTCACACGCCTTCCTCTGAGCGCTGCACTGTGAATTCATGGCACAGATGTCCTTCCTCAGAGCCACGTTCTGTCCAGAGGGGACCTGTTTTGGGGCAGGGATCCCCTTGACTGAAGCTGACCAAGAACAAGCTCCTGTCTGCCAGCCTGGTGGCTCCAGGGTCAATAGGGAAGTGAATTCTTTGGCACTCTGGCCTTTCTTCACCACAGAGAGCGCAGCCCCAAAAGGAGCTGTGTGCTGCCTGTCATTCCAGCCATGTTAGCCCAGCTTCCACAGCTCCCTGAGCAAGTGAGTGGTTCTCCTGCATGTCCTATGCTGGCACAAGCTCTGATGCAGCTGCAGGAGAACCAGCCCAGGATGCTCACCTACCCACAGCCACGCTGGTAAAAGGGTCAGCGTGCACCCATCCAACATAAATGTGCATCACACTCATCTTTCTGTCACTCAGAGCCCCACGAATTGCATTACAGCTACTGATCAAGCTGGGAGGAGAAATTCACTCTCTAATCACAAGACTGAAACCAAAAGACTCCACAGGCTCCCCACTGATGTCACAGAAGTTGTGCCAGAGCCCACCACGATAACCTAGGATGGGGTACCCTCCCCCTTTGCCCCTTTGGTCACCAGGGCTAACACGTGCCAGACCATGGGCTACCTTGGTGTAAACAGCAATTGTGCTGCTGCCACATCCTCTCCCAGCCTTTTTTTGGAGGGAGGGAAAGAGGACAGGCTCTTTGCTGTCCCACTTATGGTTTGCTGAATAAAGAAGAACAAAAATGGCCCCAGGCCACTTGTCTGATGGACCACAAACATGGGATTGCTGGATCAAGAGAATCATCACGAGGCTCTGGAGGGCCCAAAAAGAAGCCCTCAATCCTCTCAAATAGATCCTGTGCAAGAAAAATCTCGGAAAAGACTTCTCCCTCCTGCCTTTTCAGGTGCTAGCTGTTGGCACAGGCAGATAGGGATCACAGGATGCTCTGGGCAGGACACTGGAGAGGAAATCCTGCTTGTCTTGCTCTGTGGCTACTCCTCTGTGTGCAAATCATGGACTTCACACCGGAGGAATCTGATCCCAAGGCCAGCTCTAGGTACACTCCACAGCCCAGGTGGCAGCAAAGGACAGCTCTACAAAGGCTAAAGGAAGAATAAAGCAGGCACATAACCCGTGCAGGGCTGTGCAGCAGGCTGGGATCCAGCAGCACCTCCTGCCTCAAGATGGGAAAGGTTTCTGGTTATGGCATTTGCATATATATCCCTTAGGGATGCTGTGCTCCCTCCTGCTGGGGAATACAAGAGGGAGTGTCTCTGGACTCTGGCAAGCCCCAGAGAGCTCAGTTCTCTGAAACACTACAGGAACACGCAGAACCCCCAACCAGAACCCGAAGGAGCCACAAGAGCAAAGCACAGACACCAGGCACGACTGCCTTGACTGCAGAGGGGCAGCAACCCTGGCCCACAGCTCTCTACAAGCCCTAAAAATCAGCGCTCTGACACACCCTTGGGGCACTGATGCCTTTCTCTCCCAGCAATCCCAGCAACAGGGAATATACTCAAGAGCCTCATGCTGCCTAAAATTACCTCAGCACAACTCCACTGACTGTTTGGGCCTGACACCAGGGATGATCTGTCAGCCCTGGGCTTCTTTGATGCCTGCAGGAATGACACAGACTTGACTCTGGGAAGCACCTCCACAGTGCCCTGACAATCCCCACAGTGAAAAGCAGAAACCCCCAGCCCAGGGAGCCTCCTGAGCACCCTTACCTTGGTCTCCTGGTTGTTTTTGTTCTCGATGCCGTAGATCTCCTGGAGCAGGTAGCTCACCCGGTCAACCTAGGGGAGAACACCACAGCTGGAGTGACAGCTGCTCTGTCCTCGCTGGTTCATGACCACCTTCCCTCCCTCCCTGTGTCAAACACCCCTGTTACATCCACAGCTGCCCTGTAGTGACGTGAAAAAGTTAACAAGAACAAATATTGTGGAGGACAGCTGGGAGAATGAGTCTCTCCTTGCTCAAAAAGTAGAGCCCATCCTGCCTGGTCTGAGCAGGCAGTAACAAAAGTGGCCAGCGGGGCTATCAAAATAATCTAAAAACAAGTACTCTGCTTGTCCCAGAGATCAAGAGGGAATACACACCTAAAGCTCAAATAATCCAGAGGCAATCAGCCTTCTACAGTCCTCTCCTCTGTGAAGTACTGCTTAGCTTTAACCAAGATGAACTTCCACCCATTTTTGCAACCTCGGCAGAGGGGCTGTGCCAGCAGCTCCTCACTGGCACACCAGTGGCAGCACATCACCTCCCTGTTCATCCCCTGGGAGCACAAGGGCAAGCTACTGAGGACAGACAAACCATCTCCCTTAGCATGAGAAGCACTCGAGGAACAACTCTACACTAGTGCAGTGTCCTTTATTGCCATCCCCAGGCCCTTGGTGGCATCTCTAAATTGGCAGGTGTGGTGGCAGAGGTGCTCGAGGCACAGGTGGAAGTTGCTCAGAGCTCCAGTGCAGGACACATTCCTCCAAGCCATGACTTCTGCAAACTGGCAGCTGCCTGCAAACCACCCCCAGCAGCTGAATTACAGCACTGAGGCCGTCAAGAGTCGGCCCTGTTAAATATCTTTATTGATGATCTGGATGAGGGGATCAGATGTACCCTCAGTAAGTTCACAGACAGCACTAGGTGTGGTGGGAGTGTTGGTCTGCTGGACAGTAGGAAGGCTCTGCAGAGGGATCTGTAACACCAGGGAAGGCTCAGGCTGGATATCAGGAAGCATTTCTTCACAGAAAGGGTTGTTAAACATTGGAATGGGCTGCCCAGGGAGGTAGTGGAGTCACCCTCCCTGGAGGTGCTCAAGTAACAACTGGACTGTGTGGCATGGTGGTGACCAGTCACAGGCTGGACTCGATGATCTTCCAGGTCTTTTCCAGCCTAAATGATTCTGGGATTCTGTGATCTGGTGCTACACAGCAGCTTCCCCAGAGCAGGATGTGCTCCTCCACACAAACCCTCATGACAGGTAAAAGAGTGAGGGGGTTGCAAGGTACCAAACAGGCACATCTCCCAAACAGGGGAAGGAAACTTTCCTGCCGTCTCCAGTAGCTGCCCAGCTCACACCGTGCAGTGAAGCCAAGCCACCAGCACCCCAGTGAGCTCACCCAAGAAGAGCTCATCAATCCCAGGATGTCTGTAATTTCCATGTTTAACTGGCCTCTCTCCTCCTGTCACTGCTCAGAAGGCTTTGCCATGGGATTCCCGTGCTGCAGAAGGTGACATGTGTGAAGGTGGGGGCAGGACATGGCTGTATCCAGCCCGTTTGCCAGTTCAGAAATGCTCTACACTGGGACACAGCAGCAAAAACAAACTAATTCCAGAGTCTCCCTGTGTAACTCAGTGTGCAGCTCACAGACAATCTGTTCTAGGCCTGCATTTCACGGCTATGAGATCAGCTGTTGGACTGCTGAGCAAAACCCTCTGCAGCAGCTCACAACTCACCCAGGAAGTTTGGGAACAATTTTGTGGGAGATGTTCTTTTGTAACCTGGCATTTCAAAGCCTTGTTCCAGCATCCTGACTCCTCAGAGGATCATGATGAGCGACAGTGAGTGCAGAAGTTGTCAGCTCAAAGCATAGAAGAGGTCAGGAAGAAAGAGACTGAAGTCTCTGCAGGAGTCTGTGTTCCTTTTGACTACTTCCCTCTAAAAAACCTGAGGAGCTCCTGTCCCAGTAGGGAAAGGGTGAGCAGTGCAACAAAGCTCTTACTAGGAAGAACTCTAGGTTTTAAGAGTGGGAGTAATTAAGAAGGAGTAGGTGGTTGTACACAATACTTCACCTTCACACTTCTCCAACCCATCCCACACCATGTCATCCTTCCCAAGGCTTCCGTTGCTATTTACAGCCTTGGTGGATGCACACGGAGCTGTTGGCCAAGTCCAGGTCATATTTTTCTGCTGATCCATGTTTGTATTCATCCATGCTGACTTTCTTCAGACAGGTGGTGCTTACACTACAACTGTTCTCAGCAGTTCAGCTCGTGGGCTGCTGCTTCCTGATCGATGCCCACAAAAGGTACCCACAACCCTGGCAATGGCAGGGGGGGAAAGGCAAAAGAAAAGCAGGGATGGCAAAGAATGGACAGTGTTATACACGTGGTTTACTCCAGACAGGCTCTACACCTCTGCTCTGTGCTCCTAAGGGTGCAGATGCTGTCTCAGTTTCAGTGGTACTGGGTGTCCTTCTTACAAGAGCTTCCTTCTATTTCAAAAGCCACAGGAGAGAACTTACAAGCATTACATTTTACAGACTGCCAGTAAAACAGAAGTATCCACAGCCAAACACTCAGTGGGAAGGTTACACGCTCTGTGAAGACAGACAAGCACACACTGTTTCACTGCAGGAGTCAGCTAACCATGCTGTGGTAGGGTGGGGACTTCCCTGGACAGCATTCCCAGTAAGACCCTCCATTTGGGAGCCCGGAGTGCTGAGTGGAGAAGGGTGAACACACTGCCTTAGTGTGCACAGTAACCCAACACCGACTCACACCATGTAAGCAGAGGTTTAAAGATAAAAAAATTAACACACACCACCCCCACAAAGAAAACCACCAGTGGGATAAATTAGTGGTTTTGATGAGCAAGTCTGAAGGACAGGCCATGAGTCTCTGCACAGCATTGGGGAGGCAGACAGGATTACCAAATGCCATCTTGAGCTATGATTACTGATAGTGCTTGTAGCACTTTTCTGACGTGGGGACTGGAATGAACATCTTAGAGCAAAGAATGTCTTATTAAGGCACTTAATGACCTTCTTGGTAGTAAAAGGTACTTAATCCAGATCAGAAATCCCTAGCTATAAAGTAAGCAGATGAAGTGCAACTCATTTGAAGCTAAAAGACAGCACTCAGCTAGAGCTGAAAGGATCGACCACCAAAATGTCATCTCTTTCTTGAAGACATTTCAAGCTGATCCTTGCAGCAGAATCACTACCAGATTTTTTTTCAGAAGCTGAAATTCTTGGCAATCTTAGCAGTCTGCAGTTGCTGCTGTATTTCTGGCTATGCAGGACTGGATGCAACCTCAATCTTCATAAGGCACTACCCAGCTCCTGCACATCACAGCACACCAGGATGGGGGACAAAATGGCAAAATTAAGGGTTGCCAGCAAGCACCTCACTGCCTTTGCTTATGATACCTGAGCTAGAGAGGTGAGATCTCAGGCTCCTAGTGAACATCAAACCTTCCCACTGGGTACAGCCAGGCACCTGTGGGACACCAGCAAGACTTTAACCAAGAGTAGACAGGAAACAGGTACTTACAATCTGCTTCTGTTTTAGCGGCTTCACTGAAAAACTGCCATCAACGTGCTAGCAGGAAAAAAAGGACATTCATTAAATAGCTGAAGTGTACAAATCAGAACAGACTCAGAGCTGGTGTCTGCTAGCTAAGGGAGGGTGGGGTGTGTATCAGGACAGCCTGGATTGCAATCACTCCCAGCAGAATTAGTGGGATGGTATCAGAGTGCTCCTGGTCTGCTCCAGTGCACAGCCAGGTGGATTTGGCTCAAGTTAAACCTGGCTGGAGCGGGTCAGAGTGCACACAAAACTCCCCTGGCACACTGGATGCTCTCAAGTTAAACCTGGCTGGAGCGGGTCAGAGTGCACACAAAACTCCCCTGGCACACTGGATGCTTTCAGGTTGCAAGCAGTCCAGCTGGGTGCAGACAATTCTTCTGTAGTTGCAGTGTTTAAGGATTTTCCTTTCTCTCTCATGGAGAATACAGATAAACTGTACTTTCTTAATCTCTGTGTTTTGTGTTAGAGGTGTACAAGCCATAACCAATAGGTCTTTAGGGGTGGATTGTCTTTGGCCAATAGACAATTGTTTATTACTGTGTATAAAAAGAACTTCTTGTAAATAAAGTCCTCTCTTCGCCATCTCGAAGCCTGTCTGCCTGACCTCTCTACCTGCTTCCACAAATCCCACAAATAACAGAAAAGCAAACCATATTCTTCAGCCAGTCCAGCAAGACTTGGCGGAGGATATTTGTTAACACCCTAAATAACACCCAGTGACAGTCACTTGAGGCCAGAGCCCTGACAGAGCAAGGGGCTGGCTTGAGGTTGAGAACAAGGTTTGTCCACCGGATGGAGTCAGAAACAAGTCCCACGTGCTCCACATCCTCCGAGCTGTGAGCCTTTTATTTGCTCAGTGGCAGCAGGCACAGCTGGAACAATTCTGTGCATGCCTGGCCCCAGAATTAGCGATGGGAGCAGTGTGCCAGTTCTGCTTTCCCCATCATCCACCAGGGCCACCAAACTGAAAGAAACCAACTCCCCTGCCACAGCCTAGAGAGCAGCAAAGCACACTCAGGGGATGCTCCAGCAGATCCTGGGAACAGCTGCAGATCTGCATCTGTTTGCTGAAGGAGTCTGAGAAGGAAGGGACAACAACTCTGCGCCACAGACAGAACAGTCCTGTTTTCAGACAAACAAATTTCTGCCTTTGGAGGAGCTGCAAGGTCAGACTACACACAGGATCAAGGTTATTCTTCTGATCTTAAAGATACATATAAATAGCACGTTACCAAGTCCTGCTGGTCTGTATTTCCTCTGAACAAGCTCCGGGGATCAACAGTGCTCATTTATCAAAGACGTCCCCTGGATTTATGGACCTACACTTCAAAAGCTGCAATTACTCTAAGGATGGGGAATATATTTTAACCAAACAGGGAGGATGAAGAATGCAACATGTTCTTTGCCTGGTGACTTCTTATTAAAGGGGAGATTTTAATTTTGTTTTAAGCATTCAGTGGAAGATGAGAGGTAAGAAGTGGCTGAACTGAAGGATTCCAGCATGTTGGTTCTTTTCACATCCCTGCCCTGGACCTAGGGGAGCTGACTCCATCTCATTTCTGACAGATCTCCAATTGCCAGGAGTAAATCCACCTACAAAGCCAGTGCTCAAAACAGCCTCTCTAACAGGGGAAAACTCGTTTTCTTCACAGACCAAGTCCAACAAAAAAGCAACCTAGAACCCTCAGAGCATCTTCCAGCCATACAGCTTCCTTAGGACAGACTGTGCTTCCCATGGCCTCTGACTCAGCTCGTCACCATCCACCTTATCCACCTCGGAGGAACAGAATTAGGACCCGGCAGGAACCAGGCAGGTTGAGATACAAAGGTCAGCCACCTGCCATCTTGGGAAGTGGGGAATTTCCAACATTTCCATTTCCTCTACATGGCCAGCTCTGCTCCAGCACCTCTTGCCTCACCTCAGCATGTCATGACAACTATCACTTGCCCAGGAAATGTGTCTGCTGTATCACCACAACCAGACACAACACGGTTATGTTATGGACAGATCCAGTTATGGATCTTGCAGCTGTTTTCAGGGTCCAGATATCATGGGAAGAGAGTTTGGGATGGAGGCTGGTACATACAACCTGGTCTTACCATGCAGGCAGGGGTCAGTTACATCAAACACACCACCTAAAAACAGTGGGGCTCAGTCTTTACCTGGGATGCATCCCAATCCTTCCAGAGGGCTTGGTCCTGTGTCTAAACTCAGGCCTAACAATGGTGCAACAGGGTCTGGACACAGCAGATCCAGTTCTGCAGAGACCACAAGGCCCTGGAAAACTGCACAGCAGCAGCAGCCACAGCCAACACCTTCCACCCTGCCTGGGAACACACCCTCTCCACACACAGGAAACACCCCTGCCATTCCCTGAGTGACCAGCTCAGGTAAAAATTATAATTACAGGCTGCACAGGAGCTGCTGCCAACGATTCTTTGTACTACAGCAGCACCCAGGAAACCCAGTCACTGGCCAGGACTCCACTGTGCCAAGTGTTATATAAATACAAACTAATGACGTGTGGAAATGTTTACATATACAAGAACAGGGACAAAGGGATAAAAAGAACCTCATTTACCTTTTCAAATGCAGCCAGAAGAACATGGGCATGACCAGTGACCTCAACCACCACTGTGAAAAGAGAAAGAGCAAACCTGGTTAAACTTTTCAAACAGCACAAGCATAAAAGTACCATGAGCTGAATTTTAGTCTACTGACAATTTCTGAGCAGCCATCTGTTCTATTTTCACCTTCTCCTGCATTTAAAACTTTTCTTATCTTGTCATCTGGTTGGTTTAGAACAGAGCAAGAACAAAACCCTGCTGGGCTCTGTAGTGGGCCCTCCACAGCCATGCCTTCACTGTTGTGGGTGCTCCAAACTACCCCACTTTGTTTGCAGAGGTTGGAAAGGGACAGTAAAACAAAGCACACCGTGGGATACTCCCATCCCCTGAAATTCCTGGGTTTAATTACCTGAATTTATCACAGATCCATCTGCTTTTACAGCAATTGGCAGCACTCCCAGCCCTGTTACTTATCACTTAATTTCACTCTAGTCAGACTGCCTATAAAACATTTATTTCTCATACCGACTTCGGGCACTGAAATATCTCTGTCCAGTTTTTTCCCCGAAGACAAGCATCTTCCCTCTTCCAAACACGAGTGTTCCTTCTTAATCCCACAGCAATGGGAAGGGGCTGTCAGAGGTTTCACTACTGCATTCCTGGCTCCCTCAGCAAATACAGAACAGAGGAGGCGAGGTACAATCCCAGTCTCTCTCACTCAGGACTCTGAGGTTCTGTTCAGCTCCAGCTGGTTGGATCCTTTTCCTGAATTCTGTTCAGACTCATCACATGGAAATGGGAGACAGTTTGTGAAGGAGTCACAGAGGGAAGGCATGGAATCGCCTCGTTCTGCCTGGAGCAATGAAGGCTGTGCTCAGCACAGGCAGGAGAGCTGGTGGGCAGCTCTGCCTGGAAGGTGCAGCTCGAGGAAGCAAATCCTGAGCTGTCTAAAAGGGAAAGGAGCTTTGGGCTCCCAGAACAGCAGAGACAACGGAGGAATCATTCCCTGGACTATGGCACACAGATCTTGTTTGGGAACAGCCCTGTGTGGGAGAGGAGAGATTTGCCTGCAGGTGTGCTGGGTAACTGAGGTTGGCCATGGCAAGCTGGGTGGAATCAGGAACACAACGAAATGCAGAAAAGGGGGTTAAAACTGGGAATTCATTTGTTTGCTCCTCCCACTGCCAGCCAAGAGCAAGGCTGTTCTGTCTCTCATAGTAAATGAAATTCAGGTCCCTTCCCTCAGTCTGAATAGCCAAGGAAGAAATAAAAGAATTCTTATCCTCTGTGCATTCCAGGAGCGTGTGTGCTGGAGTGGTGTGACCTGCTCTGTGCAGCTCCTTCCCTTCCCTTCCCTT
>VZTX01000269.1:0-31352 GCA_013400915.1 Pardalotus punctatus | reverse complement strand
ACAACGCCACTGGCAGCAACTGAACAGGGCTAACACTGCAAGCCATGGCAGAATTCAGTCCAAACCAGCATCTCCCTGACTGCTAGTTTAATTTACCATTCAATCTTATTTAACACAAGAGGTTCCAGGCCAGCTGTAATTTTCCAGGTGCTCCAAACACACTGGGCCAGCTCCTTCCAGTCCCATCAGTTAAAAAAAGAACCAAAATACACAACAATTTCCTCAAATCTTGCTCGAGTATCACACATTTTTGTGCTGATACACTTTCCAGGAGGGGATTTAAAAGCAGTTGGTTTTCTAGGTTATTAAAATAGATGGGAGTACATTATTGGCTAAGACTGGGTATGGTATGTGCCTAAATGTATGCTTCCCATACTGCCTCCTGTTCTATTTTTGATCCTTCTAGACATGCCCAGCATTAGAGAATATAAATACCTTGCCAAAAGTTCCATAAACAGAGGAAGGTGTTTTATATTTATGGTCAAGAAATACACATATATGTCGATTTTACTAATGGTGCCTGAAATCACCAAAAATAGGTGCACTTTAGAAGTAATTTCCTTTATGTTGCACTGTGCTTTGTTAGTCACACTTTAAATTGGCTTATTCAGTTCTATTTCTGTCTGCTTGGAAGACTGTAAAATAATGTAATGGGTTTCTGGGCTTTTTCACATCTACAACATAAGAAACTGAGCAAGTGACTGACCTGAACAATGCAATCAACAACGGATTTTTTCTTTTCTAATTATCTTAAATTTTTTATAAAATGTTATGGAAGTGAAATGCTGGTCCTGCTGACCATAAAACTCCCCAATTTCAAAGAAAATATTATTTCCTTGTGCCCTTTTCATTCCTGACACTCCAAATGAGCCCAAAAGCACACATCCCCTAAGGGAAATACCATGCAAGGTGAGTAATAATCTAAATATTCACTGGACTTTCCTCTCCAAAACAGCAGTGCACTTTAAAAATAATCACCAATTAATCATAATTACTAGTGATGATAAATTATTAATTATTTTTAAATAATCAACAATTATTTCTCCTCAAAGGTTACGCTCTTTTATTATAACCATTCAGCATCCTCAGAAAAAGCAGGAGAATTTCAAACGGCTGAATGACACTGCATTCAGTTGAAGAGTGGCCGGAGCATTTTAAAGGTATTTCCTTTTCTGTGCCCATTTCCAGGTTTTTAGGAAGACAACTTCCCCCTCAAGGAGGGAGAAAAGACCAGCTCTCCCCTCCTTGACCTACAAACTGCAAAAGCAAAACCCAACAAGAAAGAAGTCACTTGTTCTGATTTGTGCCTGGCATTGGTGGCAGAGCCAGGAGCTCTCCTAAACACTATTCCAACACTAAATACCTGGCCATTTTTCCTGTAAAAATGAAGGCTATTTTTAAAAGTATGTTCTTATGCGGTTAGCTTGGCCCTTTCAATTTTATTGAAGTTAAGGTGAACTCCTGAAATATTTTTATTCTGGGAAGGCTCCCCAAGGAGGCCAGTCCTGAAGGGGTCACACAAGCTCAGAGAGAGCCAGGAGAGGACCACAGGGGCAGAGCATCAATTCTTACCATCCCCTTCATCCACCACTGCCCGAATGACCACGGGGAACACGCCACGGTCCAAGTCAAAGTTCAGCTGAGGGAAAGAAACGAGCTGAGGTTACACAATTCACACCAGACTCGCCCAAAGACAGCACTGGAGATCATGTCAGATCAATGAGGGCCCTTCTGACAGGCCCCCAGCCCCTGGTCTCAAAAGGACACAACAGAGAAGGATTTAAAATTCCAGGCACAAGCTTTGAAAGGGAGTGGACTACAACATACACACATCGACATGGCACTAAACACCAGCTGTGGATAGCAAGGCAAAGGATCTGTTTGAATTTCAAATGGTATTTCATTCTCATTAATTCAGATATCCTAAAAGTCTTCTGAGTGATTTGTAGTAGGGCCAGTTTCACAAAATATATCCCCAGTTCCTCAAAATATATCCAGTGCCACAATTTTGCTTACGTATAACAGGATATATTGGCTTCAGCACAGCAGCACATTGTGCTCCCAACACCACAAAAGAGACCCTGACTCTGGTATGAAGTTCCTGAAGACATGAGAGGAAAATCTGCAAAACTTCAAGCTCACACAAGACTTTAAGGAAACACCGGACTGATTTCCATCTCTTGGCATATCATGAAATGCAGGTCCTTGACGTTCTAATTGGTGAGAGTGAAAATTTGAGCACAAGGAAAACAGTCTCAGTTTCTCCCTTTGCCCTACACTTCATTAAAGCACATCAAAAGCTCTGTGTCATCTTAGCAATACAAGGAAAAGACAACCTTACAACGTGCAATGGAAGTGGCTCAGGGACTGATTTCTGTTGTTTTTGTTAATTACTGACTTGAAGGTTTTTGTCTCATCTCCTGCCAAGACTGAAAAAGAGGTTGTCATTTCACCATGATGATCCAGGTAGTCTGTTTCAGTTTTTCCATGAAAACTGAGACCCAATTCCAAGTGCTGCAGCACCATTCAGGCAGTGCTTTGGCAGTTCCACCACTTTGCCACAGCCCCAGCATCATTTGCAGCCTGATTTGCTCCAGCCCCTCAAAAGATAAACCATTTGAAGGGAAAGTCACATCACAGAACTGAGGTTGCTTTCCCATATAAACTCTGGTGCCCTCAAACAAAGGGCCTCTTTAAGGGACCATTTCACATTCATTTTTAGGGCCCTGAACATAACTGACTCGACACAAGCCATACTCTATAACTTCCAGCCAAACCAGTAAATGAGGGAGATAAAATAAACTTTTATAAAGCTTTCACAGAACAACCCAACATAGCATCAGTTTCCCTTCTTCCCCAGCCAAGAACTACGCCACATCCGAGTATTACGCTGAGCCAAAAAATGATGTGAATCTGAGGGTTTTGAACAACACCAATAACAAAGCTGGAAAGAAATCTGAAATGTCAATTGTACACAGCTGAGACACTGCCAGCTGTCTCAGATAAAAGTGATGCATTTTGGTGGCCAGTCAGGAAGATTTAGGACAAGGACCAATATGTAACAGAGTCGACACGGGAGGAGAAACTCTTTGGAATCACAGTGCTTGTTCCACATTTATTTCCAGCTCCCAGTAATACCAATGAAAAATGAGGAAACAGAGGATGCAGCAGAACAAGCAAAGGGAGCTGGAAAGTCACTTTTCCTTTAAGCTGTCAAAGGGACATGACTTTAGTAGTCAAGTTAAAACCTTGCTGACAGGAACAAAAGTGAAAATTAAGCTTCTCAATTCTTTAAGAAGAAAGGGATCTGAGCTCTCTCAGACAACAGAAGGGATTGAAAAGCAGCTCTTCCAGGCTTTTGTAGGCTGAACTTGTGAAATCATCTATTGGCAGAGAAGCCAAGACATCAGGAGACCAGACTCTGCAGGCTCTTGGTAACCACCACGGCATTTGTTAAGGCACGGGACTGATTACATTTGTAACTGTAACTTCAGGACAATAGCTATTCAATCTTTCAAATACATGAAAGATTGGTTTTTTCTTTTAAATTTTTTTTTAGATTTTCTTTCTTTCTTTTTTCTTGGTTTTTTTTTTTTTTAATAGGCAGACTTATCTACCAGGGTTCACATACACAATACACTAGCACAGGCTTGGGTCAGGAAATGAACAGCATTATCAGTGTGCATTTCCTGGGAGTGAGGTCCACAGGACCAAATATATTAGCAGCAGCTTAGAAATCTCTTATGACAAGTCTGCACAGAGCAGGGGAAAGACCAAGGCTTTCCTTTCCTGTGCCACGTGCAGGGGAAGCCCTTGGGTCAAAGCTTTAAGGATCAAATAGCAGAGGGTTACTGCACGTGTTGGAATTTTGCAGATACCAAAGATACCAAAATTAACAGCAGCCCACAAATCTTGTTATGTAGAAAAGCCACAAAGCTTAATTAAAACCAAGCCCTGGTCTGTTTGCAGTTATGGGTTAAACTAAGAAGAGGAAAACAAGCCCTTAATTCAGCATTGATGCACCAGTGTGAACCTGCTCCAGAAGGAGAATATCCCCTCAATACTGTCCTGCTGCAGCTAAAAGTGCAGGACATGAAGCTTCAACAGAACAGGATTCTTCCAGAGCAGTGGTCTCCAAAAACTGTTCTGACTATTCATCACATAACTGAAGTATTTTGAGCACATATTTCCAGTATATGTGTTTATCATTTATGGGTTATATGCAGGTATTTCTGAAGTCCTTCCCACACTCCAATGAATTATCTTACATGCACCTCACTTTGGAGACCACTGTTTTGGAGGACCACCCAAAAAACCCAAAAATATTAACACTAAAATCCACCGAAAAGAGAGATCAAGACAGACATTTGTTCCCACAAGCTCTTTGGCTGGCAGGGAGAGGAATGCTGAGGAAAGCAGGTTTTCCAGGAAAAGCCCCAGCGTTAATCTCTGCAGCCTCACTCCTAAATCAGCTGATCAGTGATAACAAAAATCACTTCTCTGGATTTCCTCCCTGTTGGCCTGGTCTGCCTGCCAAGCTCCCCTACTGTTCCTTCCAGGGCAGTATCCACAAAACATGCTGCAGGAGCTGGGAAAAGTGTCTTCATGGCACTTCAGCCATATTTCATGGCACTAAACAGAGACCAGAGCTTCTGGGACAACAGAGTGTGGAAAGAAGGGACACTGAGAAGAGACACTCACCTCATCATCCTTCCACTCTGAGAAATCAATCTTGAAGGAAGGCAGGGAGAATTGCTGGCTTACCCCTCTCTTGTAATGAACTGTCTCAGACTGCAGAGAGGGATTCTTTGTGCTGTATCTGAAGGGGGAAAAAGAAAATTTGCTGTAACAAACAACTGCTCCCTGCTCAGCTCTCGCTCACTCCCGCCCATCGGCTTTTCAGGAATCACAAGTGGCAGCTCTAAGGGCAGAGCTGGCAGGGGCTGGCAGCCATTCAGTGGGGACACAGAGGGAAGGGAAAGGTCAAAGCAAGAAGGTGAGCACAGGAAAGAGAAAGCAGCGCAGACAGGCAAGGTCTGATTGTGTCCGTACTAACCTGCCTGGGTGTTGGAGTACAGGGGGGTGCAGCAGCTTGGCAAAGGCCTGCTCCCTAAATCCATGGCCTAGGCAACGCTGGCTTTCAGCTCAGCACAGTCCTAGTTTCTGCAGGAAACCCAGGAAGAACCAGCAATGACCTAACAGTGGGAACACATAACCCAGCACGGTGCTGAAAGCTCTCCCGGGGTTCCATGGGACAGCTCTGCAGTGGGAAACACTGCTTGGCTCCACCACCCTGCTGAGCCATTTCCAATCCTCTCCTCAATCCCTCCTGGGCTCACCCAGAGGTGCTGCAGGGCTACCAAAACCCCTGAGAGACACCAACCATCCTCCATGCTGGCCACCTAGACAAGAGTCACAATTCTTCCACTGTCTCAAGGCTTGTCACTGCAACACCAGGCTGGGGTAAACATCTGGAATGGGAGCACATGGCCATCCATCTTCTGCACCCTGAGCCCAGCTGGTGCTATCTTCCCCAGGAGACATTTCCCTGCCCACTGCCCCTTTCTGGAGGGTGCTGTCTGAGCTGCATGTGCCCAGCCTCTCCCAGTTCTGGCACTGGAGAGGAGGCAGTGAACCCCAAAGCAGGGCAGGAACATCTGAAGCTGGCTTTACCACCAAAGCCCTTCTTGTCAAACTACGGTGTGTCCAGAGCACACTGACAAACTGGAGAGAAGGTGAGAAATCCCCTGCCCAAGAGACACTGCAGAAACATCCTCCCTCAGCACAGTGACAAGACAGGCTCCAACTCTACAAGAAAAACCTCTGCCTTTCTCTGGAAAGCTACAACAGTTCTTGCACCCTCTGAGGATCCAGAAGGTCAAGTGCCGCAAGATCCACATTAAATGCTGGAAGGTCGTGACAAAGGGCAGGTTCACCACGTGCACTCTGCTCTTCCTACCAAGGCAGGTGCATTAAGTTATTTATAACAATACCCTCAGAGCCCATTCTGTACTGTGCTGAAATTGTGCTGCTTTACTAGAAGGTCTCACTCCATCCTTTGCATTTCAAGCATGGTGTGGGAGAGATCAGAATGACAGGTCTTTTATATGTGAATTACAGAGCAAGCAATTGAGTGAAGTTTTATTTACTGAGTTGTCAAGCACAATGAATAGAGCAAGCCTGTATCTAGCTCCTTTTGTGGCACTCTCAAAGCTTCCCAGCTCTGCAGAGAGGCACAATTCTCCCTCCACAGCTGGGAAAGCAGGGGATGGAAGAGTGACTTATCTAAGGTGACAGCAAGTCAAGAACTTACTGGAAATAAAGTGCAGAGGAGAGAGTGGAGCTGGGAAAGGGGTGTGAACATGCTGCTGCTGAATGCCAGGAAGGCTAGAGGACCCACATTTACAGCACCAGAAGCCCAAACTAGGCTACAACAGGAAAACAAATAACACTGTTCCAAGGAGGACACGGCAGAATAATACTCACATCGACTTGCTGCTCTCACCGTCCCTGAGAAAAGAAATAAACCAGGCACATAGAATTTCTGAGCTGAAGAGCAGGACAAAATCATTAAGGAGGCTTCCCCCAGCGAGCTTTACGCCTCAGACTGTGTGACTGCCGAGCCCCCACGGCCAAAACACGTCAGACTTGGATCTGAACGCCCAGGCAACTCTGGACACCTCTGGTCAGCAGCCAGTGGGCTGGTGAATTCCCTGCTAGTCTGGTGACCCCTGACTGACTCACAGAGATGGATCAGCCTTCCAAGAGATGCACAGGTTCTATGCACAAGACAACACTCCCTGTGCTGCTCAGGAGGAAAACTTGACAAGCTGTTCCAAAGCAGGCATCTTGCATATCAGGGTCTAAGGGGCCTCTACCCATGCCCAGCCCTGTTAGTTGGCATCTGCTGCATTCACAATCATGCATTCCCTGCCTGTGCTGCTGGGGGCTCTCAGCAAACAACAGCAGAGAGGCTCTGTAGAGCTGTGCAGATGTGTTACAGAAAAAGAGAGCAGGGATCAAAGAATGAAGGACAGCAGAGAAGCAACCACTGCCTGTCTCTGCATGAAGACTGAAGGCTGAATGTTTGGGCTGCTGTTACTCAGACTGCACTGGGCAAGTCCTCCATGCAGAGGAGGACAAAACCACTTTGTGACCACTGGCAGCTCAGGACACTGGAGAGGTGAGGGAAGTCTGTCCTATAAGGTCAGGACCAAACAGAAATCATCGGTCACATTGTATCTAACCTGTTTGTTTGCTCAGGTACCCCTGACAGCACGAGAATCACAGCAACCCGAGGTACCCCACTGCTGGCTGCAGCAGCAGCCCCCAGCTCTGTCCTCGGGGTTCATGCAGCCCATCTCCTCCTGTGACCTCTGTGACACCTTTAGTCACAAAAACAGAACTTTACACTCTGCACTGACTCCTCTCTCCGAAAGCAGCTGTGTGTCCGAGAACCAGCAGAGGGGAGGCCCTGTGACTATATCCCAGTACTTTTTGAGAGAACAGGAACAAACTAAACTTATTCCCCAGTCTCACTCTTCCTCCATCAGCTGAGAAGCACTCACTGCCTGCATGGAGAAAGTCAGCCTGTGGCTCATGCAGGCTTCCCCCTGTGCCCAGTCCAGACTTGTTACCAAGCACCTGCAGACCCTAAGTAGCTCCTAAGACAAAGTGCCATGCTAGAGTTTGGCTAAGCAGAGTTAAACTTCTGCTGCTACACGCTCAGTGGGGTGCTTCCCCCTCTCCCTCATCCCTGGTCAGTGCCTGAGGAAGTTCTCAGCAGGGCACCAGTCCCAGCTCCTGCAGATTTCTTCACTGCTGTGTTCCTCACACTCAGCTCTGCCTGGCACTGGGGCTGTCTCGAGCAGTCAAAGGACAGTTCCTGTTCCCACAAGCACACTGAGACCCCTGACTGAGAAGTGCCACATGAGCATCCTTGCCAGGCTGCCTGAGCTACACAAAGCGCTGTCCAGACCCTGTTCCTCAGGAAAAGCAGGATGCACGGAGCAATGCTGCCCCAAGGTAATGCTTTTGACCAGAAATGGCTGAGAGAGTCTGTGAACAAAACAAGAGTCCCCTTTCTTTAGTAGCTGCTACACACATTGCATGGCAATTTTCAGTGAACTAAGAACAAGGAGAGCTTCAGAGGGTACTCAGGAAACAATTCTGCCATTTCCACAGGCTGTGACTGCCTGGCAGGCTCCATGTCCTCTTACAGGTGAGGAGTGAGGAGCCAGTCAAGCTCTGCTGGTCTTCAAAGGGGACAGGAGATGATGTGGAACAAGCATCCCTCCTCCCCTCTCTCCCACCTGTCCATTTTGGGGCAGGATCCCATGGGTCAGCTTTTGGGGAAGAGGGAAGTTGAACAAATATCTAAACTCAAGGTGACTTTTAGTGATAAAAGAAACACTACCAAACTACAGGAAAGCCTGGGTCTCAGTCAGAGTTAGAAAAGATTCACCCCAGAGAGGCTCCCACAAGGAGTTTGGAGGTTTATCAGGTGCTAAGGTGCTGCACTGCAGTCCCTGAGAGTCTTCTCCTTCCCTCCTGCTTCCTCCAGGACCGAGTTTCCACTTCAAGCCAGGAAAAAGCAAACCCCTCCCCACGCAGCTGAAACCCCAGTGCCCACATCCTGCTCTGCCTCCAGCTGCTGGGAGCACCACGCTCCCAGCTCCAGCCAGGCTTCAAAGCTCACACAACAGCTACACAGAGAGGCACAAAGGCCACAACCCTTGTTACAGACAGAGGGTTTGTCTGCTCGCTGAAATCTATAGAATTTGGCTCTCCAGCCTGTGAACTCTGCACACTCCAGCGTTCCCTTGGGGACTGGTGTGTGCCTGGATCAAAGCCACAAAGGCTTGTTCCTAGCAAAACCCAGCACTTGCCTCTGATTTCTTCACACAGAAGAGATCTCTGCACAAAGAATTCATATTAATCACCACAGCCCACAGCCAAAAGCAGCAAGAGCACCTTTCAAAGGCCCCGAACAGACAGAGGCTATTAAACAACCAAAGGAATATCTGAGTGCCTCCGTCTCCTACGCAAGCTTGAATGAAAACAGCCGTGCCTTGAGCTACCCGTTGGATTTCATTTTGTGACCCAACACACAGACAGAGCAGGGAATCATTGCAGTGTCACGTCCCCCATCAGCTCAGAAGACCATGGGAGGATGTTTGGGAGGAGGTTAGGGGTGAGTGTAGCAGGCATTGCAAAACAAACAAGGAAATGGGGTTTATTTTTTTAAAATATAACCATTTGCACATCAGCAACACAAACAGCACAGCCCCGGAAAGGGCAAGGATTGCAGAGCTAGACTGACCTATTTTTACTCTGTTTTCTCTTTATAATGAGAAAATAGAACTTGGCAACATCACTGGGATATGGGAGAGAATCTTTTCTGTCCAAAAAGGAAGATCTTTTTCATAAGAATGGGCTGCAAGACTCAAACCTCTCACGTCATATTTATCCTGAGTTCCTGATCTGCCTGGATTGCTCATGCCTTCAGAACTGGCTCTTTTAAGTGCTTCCAGCTACAGGCTTGGTTTGACTTCTCCCCCGAGGAAACAACCGCTGCTGTCATGTTTGAATTGCACAATCCTTCCTGCTAGTCAGCAGGACACCTAGAGCTGGAAAAGTCCCAGGGGCCCTCCCAGGAACAGGCTAATAGTGTGCATATCCAGGATTTTGCCAGACAAGGCAGGGATGCATTCACAGAGCATTCATCAAAAAGAGAGTATGAGTATCTCTGCAGCCTGCTCCAAAAACACACTTGTCTCCCAAAGCATGGCACAAACACATGAACCAGTTACTGCTGGAAAAGGCAGGCTACAAACTGGGAATCCTGTAACTATTCTCTACGAGCTGCTGCCAGCCCTGCAATGGAAAGGCAATGCAGAGTCCCCTCTCCTTTATCTGAGGGGAAATTACATTATGGGCAATCGCTAGTGAGTAGTTGAGGTACCGCTCACACACCTCCATGTTCCTCGTGATTTCCAAAACTTAGGAAAATGGACACAGCCAGAAAAACAAATAAAACTGAAGATATTGAGGATCTTGAGCTGTTGAGAGGCAGGCCAGTGCTAATTCCTTGCCACTAAAGAGACTCAGGCATAGGCAGATCTCTGCTACACTTGGGGTGATGCACCAGCTGGTCCTCTGAGAACTGATGTGTTTAATCTTTAGAGTGAATTCTCACCACAAAGAAACCAAGCAAAAGACATTTCAAAGGTGACAGGAGCAGCCCCCTCCAGATTTCAACTAATTCCTATTTCATCCAAAAGGCTTCTACACATATCTGCACTAGCACCAGAAAGTGCAGGGTACCTTCCCCTGGGCATGGGGCTGCAGAGGTGAACACAGCTTTATCATCACCCACACCATCACCTTCACCAGACTTTGCTGGTTATCTGTGGTCCCACAAAAGCGATGACACAGCTCCCTGTGAGTTCAACAGTTCAGGACAAGAGGCAAGCAGCCGTTGGGAGCTACGTGTTCCCAGGATCTTGGCTAAGAAACAGTGCAGCTGAGCAGATCTCCCAGCACAATTACCTGGGAAAGTCTGCTGAACATACTTTGAGACAGGTCAGGACAGGACTGATAAAGCCACCAGATTTTAAAGAGAGCCCAAATAACTCCAGAAGGAAGATCCCTGACTTGCAGAATGCCTCCTCTTGGTCACAGAAACCAGCTAATCCCAAAGGCAGGCCCAAGACATAGCGCTGTGGCTCTCAGGTGAGCAGAGGCTCCACAACAAACAAAACCTCTGCTCAGGGAGAGCCACCTTCCCTTCCCTCACCCCAAACTGCATGAGCATAACCACATTCCTAGCAGGAGTTTTGCAGGAGTGCTGATACTATCGGGATCGGCGGTTGTTCCAGGAGAGAAGCAGGAATAACTTGTTTAGCGCTTCTAAGGAGCCATGCTGCAGGCTGGGGGCTGGGAGAAAATTCCTGCTTTTCACAGGGGGCCAGAAAGTTTCTCCCATTTTACGATCCAGCATCAATTTAGGAGAGTGGAAAAAAAAAAGGTGTTTTGTTTTAAAGAGCATCTTCATCCCAATCAAGTGCAATAGAAGTTTTGAATTTATACACAGAACAGCTTTTGCACATGCTTGTTCCTTGAATGCAGCTGTTAGCACCGAAAGAGATTGAGGAAAAGGAAAATCCACCAGCCCAGGCAGGGGAAAGCTGCATTCCTATTAGAGCAGTGAAAATGCACTCAACTCCACTCAGAGCTCTAAGAATGCAGCCCAGATTTTTTTTTTTTCCACTAGAATTTGAAAAGAGTAAATCAAAGTAATTACAGCACTGCCCTTACAGAATTGCTTTGCAAAGCTGAAATCAGAGCTTCAAAAGGTTTTTACTAGCAGCCAGCAAATCCAGAGAAGCAGAGAGGCCTACTTGGGCAGCTGCACTGGCCCCAAGACGTGCTTCAGGAGCCACTTCCACATGGAAAAATAGCCTGGGTTGAATTAAAGCAGCTTATAAAGTCTATATTTGTATCTGACTTCCCCCAGCCCCTATTACCTACACATCTGCATGAAATCAGGATCATGCCTTCCAGAAGGTTCCCTGGTTTCCGATGCTGCCCCTGCACTCACACTTACATAACATTTATTGTTCAAGCACCCCAGAGCAGAGACAGGCAGCTCATCACTCCTGTATTATGGGGAAATTAAAGTATGATTCATTAAATGAAAGGGCAGAAGTGGAAGAAAGAGCTGGAAGTGGGTGCTTTGACCTTTTAGAAGGTTTAGTGCACCAGGGACGGCTGCCACCCCAGCAGGGCAGCACAGATGTCGGCTACATTTCATTAGTGGGGAAATCACTGCTGATCCTGGTTTCATGCAGAGGGTTCAGGGACACAGGCTTCAGCTCTGCCATCTAACAGAGATCCCTCTCTCACTGAACCATGGACAGGGTGGATTAAAAAAATACACATTTAAAAATATATCTTTGAAGTCGACAGCTCTGATCATGTTCAGAAACACTACTTAGGAATTGTTCAGATTTAATTTGAAAGCAATTAGTGTAGTTTATGTTGGCTGCACAAGCTTTAAAGGACAGACAACAGTACTGGTGACAGTCACTGGCTCAGTGCATGGCATAAATTTCAGAAAAAGGTGTTCTTAAGTGAACCAAAAACTGTGTTTTCTTCCTCCAACCAACCAACCAACCAACCAACCAGAGAGCAATTAGTAACAGAGGACTTTTAACACACTCTGTCCAGAAACAGTTGGTTATATTTGGTAACTAAAACAATTCTATTAAGCAATTACTCTTCAAAGCACAACTTGACAAGAGAGTCTCTTAAGAGTCCAAGATGAGCAGTTTAACCAACAAGAACAAGCACGGTTGGTCTCAGCTCACTCAGCTGCAATTACAGCCCAGCACAGCCTGGTCCAAGACACTGGCTAAGAAAAAAAAAATTTAAATGTTTCTTTTTACAATAACTTTGGATTATTGATATTTTGACATAAAATGCAGAAGTGGGAGTCTGAAAAATAGGTTTTAAACTACATGGATATTCTTTACAGACTGTGGCACAAAAGATGTTGCATAAGGTTGGATATGAAGCTCACATGAGCTGTAAATGCAGATGTTTCATTGCTACTGACCAGTGACAAAGAAATTCTCCTTCAAGGTAAACCAACATGGGAATATAAAAAACAAGATCAAAATCATTGATTTAAACCAAGCCTTGCTGGTTTAAGCAAGCCCTGGCTTAAGTCTGGCAATGTAAATACATCCACCCTGGCCATAGAGGCCCTTGGCTCTCTCCCCATCAGCCCATGGATGGTTTCCTTCTTAGGTCAAAAACCAAAAAACACTGCAGGGCAGCACAAGGGACACTGGCCACCTCTCCACGTTGTACCTGTGTTAGGGAAAGAGGACTTCAATCTCCAAGGCTGCCATTCCAACACCTCCACTAGCACTAAATTCACAGGAAACCTAAGGACCTAAGAGACAGAACACGGAAACTTTATCAGGATTTCTAAGGCGTCCTGCTGCATTCAGCCCTGCCCAGGAAAAGCTGCATCTAAACAGAAAGCGTTTTCAGAGTTCATTGAGAGAGATTTTTCAAGCACTTTAAAAAGGGGCTCATTTATTACCTCCCCAAAATAAAGGCAGCCATAGGCTTCAACAGAAGGGAAAGAGGCCTAAACAAAAATTTTGGATCAGGATATCCTCCAGTTTGAAGGAATGCATATCTGGATTGGAGAACGCAGCCCCTCTCATTTCTAAAAATACACTATTCATCGATCATTAGTGGGATGTTTATGCTTTGCATAAGACAAATAAGCCCTGCTGTGGTTTGTCATAAATATCCCTCCCTGCTGAAGCCTCTGCAGGTCCCTTCAACCAAGGCTGTTCAGCCCCAGCTCCAGAGCATCACTGCAGAAGCCATCAGCACCACCTCCAGGAGCCTCTGGTCTGCCAAAAGCCTCTACGAGAGGAAGCCAAGAGTTTCTGCAGCCTGAATCTTCTTTTACCCATGGAGCCAAAGGAATTCTTTGTCCCATGGCTGTTGGAAGTGCACCACACCATAGCAGCAGCTCACGTGTACCCAACTCACACCAGGCAGAGCACATTCCAGCCACCTTTGCTCTGAACATAGACAGGAAATTTTTCATAGTCTTGTGGGATACAATGTTGATTGGAATGGTTTAAATGTGCTGATTTAGATAAAAAGGTTTTAAAATCTGGAGGGATGTACTACCAGGATATGAGAAGGCTCCCACAGATGACATTTTGGTCATTCTTTCCACAGCCAACCAAACACTAATGTTTACCTGGCAGGAAACACACAGACAGGGTTTCAGGAAGTAAATCCTCTCCCATCTCCCAACAGCCTGTGTTGAGGTGGGCAATTATCCCAAAAGGAGCTTTGGGTGGGCCTCAATTCCACAGACTCACTTGTAAATGTCAGACTGAACTCTACTTTGGTGGCCCAGAAGCTCCTGTCACAGGGAACACAGAAAGGCAGTGAATTAGGTGATCTGGGGAAAAAAATTGGTAGTATTTGAAGGGAAGGGTGCTGGTTTTTTAAATTTCATAGAACACCTTGCTGAAAAAACACAGTCGTGAGTTCCTCTCCTTTGTTGGACACATAATGGTTCCCTACACCCTGAAACCAAACCAAAAAGGGAACAAGAGAAAATACTGGCTATACGAGGGAATTGAAAGTAATATTCAAAGTTATTAGAAAAAGAAGAAATTTCCCTCTCCACCATCTGTGGCAGCACTGCCTCAGGGGTGATTAATGAGAGATGTTTGACAGCTCATCATCCCAGCTCCTGTGACCCTCCAATGCCCTCAAGCTCAGGACTTACACGGCCATGCCACCAACAAACTCCTCTGTAGCCTGGCAGTAGATTGTGATGGCAACCCGGGCATCTGCATCAAAGGTGAACTCCAGGCTGTACAGGACCTTCTGCTTCCCATTTTCCTCAGTAGGACTGTCAACATCATCTTTATACCTGAAAGACAATGACAGAGAATTAGAACATGTATTTATGAGATATCAAAAAGATCACTCTATAAATAAGGACAAGAGTACTCCAGCCTCGGTGTTCTGGGCAGGCAAGGCAGCCTGGGCTTCCTCCTTGGGCTCCACAGATTTCCCTTCTTTCCCCTGAGGAAGGCTCTTCCAAGATCTGACTGAAGCTATTAAAGTGAACTCATGATGGTGTTGAGGGATCTCACCCACTCTTGTAGTGCCAGGACCCAGAATGAGAGAAGAAAGGGAAATCCTGAACGTCAAATCCCAAGAAGAAACATTCTCCTTCCTTTTAAATCTTCACATTAGGCTCAGTATTTGGGCTAAAGAAATCCTGCATAGGCTTGAGAAATCTTAAAGTATAATTCTTTTAACTCTGCAATGAAACAGTGTGTGACAGGCAAAACCCCCAAGGTTTCTGTAAAACAAAAATCTCCTGAAGCTTAACAAAAGGTACCTCCAGTATCAAACAGAAGATGATATTTAGCTCAGAAAGCATCCAGATACAGGAACTTCAAACACCTTTAAATGTACAAATGATCAGCTAAACCCCTGGTGCTGTGAGGGACTGGAGCTTGCACATATTTATTGTATGAACAAAAATTAACACATCCAATTGCACAACAGACACATGATAACCAATCCAATGAGCTTAGAAGTTATTTCAATGAACATAAAAGTGAGCCATAACTTGGCTGTGGCTCCTGCACAGCTGGATCCCACTGTGAGATCACCACAGCCTGGGTTACTCCCTCTTCCTTACTGCAGGAAACAGCACAAATCCAGTGGAGAGGGGGTATGAAGCCAGTTCTGGGGCAGTGAGTTACAGCTGTGGACCAGGAGGATTTATGGTGTGTCAGGAGTGGTCACAGAAATCAGCAGATCTTGGAACAAGCAGCCAAAACAACGCACCACAAGAACATTACAGAATGATGGAATATCCTGACTGGGAAGGCACCCTCAAGGATCATCCAGTCCAGCTCCTGGCCCTGCACAGGACACCCCAATAATCCCACCCTGTGCCTGAGCATTGTCCAAACTCTCCGGGAGTTCTGGCAGCCTTGGAGCCATGACCATTCCCTGGGAGTCTGTTCAGTGCCCAGCACCCTCTGGGGGAAGAACCTTTCCCTGATCTCCAAACTAAACCTCCCCTGGCCCAGCTCCAGCCATTCCCTGTCCCTGTCCCAGAGCAGAGATTGGAGCTGCCCCTCGGGAAGAGCTGCAGCCCCCACTGCCCTCAGTCTCTTCTCCTGAGCTGACCAAGCTCTCCCTGCCTCGAAGAGCAAAGTGACAAATGGATGTGATTCACTGGCAGGGCAGCAGCAGATTCTCCATAAATTCAAATCCCAGGACCACAGGTACCACTGAAAGCTCAGGCACTGTCAGAATGGTGAGGGCAGCAAGGCTGCCTTTGAGAGGTGAAACTGCACTGACTTGTCAGCCAGCTCCAGCCTCACTTGTTTATCAGTAATACCTTAATTGCTGCGATGGCTGGGGCAAAGCCAAGCAGCTGAACTATTCAGGAAAACCTTGGCACAGCCTCTGTCTCCACCGAATCAGCCTCTCCCCTCACTAAACAGCCTTGATGAATACATTTGTACTGTCAAAAATACTCAGAAATGGGTCAGACATACCTCCATAATTCAATCTAAAAATTGTCAAGGGAATCCTTATTTACCAAGTTCATTGCCATATAATAACTGCTGCCTAATTAAGAGGGCTCCAGCATGAATTTTATTTAACACCACACTGAACAAGAATGAAATGTTCAGTTTCAATAATTAATACAGAAGGTGAAAAATAAAATTTAAGAGCAGTATAATCGAATACCCAACACATGTACTAATGTAACCCTAGTGAAACACTACAGCACACACCCGCATTCCTGTCTGAAGGGCTTGGAGAGGCTTTTGCCAGAGGTTCACCTAGGTCAGAGCACCAAATCAAGCTAAAAACATCCAACATGCCAGTATAAAAAAAGCCAGATCCCAAGAACCGGAGTCTTAACATTTGCAGAAACCTGGACACAATATACAGTTCCAGGGCAAGATGGTATTTTCACACAAGCTAGTTGCATTCAAAGAGTAAAATCACAGCACTGGAAGGCCGTACAGAAGAAACACTGGGCAGAAGGGCAGATTTGCCTGAAAAACGCAGGGACCATCAATATTTTGTGCTGGACCGACCCCAGAACACAGATGGCAACAATCCACTCACAAGGGCTGTGCGTGTCCAAGAGAGCAGCAGCACAAGTCACCTCTTGCTGCGCTGCCCTCTGTGGATCCTAGGCTGGAAACAAAGGATCCAGGCTGTGACAGACTTGCCTCTTCTTCCAGAAGAAGCAGGGTGGGAGAACCAGCACCTCTTACAGGTGGAGGCTCCTTCATACTCACCTCATGCACAGGTAGGTATTAAAGAGAGCTGCCCAGCACATGTGTGAGCTAGAGCACAGACTGAGATCCCTGTGACAGTACCAGGTATGGGACACCTGGGCATGGGCAGCTCACACACAAACAATGTCATTAGCACAACCATTGCCTGCTTTGTGTTCTCAGGGAAGCCACAAAAAGCATCCCAGATCACCCTCCTGCTCCCAACTTCACCTCTGCACCTCCCTGCCAGCACTCAGAACGTGCTTCCATCCTTCCAAGGAGATAAGGGGTTAAACCTAGACTAGAATAGATCTGTTGCCCTGGGAAACCACTGAGGGGCCACTGCAGTGTCTGGAGGGAGGTTTCTGGAGGATGCATCTGCTGGGAAGTAGGAGAGTCTGAGCCCTGTCTGCCTGGAACAGCATCACTGGAGCAGAGGGCAAGGTACAAGTGCCTAAATGGTGGCAGTCACAGCAAGACTGCATCCTCCTGCTGCAACATCCCTGCTGCTGGAGGCTTCCATTCACAGCTTTCCAGTACCTGAGGGGTACAAAAAGATGAGAGAGACTATTTACAAGAGCCTGGAGTGACAAGACAAGGGAGAATGGCTTCACACTGACAGAGCACAGCGTTAGATCAGACATTAGGAAGAAATTCTTCCCTGTGAGGTCCTGGCACAGGTTGCCCAGGGAAGCTGTGGCTGCCGCATCCCTAGAAGTTTTCCAGGCCAACTTGGACAGGGCTTGGAGCAATCTGGAATAGTGGAAGGTGTCTCTGCCCATGGCAGGGGGTGGAAGGAGATAAACTTCGAGGTCCCAACCCAAACCAGTCTGGGATTCTACAATCTGCCACAGAGCAAAGAGTTCAGGTGAGACAAGACTGCACAGATGGTAGCTGGCCCAAGGAACAAGCAAAGACTACTTTGGTGCATACTTTGAGAGGCAGAGACATCTTATGTGCCCACCTTAAGGTGCAGGAATGGGGGGTAACAACAGGGGAGCAAAAAAACAAAAATCACACATTTTGCATTCCTTCTTTCTTTGCAAGGCACATGGCAGACAAGGAGGTGGTTCGGGAGTGGTTCAGGTGCTTCAAGAGCTCTTCTGTCTCCACCTGCACTTGAATTTTACAGTGCATATTTAGCCAAGCCCTACAGACAGTATCCATGTGAGGTGGCCACAGGTACATGCACAAATTTGGGAACCAGTGACTTTGTTTGGTGTGTGTTTGGGTCATGCACAGAGGTGCATCACAGAGTCTTCACAATCACATGTACAGAGGAAAGAGACTGACCACCTTCGAGAACAAACAGCTGATCCAACATTTTGATGGAAAAGGCAAAGCAGGATGACCAAGGGAGCTGAGGCCACCTGGTCTGACATCACTCCTGGATAAAACAATGGAAATGCTGGAGCTTTTTGTTTGTCTGTTAAAGAATTAAAAGATAAAAATATAATTAACAGCAGCCGTAACAGTTTTACAGAACTAGGTTGAGCCGAACCCAGTTTCATCCTTTAAGGAGATTCAAAAGTCTGACCAACATCGTAGACATGCAGGATAAATGTCAAATAGCCCTTGACTGAGTGCTCTGAGATCGGCATCACCCACTGTTTGAGCAAGCACTAAATGAGAACAGAACTAGTGACATCTCTGTCAGCACTGACTTTCACAGGGGAGAGCATCACCAAATGGAAGGGTTCTCCTGTTTGGGGGTTCTGCAGAGATCTGTCCAGTTTAACACCATCCAGGGCTGCAGAGCAGGCAATTCCAGCCCCTCACCACCTCCACCATGGGATGAACAGCTCCAAGGATCAAGATCAGCCCCACTGTGCTGGAGAGAGAAGAGATTTCCTTTCTCTCACTCCCAGCAACTCACCTGTGGGGGCATCATCCACCTCTCTCAGGCCCTTATCCAAAACACTCAGTGGTTTCACTACTCTCCATGACATTCCTGATGTTTCAGACACATTCCCAAACAACTACAGCTGCTGACTTCTTCAATGCTTTTGTTCCACGATGCTATCCAAAGGCCAAAGTCTGAAGCAGAGAAGCTGTCCCAGAGTGCAACAACAGACACTGTCTCCTGAGCTGACCTTCCTCCTGCAACTGGAAGTGCTTTCAGGATAAGAGGAAACAGCCAGTACCAGACCACAAGCTACTGCAGCTCTGCAATAAAGCTTCCAACCCAAGGCCAAATGTGGCACATAAGACAGACAGAAGGAAGTCTTTCTCTGTTAGTAGTTAACAGCAAAATTCCTTCTGCCCTCCTCTGAGGTTAACAGTCTCCTGCCAGAAATCAAACACTGACATGTGACATTGAAGACTAAGAACTTCAACACTAGTATCCACAGGTTTATTGTTTCTCTGCAAAGCTCCTGTAAAAATTCAGAATTTGGCAAAGCTCAGAATTTTGTCTGGTCAGAGTTGGGCAGGAAGGCCAGAGTGGACACTTCCCAATATTCCTCCATGGCACCTCTCCTATGAGGACAGGCTGGGAGAGTTGGTGTTGTTCATCCTGGAGAAGAGAAGGCTCCACAGAGACCTTGGAATCCTTCCAGGGTCTAAAGGGGCTCCAAGAGAGCTGGAAAGGGACTTTGGACAGCGGCCTGGAGTAACAGGACAGTGGCAAATGGTTTCACCATGCCAGAGGGCAGGATTAGATGGGATATTAGGAAGAAATTATTCCCTGTGAGAGTGGGGAGGCTGTCCCATCCCTGGAAGTGTTCAAGACCAGGCTGGATGGGGCTTGGAGCAATCTGGGCTAGTGGAAGGTGTCCCTGCCCATGGCAGGGGGTGGAACAAGATGGTTTTTAAGGTCCCTTCCAACCCAAACCAGTCTGTGATTCTATGAATAACAGAAAGCTTGTGGGGACATTACCATCAGAACATACAGTTAGAATTCTACGCCTGGACACTCAGCTCAGTACCACTTTATTTGGTGAAGGATGTGGTAAATTAACTAGTTCTGGAAAGAATGTGCAAACCTCAGCCACTGGTTGTGAATGAGCCAGGATGGAGAGGACACAAAGTGTCCTTACGTGCACAGAGGGAGGAAGGCAAAGCCTCTAGGCCAAAACAGTAGAAGAGCACAAGACAGAATGTACCCTTTGGGACTGCCAATTAAAATTTTGGGTCTACATCAGTGCAAAACTAAATAGAGTCATGACGGCAGTGCTGTCATCAGCACTGACACAGCAGCAGCAGCACAAGAGACTGGGAGAGCTTGTGAGGCAGAAAAACAATTGAGAGTACCAGGAATTGGATGCAAACCTAGACACCATCAAGGTCCATGGACACTACATTCCAAAAAGTCCAGAGCTGAAACTCTGCTTGGGGAAACGGGACGTGCGACCGCAGAAAGCAGATGACAACTACACGTACTAAACCACACCAACTGCTCCACTCACAGCCAGGCCCCTCCCAGGGAAAAAGGCCACTTCCCATTTGGCTTCTGAGAGATGATACACTGCTTGTTCTCTTTTTTCACAGAGAAGTACTTCACCCTTGAACTGAAAAACCAAAGAGCTTTCAAAGCAGTTTACCAACGGTCACTTATTTGGAAGTTCAATCAGCTTTGAAACCACAGGTTTTAAGAAAGAAAACACAACAAAAAACCCCCTTCAGTTTTCATATAAAAACAAACTGAGGGTTTTTGGTTATGACTCAAACTGCTCACGTTACACCACACTCTCAGAGCCACCTTGGCTGGGAGCTGCAGCTGGACCCCTGCCAGCGCTCCAGCCCCGAGACGCACGATCCGGAGCGACTCCAGCCAGGATCGTTGGGAAAGGCTCTGCCTGGACATCTGCCCAGTGCTCAGACCCAAACAAAGCACTGAATGCTGGGCCCTGTACCTCAGCCATCTGTTGGAAAGGGGACAGCTGCAGGTCTGAGTGTGAGCCAGCACTTCAGTCCAGCTCTGCTGGCTTAGATCTCAGCGTGAGCAGTGAAAGGTAACAGATCTCCATGACTGTCCTTCCCCCACACGTGGGACGCACTGACATGAAACAAATGCATTGAAACAAATGCATGACCAGGACCAAACTTTGTCTTGGCAGCAGGAGAAACCTGACGAAGTTTCACTCAAGACCAATCAGTCTTCCTGGCCCGAGACTCGCACCAGAACCAGCTCCTTTCTGGCTTCTCCTTGCACAGGAATGCAGGAAGGAATCTGTCTGCAAAGTTTATTGACCTGACTAATATCTTCCGCTCGTGCTAACGACTTCGTGGCTTTGTTTACACTCCAGTCTGTCCTGCAGAAACAGACACATCACTGGTCCTGTTTGGAAACACAGATTATTTGGATAAGGAGCATATAAACCACTTGAAAGCTCACAAGGGAACGCAGAAACCTCTGGACAGATCTAGCAACAAGGGTGTGGATATCAGCCATCCTCCAAAACCTTACCAATACAGTTTGGCTCTGGCTGACAGATCCCTGGGCTGAGTTAAATGAAAGGCTCAGGGAATGGCAGTACCTCACAAGTCGGAGAGAGTCTTTGCGGATGTTCACCAAACTCCTCAGTGTCTTCACTGGCTCATGTGGAGCTGGAGTTACATAGGGAAACTGGAAGAAAAAGGCAAATAATTCTCCTGTTATTACACTATAAAAGATAGCAGCATGTTATTCGGCCAGCAATTTACCCAAATCAAGAAGCATGTAGCTTTCAGGGTACTCAGTACAGCAGCCACAAGGAACAGCAATAGTGAATTTTATTTACAGATCAATCAAGTGTGTTTCAGGGTGAAAATCCTGCCCTGGCCCAGCAACAGCTCATACTAGAAATACACACTTTAAGAAAGGGCATTTTCACAAGGTCTTTTTCTGCACCCTGAGTTCTCAGTCAGGAAAGCCCCGGTCTCCCAAGCTTTTATTTCCACTAAAGAAACCACCTCCAGCTTGAGCAGAAGAAATGCAGCTCTTTCATGTGCGTTACAGCATGCAAGCAGTGATCTGACTGCTAATCAGCATGCTGAAACCCTGGATTACTGGGGGAAACTCTTTTTATTCTGAAACAATGGGGCAAATGTTCTGGAAAATAAAAGAGACAGGGATAGGGGGCCTCATTCTATTCTACAGTCAAGAAACCTTCTCTCACAGATTGTCCTTTAAATAGGGACAATAATGCTCCAGCCTGTAATTTTCCTTAGTGGGCACAGGATCTCCAGTGAGAAAAGCAAAGGAAACTGCTTATTGTGGTGATCACAACCTGTACAGCTGCAGACCTGCCTGCTGGGCACCAGGGACCACCAACACACGTTTCCTTAGAAATGAGGCAAGGCCTCAGTTACTCCAAAGCAAGAACTGGGCCCACATCCAGAAAACAGTTTCACTGCTCTGTGATTGAGTGATTTTTTCTCTTGAAGATTAATCAGAGCTGCCAAAGGGCTTTAACTTTACATAGGCAAACTATATTCCACAACAGCCTCCTTCTCTTAAACCTACTTGGCAAATGTCCCACGGTGTTAATGGCATCTCATCCACTCCCCTCCGGAGAAATGATGAAACTCAGTGCTGGGATGTCAGCAAGGAAACCCAGGCTGAGACATGCAGGTAATTTAACCCTGCCAGGTTGGCCTCTACAGGGAGGGCCCTGTGTGCAGACATGGCACAGGGGATGTGGTGAGCACCCCCAGGCCTGCCCAGCACTGACACAACCACAGATTTCCAGCTCCAGTCCCTCCTTCCTAATTCTGTTGCCCAACTGCACTTCCTGCTTGAACAAGGGCTTTCCAGATTCCTCCTTGTCCTACTCTACAGAGTCCTGAGAATTGAGTGTGGTTCTAAAAAGACCGACAGCACAGCCTGAGGAGAAACTCAGAAAGCAGAACGTGCTTGTCACTGTTCCAATTCAAACACTGAGTCATCTCTTGCCTCAGTTTCCCCCACCTGTAAAACCAGGGTGATCCCGAACTGCCACCAAGCACCATAAGCATGAATTAATTAATGGTGACAGCTATTCTGATGAGGAGAACCACGACTTCAGTTTTTAATTTTGAAGCTGCAGAAACAACTAGGAAAATAGTGGACAAAGCAAGCAGCTCTTCCCTTTCCTCTCCAGCACTCTGAAAATATCTCCAAATGGCTCCTACTCTGACACCTTTTGGCTCTTTTTAAGCAGCTCTGAGATGCAAGAGAAATCCAAAACATAACACTTGCATAAAATTCCTGTCTGTCCCTCACAGAACCACTATTCCTGTTTCAAGAACAAGCCAATCACTTGAGCAAGTAACTTTTCACAGTCTCATAGACTACCTGTGAGCCCAAAACCTTTATGTCCCAGCTGGGAAAACTGAAAGAGAGAAGGAAGGACTTTTTGAGCAGCCCACCTAGGTATAAAACCCACAAAATATCAAGATCTGTCTTAACACTGCTGTACACCCAGTCAGGCCACTCATTTGCACAGAGAACAGCAGGTGTTGAGCACTGTCTGGAAACCATCCAATGTGCCCAGGAGCCTTGGGAAGTTCAGGCTCAGCTTCCCAGCCTTCTCTGCAGCATGTTTTACACTTGCTCAGGCAGGCAGGCAGAATTAGTCCCAAATTCCGTGCTCCTGAGTCCCTGTTCTTCTTCCTCCACTACTAATTCCTTTTGTCCTGAGTGAAAATAAGCCTGAAATGTGAATTCTGCTTTTCAGAAAAACTCAGTTTGCATCTGAACAGCTTGGAATGGCATTCCCCAAGCAGCAGGGACCTCTTAGGTCTGTGCCATCCTCCTCTACAAATCCACAGGATTTTCCAAAACTGGCAGGAAACAAAAAAGAGTAAAGCAGACAGAACATAGGAACTTGCCTGGACTGGTCTATTCCCAAGGAAGTTTAGGTCCATGTTCTCACCAAAAAGGTAACCCTCAGGGTGAGGGGTGTCAAACTTCTCGCCTCCCATAAAGAAGTGACTTGCAAAGTAGTTTCCTAGAAACAAAAAAAACCAAGGAAATGGAAAAAAAAAACAAAACTCTAAATGAGTGTTTCCCAGACAAGTCAGTACAGTTTTAAATTCACAAGTATAAAAGAGCCACAAGACACAGAAAACACTTTCTTATTCACCCCTTCCCTGTAGTATTGAGGGCTACTGCCAACAGTAGAATAGGGAAAAAAAAACCAAAAAAACCCAAAAACCTAGAATAAATCATCACAGTGGAGATAATTCCATCTCAACTTGTTTTCCAGAGAAGGGACAGGGAGCAGGAAAAGTCAGCTCTTTCCAATATTGTTCCATTCTGATGAATGCTTCCTGTTTTCTCCACTCTCCAGTGTGAAGCCCAGTCCCACAAACACCATGGGCCTGCTCAGAGAAGTTGAGGTTTCCTCCCAGAGTGTGAAGCTGCACAGCCAGAGGGGCTCCTGTTGGGCAAAGTTTGCTTTCTCCCCCCTCTTTCACTCCCATATCCCACACAAGAACCACACCAAACCTCTACAGGGAGTGCTGGACACTGTACACCTTGATGCTGATTTAATTAATAACACTGACAGCTCTAAATGCAGAAACATGGGAGAGAAAACAGAGCCCGGCTAAAGCGAACTTCAGCTCTCAGTTTCACCACAAATTTGTTTAATTCATCTTGAAGGTGATGCACTACAGTGCAAATTTCAGGACACACAGCATGTGCAAGGTCACTGGGATTCTGGAGCATGGGATTGGCTGCAAAACAAATGGAATTAATTCAGGTGTGTGAGAGCACTACAAACGTAGCTCCCTCCTAGAAAGACCTCAGGAAAACACTCTCAAATATGAACTTCACGGATTTACAATTTCAGAGAAATAAATATTGGGAGAGAAGGAAAAGAAAAAGGTCCATCCAAGCCACTTCAGGTTTCAGAGTGGGGGATGAGAGGACTGAGCCAAAATGTACATTTGCTTCCCTGGGTGCAACAGATAGCATAAATTTGTGTTAAAATGAGTCATTCCAGAAGCAGTAACTAATCATCTGAATGACTATGGAGGCATTCTAGAGAGATTTGCAGTCCCTCTAGCTAGGAGCAAGCATGATTTACTCTGAAATGGAAGGGTTTTCATGAATGGCCCTGTTTTTTCCATTAAGGCTTTTTCCCTTCATGCTTCAAGAAAGGCTCTTTTCACTCTGCACAGATGGCAGTGCCTTAATGATGATGGTAGGGCTCAGCTATTGCTGAGCTCAGCTTACAAGCACCCAAATGTTTGTAGTACTGAAACACATCCTTCTTTCTCCAGATAGAATCACCTTCAGCACAGGTCCAGCATCTACTTAGAATCTGTCCTACTGAATCAGAATAACAAAATCACAGAATCATTTAGGCTGGAAAAGCCCTCCAAGTCCAACCTGTGACCCCTTTGTCAACCAGACCAGACTGAGAGCCGCGTCCAGTCATTTCCTGGATACAAATGTAGGTGCTCCAAATGACAGGGAACCTTTCCCCACCCCTCCCAAAAGCAACACATTAAAAAGTTAATCTGCAAATAATCTCCAAGCACAGCCAGCCTGACACAGCCCCTCCACTTGAGATACACCACAGCGGTTTTTGCTTGCACTGAGGTTCAGAAAACCACGATGAACACCAGGGTTTAGGAATAGATTTCCCATTGTATGCGGGTCAAGTAGGATTATGTTTTGGAACATTTTATTTGATCAGCTGTGAAGACAAAGCTTGTGCAGGATGTCTCAGTACCACAGCAGCTGGTTATCTGAGATCAGGGTCAGAGAACTCCCTCTTATTCAGTGAGTAATTATTCAGACAGAATCATAGAAGGGTTTGGGCAGGAAGGGATTTTAAAGATGACATAGCTCCAGCTCCCTGTCACAGACACCTTCCACTAGACCAGGCTGCTCCAAGCCCCATCAAACCTGGCCTGGAACACTTCCAGGGATGGGGCAGCCACAGCTTCTCTGGGCAGCCTGTGCCGAGGCCTCACCATCCTCACAGGGCAGAATTTCTTCCTAATGTCTAACCTAACCCTACTCTCTGTCAGTGTGAAGTCATTCCCCCTTGTCCTGTCAATCCAGGCCCTTGTAAATAGTCTTGCCCCATCTTTCCTGTAAGTTCCCTTCAGGTACTGGAAGGCCACAATTAGGTCACCCCAAAGCTTCTTTTTTTTCCAGGCAGATCAATCCCAATTCCCTCAGCCTTTCCTCACAGCAGAGCTGCTCCATCCCTCTGATATCCTGGTGCCTCCTCTGGACTCACTCCAGCAGCTCCACATCCTTCCTGTGCTGGGCTCCCAGAGCTGGAGGCAGCTCTGCAGGTGGGGTCTCACCTGAGGGGGCAGAGGGGCAGAATCCCCCCCTCTCCTGCTGCCCACACTGTGGGATGAGCCCAGGACATGGTTTGAGAACATCTCCAGGGATAAAAAGGTCTCTCTTGTTCAACTGAAACAACACCCAGACACAAAACCAGCACATTCAAGGCACCTGCCACACTGTCACTGCTCCACTAAGAACTACTTTTGGGATCTCTACCAAATTGCTGGAATTTCTCACCAATACACACAGCAGCTGGAATCACAGGTTCAGTTTCATATTCAGACTGAACTCTCTTCATCTTCCTGCTAAGTCACCTCCTGCAATGTGAAAGAGAGGGGTTTTTTTTTTCCCGAGGCACTTCCTTCACAAGCAAACAAAAAACACAATCAGTGCCAGGCACAAGGAGCACAGGGAAAATCACTCTGAGGAGCTCAGAGGGGAACACACTGATGAGCAGAATAACCCCGGGACTCTGCCACTGCTGCTGCACACACAAAAGCTGCCACGCACAGGAGTTCTCAACAGCCAAACTAACAAACCAGAATGCAGCAAACTGTCTCCACAAATTTATAACACAGTTTTCAGCAGCTAAAAAAAGATATTCTGTTGCAAGCTTTCAGAAAACACTTGCTACAATGACACACAAAGTTCAGAGCTCTCAAGGTAAAACCAAAGTTATACATTAATCCTCTCAACCACTCTCACAACCACCTTGGAGTTTGCCCAAGCTGGAGGCAAAACATTTTAAGAAAGCATTTCTTAAATATCACATCAGGGACTAAAAGGCAAAGGAAACTTCCAGATGGAAAATATGAGGCATCCTCTTTTCCAGTCACTGTGACATTTAGGATTTTTAGTGTCTCTAAAAGGCGTATGCATGTTTTCTATGCATTAGAATCCCAGGTTCCATTTCCAAATCCATTACATAGACAGTTTTAGGACTTTAGCCAGGCTATCATGCCTCTTGAAACCTGTTCCCACATATCCCCCCTGCCTATAAAACCACCTTAGGCAGGTGTTGCAAGGCCAGCTTTACACAGAGCTCTGTAGCTATGGACACAAGGAGGATGCTAAGTGACATTCTCTTTGGCAGAGAAAAAAAAAAAAGGACAAATCCTTGGATTAACTCTCCAAAGAACTGCTACAGAAATCCTCCAGGAAAATGCAGTGACACGCTGACCAGGAAAGAATCACACATAAATAAAACAGGATGGAATAGGATAAAAATGCCAGAGCAAAGAAAAACTGTGGTTTTACTTTCCCAGAGTAAATCAGCACAAAACACAGGGGAGCATCAGATAAAAGGGAACACAACAGAGTGACACTGCTGAGGTAGATGAAGCCCAAGCAGAGGCTGGAAGAGACAAAAACTTCACAGTGGCTGAAAAACTGGGACCACTGGGACACCCAGAACAGCCAAGTCTGACTCATTAGTTTGCCCCATGCAAAAGCAAACTGGAACCCAAGGCTACTCCAAGGCATCAAAAGACATCAAAATACTTTATATTTAGTGCAACACAGTGGTGGGGGTTCATTACCATAATTGCACCAGCATTAAGCACCAGACTGCTCCAGTCATAATTACCTCTTCCTAAACCAGCATCCTAATCCCATATCCATGCAACACATGGAGGTGATGCACGAGTGACACGCTGGGAAGGAACACATCCTGCAAGAGCCAGGAGCACAACTGTAATCCCATCAAAACATGGGCTGTATCGCACAACATTCATTAACAGAAAGCAATTAGGCATCCATTTAGGCTACTCGCCATTAATACAATTAACAGTGAAGTGATAGAAATTGAGTTCTCTTTAATTACTCAGACAGACAGTCACCACCACGGCAGACTGAGAGCACAGTCCCTGGCACAGCCTGAACCAGCAGCAGTGTGTGAAATACGGTGACAACGACACTGTCACGTGAACAAGGTGATGGACTGGGCGTGACTCTGGGTATTCCTATTTAAAACCGCTCTTTCTTTGATTAAAGCCTCATTCCCAAACAACAAAGCAGTTCAGCTTCAGAGAGGAGCAATCTGCTTCCTTTTTTCCCCTCCCAGAAATCTCCAGGGAATTCTCTTCCAAGAGCCTACTCCAGAGAAGAGCCATCCCAAGGGCACGTGCTCCACGCTGCAGAGGAGCTCACTGGAACGGGAGCAGAGCTGTGGGAAGCACTGGTGCATTGCTCACTGAGATCTATTCACTGCTCCAAGCACTGAAGCACCACAGAGATCATCATTGTTCCCTGCTAAAGGGGCAAAAAATACCCATTTTTAGCCTGTTTCACGGAGGCACTTACTCTTCTGTACAAACTGGGCCTTCCTCCCAACTGGTCAGGCAGGCACAATGCCAGCACAGGCTCCATAAAGCAAGAAATTTTGGTTAAAAGGTACCAGCAAAGAGGGGTCAGAGAAGGGAACTGCGTATCACCCTACAGCAGCCTCAGTCATCCAGATGCAGGAGGAAAAATGCAGATGATCTCCATCCAGAGCCTTGGAGGAATAAGCAAGGCATTTTCAGAGGATTTTTGCACACAATCTCCAACAAAGCTGTTAAATAACCTGCTTAACTGAGGACTGGCTGGATTCCACAGCAACCTGCTCCATCCTCCCCAGAGCAAGTGACTGACCCAGCAATAACCACATCAAAAGCCAATAAAGGAGAAGTGAATATTCACCCCTGCCTTTGCAACAAGCTGTGACTCAACAAGGCACCGTCAGTTGGAACAACCTGGCACAGTTGCTGTGTTCCTCTCCACAGGCAGCTGAAATGACAGCCAGAATACCTGTATTTAGGGTTCATTTCCTTGCACAACATGTCCTTGTGAAGGGGTATTTGCTCCAGAACACAACCCTTCATCCTTCAAACTGATGCCAACCACGGACAGCAGCTGACCAGACACTGGGAGCAAGTCAAGATCTGCTGAAACATGAGACAAGGAGGGACAGAATGGAAAAGGTGATGGACAGCCCTCAGTGCTGCACAGAGGATGGGGGACCTAGGGTAATGCTCTCTCACCACTCCTTCCAGCCTTTCAGGGGTAATCTCAGAGCCAGGAGTGTGTGTCAGGCTCACACTCCAGCACACACACATCCAACACAGCCCATGGAAAACCGGCTTCTTCCAGTCAGGGCTCACAGCAACAGTGTCAAGTTAGAAATAATTAGCAATCATTTGGCCTAAGAACATTTTGTACTACTTCCAGCTTGCTTCCCGAAATCAAAACCGTACTCACTCGCTTCCAGTCATCTTTCCTGCCAGGTTTGATACCAACCTTTCCATCTCCAAGACAAACACATGGGGATGGCAGGACCTGAAGGGACAGTGTCCTTCTGAACACGTTCCACCTGAAGGAGGGAGGGGAGCTGCCATCTCAATAGCTCTCACTGTTCTGGGTTTTGAACCTCTACTTCAGAGGTCTTCACCAGCTCTTCTTCTGCCTAGAGCTTGAACAGCTCTTCTGCCTCCCCAAAGTCAAGAGGATCCTTGTTAGATAAAACCAAAAAAGGCAAACAGAAAGCCCTGGCCTAATGCCAGCTTTGAGGAGGAGCACGAGTGCCACAGAGAATTAATTAACAAGCCTCTAATTGCATCCAGAGCCTTTGTAGGAAGTAGCAATGTTTTTATTTAATCAGCTGATTGAAAGCATTGACTGTTCAGTTTTACAAGGGTGGTATCACACACGGTGATACCCTGTGGCACCATCATGGTCAACAGATCCCTTGCAGGGAGCATGGCACCACACAAACCCAACCTTAGGTGTGTGATGGGGTTACCTTGACAAGCCCAAAACCCAACACACCATTAACTTCCAGTTCAACGGCACAAGAACAACAGGATGACAATGTGAAAGAAGTTTAATGTCCATTGCATACGGTGATTATAATTAATCCACTCTTTATCTAAAATGCTGTCACACGCAGATCCTGCTGCAGCCAAGCTGTGACATTTGCCTTTCCCAGCTGCCCAAAAAAACCAGCTCCCAACCCCCTAAAAAAAGCAGGTTATATTTTCTAAGACAGCCAACACAGCTGTTAGATTTTTCTGGGCAGGTTTCCCCCTTCCATCTCCTCCACACCACCATTCCTGCTGAAGACCAACCTGCAACAAGACAAGGTGTAATGATGACAGGACTCTGTTTGAGATGATCCTGCACCCCCTCCAAAGCAAACAGGGCTCCTGGCCCCCTCCATCACATAGCCCTGAGGATGTGCCAGCCAGCAGGTCATGGACACACACAGGTCTTGAATATCTGAATGAAAGATCTTCGTATCTGAGAGTGAGGGGACCCAAACAGCTGCCCTGCAAATTCTTCAGCCTGACTGGAAAAGCCCGGACAGAACTGAAACCTAGAAAAAATTGTAAGCAAATGGATATTACAGGTGAAAAGAGTACCTAAACTTCCCCGGCAGCTTGTTTTCTTAGAAGAATAAGTAAAACTCTTTAAACAAGTTAAACCTAGCCAATCTCAAAAGCCAGCCCCATACAAGGTGAGTCATGGGTTCATCCCAACTGCACACAAGTGTCATCGACAACTGTCCAAGCCTTCAGAACAATTTCCTTTGGAACACAGACACCCAGTAGGCTGTGTCAGCCCAACAGCTCCTAGGTGAGAACCACTGCCATTTTAAGGAGCTAAAGAGGATTGTCATGCGGGAATTTTCCCATCCTATATCTCACCAGACCCAATTCTGTTCCGTGTCCCCACCGAACTCCGCCGTCGTTTCCCCTTTACCAGCAGCAGCCGCCGCACTCGCCAGTGACCCACAGCTTGCTGAGGCCACATCGCCAGCGAGAGGAGCGGTCCTTGTGCACCCTCAGTGACCCCGGGACCACGGGCGGTGACGGCGCCAGGCGGGCACGGCCAGCAGGACACGGGGACACCCTCACGGCTGAGCCCAGCGGGCAGACCCGGCCCGGTGCCACCGCTGTGCCCACGGACATCCATCTACGGCCGCTCGGCCAGCGCGGCAGGGCTGGGTCGCGGGCAGAACCAGAGCCGGAGCCAGAGCCAACCCAGGCCGGTGACAGCCACACCCGCAGCCCCCTCCCCGGCCGCCCCGCTCGGCCCGGGGGGCACCAGGCCCGGCACGGCCTGTCCCCCTCCCCGGTCCCCGCGGCCCTCACCGGACTTGGGCGGGTAGCGGTAGGCCGAGTTGGCCTGGATGTCGATGTCCTCCACGCCCGCGATGCGCCGGCTGAGCAGGGAGCCCATGGCGGCCGCGGGCAGGGCGGGCGGCCCGGGGGGCGCAGAGCGGC
>VZTX01000267.1:0-83486 GCA_013400915.1 Pardalotus punctatus | reverse complement strand
TGGGCGCGTTGCGTTCCGCTCTGGCGGCGGCGGGCGGCCCAGGTGCCCTCGGGGAGCGGGAGCGAGCGCTGTTCGACGCCTTCCTGCGCAGCCTGGCCCGGGCGCCTGGCGCGGCGCGGCCCGAGGGCTTGTGGCAGCGCTGCTTCTTGGAGGGACCGCCCGGCCTTGTCCTCTGCGTCCTGCTGGAGACCCTCGGCTCCGCGGGGTCAGTCCGGCTCCTGCGGGGTCCGCAGCGCTGACGGGTTGGGGTTCCCCGAGGCTGGTCTCGAGGCGCAGGAGGGATGTCTGGGGCTGCCTTTCGGCTGGGCTGAAGTGCGCAGGGGGACGGAGATGTGGGTGAGCACGGGGAGCCCTCGCGCTGCCCTGAGTGCCTTCGGACCCCATACTATGCTGTGCGTTCTGCAGAGTCTGAGAACTCCTTCAGTCGGGGTTGCTGAAGGTCCTGAGTGTTTGAAGCCGAGGAAACTGCAGATACAACGAGATTAATATCACTTTAATTTGATTGTTCTTAAAATCTAGTGTAACAGAGCATCAGTGTTTCAATAGTGATACCGCAACAGAAAAACAATAGCATGCACATCCTTTTCTTACCATTTAAAAGAGACAGGAACTTACAGTTATTTTCTTCCAGCCCTGGCCTTGACCCGAGGGAGGTAGTTGAGGTCCTGGAGCAGTTCCTGCAGGAGGGTCGGCTGTCAGCACTGCTGTGGGAGGTCTGTCAGCAGCAGGCACAAGCAGCAGGCTGCCTGGAGCTGCAGGACGCCCTGCTCAACAAGATCGTCTGTTTGCCGGAGCACGTGAGCAATAAACTCCAGGGGAAAAACCCACCAGTGTTCTTCCCACAGAACTACTTCCCTCTCCTGGGTGATGCAGTTCTCCAGGTGCTGCAGAAGATCTCAGACTCTCTGCGGGGTAAGGCTGCAGGACGACTGTGCTGTAGGGTTGCCTTATCTGAAGAAGTGTTTTGTGCATGGACTCCATGGCTGCTGCTTGAAATACAGATGATGAGTGTTGCAGAGCCTCATGGTCTTCCTTCAGGTTATCCTAAAAGCATAAGGTCCCAGAAATGAGGAAGATAGCTGAGGCCTTTTAGAATCCACTGAAAGCAGCAATCCTCCAGGCACTTTTAAAGCTTAGTTGTGGTCACTTGATGTGTGCTGAAGGAATTGTTTGGGAGATTTGAGTGGTATTATATTTACCAGTGTCGTTGCTACCATCGTGTTAAAGTGGGCCTGAGCTGCTTTAGTCTTCTGCCTGTCACTGTAAATAACACTGAGTGCTGGTTTGTGCCTGAAGGCAGGTGGTGGAGGGAGGAAGAGATGATGCTTGAAGAGAAAAGGTTTATCTGTGCTTTCAGGATTCAGCACTTGTGGAAGTGTCTGCACCTCCTCCCGAAGGTTGGCTGGAGGATGCTGGTGACACTCGTCGCTTGTTAAGCTCGTCTGTTTTATCCCAGGTGGCTTGGACTGCTCCATCTCTTTTGTTTCTCATGTCCTGGGGAAGGTGTGCATTCATGGAAGGCAAAGTGAGTGTTTTACTGTGCTCTTTTGGGGAGGGGGAAAGTGTTTTAGTGTATTAGCATGGGAGGATGACTGTGATGATGATCAACGGGAGTGGGAAACCAGCGAGTTAATTTGGAGCTGTTTTGAGTTGGGCTGCACAGGCTGCCCTCTGCTCTCTGAGGCTGCTCAGCTGTATTTGGTAGATGTTGGTGCTTTCCTGCCAGTTCATATGAATGGGACCTGTTCTCTCAAAAACTGATGGAGAGAAATCCTCATCAGGATGAGAATCAGGATGGGCAGATTCTCATTCTGCCATTTGGGGCATGACTATAAACACTCTTCTAGTGCTTATCATGTCTGAAAGTCTGTTTTAAATACCAGTGTCCCTGCCCACATGCAGTAGCCCTCTTGTGGGAGCAGCTGTCAGTCTGGCTTTCCTTAGGACTTGGAAACCACTGAAGCAGTAGTTAACAGGGCTGGGGAAGCAGAAAGATTTTCTGATTCTTTACTGTGATGAGGAATGCTGTCCAGTTCCTTAGGCTGCCTAGGTTGGTTCTTACCAGTCAGTTCTCCACTTCTCGTTGGAGTGTGAACAAAGAGGAGCAACAGAGCTGGGGAGGGGTCTGGAGCACAAATTTGATGAGGAGCAGTTGAGTGAGTTGGGGGGCTCAGCCTGGAGGAAAAGGAGGCTCAGGGGGACCTTGTCACTCTCCACAATTCCCTGACAGGAGGGTGCAGCCAGGTGGGGGTCAGGCTCTGCTTCCAGGGAACAAGAGACAGGACAGGAGGAAATGGCCTCAAACTGTGCCAGGGGAGATTTAGATTGCATATTAAGGGAAACTTCTTCACAGAAGGAGTGGTCAGGCATTGGAACTGGCTACTCAGAGTGGTGGTGGAGTCACTAAATCCCTGGAGGGATTTAAAAGCTATGTGGATGTGGCACTTGTGGACGTGATTTAGTGGTGGCCTTGGCAGTGGTGGGTTATAGTTGGACTCAATGTTCTTAGAGAGCTTTTCCAACCAAAATGATTCCATGATTCTATTCTGATTTCTACTACAGGAGTAATTTAGAAAAAAAATTTTAGTTTTTCATGTTCTGAAGATCTTGAAATTCTTATGTCAGCCTCAAATGCCATTGCACCAGTCCTTCCCATCTGGGGTATTTATTGTTTTCTTTTCTTCTTCAGAGGAAATTCTGGGTGTTTTGGTGCCCCGCCTGATGGACCTCACCAACTCAGACTGCATCTGGCAGAGGATATGCTGGCGGTTGGTGGAATGTGTGCCAGACCGCTGGATGGAAGCAGTGGTCCTTGGTTTTGTGCAGGGAGCACCCAGGTAAGAACTCTGCTTTCTCCCTGATCCGCAGCAAAGGCAGGAATTGTGTCACAAATACTTGTGGAATCGGTCTCTGAAAGGTGCTGTGTTTGTGTAGGTGGTTTTCTACACCACCATTTTCTGAGAGACACTGAAGACATAAGATAGTTGATTGTTGCCTCTCAGGGAGAACCAACACCATTTCTTAAGTGTCCACATCATGACAAGCAGTGGAAAAACAAGTGAAAACATTCTTTGCCATTACTGACTCACTATTTGTGTTTAGAGGTGTTCTAGAGACTTGGTTGCAAAAAGCTGCTCTCAGACTTTCCTATGATTAGGAGCAGCGTGACAGCAATAACATGGATTCCTGGTGTTCTGTTGTTGTCTTGTTAGGGCAGATGTCTTGTCCAGATTGCTGGGGAACCTGGTTGTGAAGAACAAGAAGGCTCAGTTTGTGGTGACACAAAAGATGCTGCTCTTGCAGTATGGCCATGCGGTGAGGACTCTGTGGGGAACAGTAGTGTAGTTTTGCTGGGTTTTCCCTAGTGCTAATGTGGTTTTTAGGTGAGCTCTTACACTTCCTGAGTAAGGTTTAACTCTTCATTACAAAATTAACCCTCAATCTCCCCACATGTGTGCAGCTGTTGACTGACAGCAGAGTGTAACAGAGAGGGAGTGGTGAACAGTAGCTTTGAAATCATGGGATTCGTGTGCTCTCTCAGGGTTAGTGGTGATTAGCAAAATTACTGTACTCCTCTGGAATCAAGTGGTTATTTGCACATAGTTTTAGAATTCTGGGGAGCTGATGGCATTCAGTTATTTTAGAATCTGAAAGAGGAGACTGAAACAGCCATGACCCACCCTCAGGGATAAGAATTTGATCAAAGACATGAGACAAGGATTGTTGGGTTTTCCCTGTGCGCCTAAGTTTGTTGCAAGATGTTAGGAACTGTTCTGTGGCTTGTGATGCTGTTGTGAGAGATGTTCTTTAGACCTTGTGAGTTCTGTGTTTGCCTGGAACTGTGCTGGTTTTGTTGGTAAAAATACTGTACTGGATTTGTCATGGTTTTCCATGTATTCATCAGCAACTGCATATGTGTGTTTGGTTGTTTTTTAAAATTTGCTTACTTTTCTGTCTTGGAATGTTGTCAACCAGTCCCTCAGAATGAAGTTCAGTGTAGTAAAAACAGACACTTGTCATTGCTGGATGACAGCTTTATGTCCAGTTGAAGCAGTTGTGGTTTTCCTTGCAGACGGCAGTGCTGCAGAGCCTCCTTGGCTACCTGTCCCTGGACAGCGTCCGGCGCACCTTGTTGCTCAGAGTAAGGTTCACCGAGTCGCTGATGAGGTGTCTGATGGAGAATGTTCTGCTCTGGGTGTCTGGGGGGTGCACAATTTTGGTACTTCTCTCAGACCTTCTGCTTGCTGTTCATGACAGTGAGAGAAGCCCGGCCATATCACAAGTGAACTGTGATAAACAAATCAAAGCCTTCCTCACTGCTGGCATTAATTTTTCATATTTAATTTGTAAGTTTGTCTTCCAAGTAGCAAAACTAGTGAGGCTTGGATTCTGACAGATGTCCCATGTACTCTGTCCTTCTCAGCTTCCTCTGGTGCCCTGTTTGTGTGGCTGGGCACATGACAACAAGGGATCAAGTTGGTGGAGAGTTGTCTGTTTACCAAATGGTTGATGTTTCAGAATCTCTCTCATCTACATTTTCCTCAGTGGGGATGGCAGATATTTTGCCTCTCCAAGTTGGCAGTGTGATGGAACTTCTATGCAATTTGTGTATCTAGAAATCTCTACCATTTTGTCAAATTATTATTTTTTCTGCTCTTTAAGTGTTCTAAAATGATCTGGAAGTACTGTCAGCTATTTAAAATCGGACTAAACAGAGATAAAAACCATGTAATATCTTTTTTTTTAATAATAACACGTATTGTTTTCCGTATAATATTCATTAATGAGAAATAAACATTTATCACTTTTAAATTTAAAACCCTGTTATATTTAACAATATCTTAAATGAAGATGCAGTTCTTGGGTGGTTAAACACAGTACGTTTCGGGCCCTGAAATACAAAATTAGCTCTCTTTGTAGGGAGAGTAAAAATGTGCTTCAAAAAATTACCTCTGTATAGAAAAGATCCATTTCAGGCCAACCTGAGTTCTCTGATTCAGGTGCTGCAGGAGCTGTTGGAGACCTGGAGCAGCAACAGTGCTGTGAAACACTCCCCACCTGAGCAGCAGCTGTATATTAGCAAGGCCATCCTCATCTGCCTCTCCCACCTGAAGAAGCCTGAAATTGAGAGCTGTAGACAAGGTGAGGCTATGTGACAAGCACGGCTTTGATTTGTCTAACAGAGAGTCTTACTATGAGTAGAAAACCGTCTTGTTTTGATCTGTGGATAAGCAGACTTGTCCTGTTTTTACCTTGGCAAATGGGGTAGAGTGCTGGAATCCTCTTTAGCATTAATACTGTAGAATTCCAAGGGCATAACTTTAGATTATGGAATTGAAGAAGGCCAGTCTTTGCCCTAAGGTTCTTACCTGAGCAGTGCTTTAAAAACCCCAAAGTTTTGTCACAGGAAAACAAGGATTGACTCTGGGACTAGTGAGAAGAATGGTGTGATTTGTAATGTATAAGCTTAACCTTGGAGTGTGGGTGCAGCTCCAGAGGGGCAGGGAGGTTTCCTGCTGGTAAATCTGTTGGTGTCTGACTGTCCATGTGCGTTCCCCAGTGGGAGGTGAGCAGGGTTAGCGAGTCGCTGGCATGGACCTCCTGTTCTGTGCTCACACAGTGCATAGCACCCTGGGGTCCTGGCCTAAAATCTCTGTTTCTGTTGCAATAAAAAAAATTCTGTACAATGTCTAGAGTTACTTGTGTCTGTGTGTGTGTGTGAGACTTATGTAGGATGTGAAGGTTCACTTCAAGACTTGCTCATTTGTTTCATTCTAGAATTAATTGTTCTTTAAGTGAGTAAGTGACCTGATACAGACTACCAGTTCCATAGTTTTATAGTCAGTTTTTTGTCTGGCAGCTGTCGAAAAGATAAGCTTTCTGAGATGAAGGATGTCTGTCAAACAGCAGTAAGCCTTCCTGGTAAGGCTGGCAACCAATATTCCCCAGGGCTGTGAAACAGTTGTGTTATATGCCTGTTTGAACTTATCCAGCGTTAGGCAAATATCTGTCTCTGTGTGATTGTTGTACTGGTTAGAACTTGAAATGTCCTCAAAACGTGACTTTTTATATAAGTGATTCTGAATACTCTAAAACCAAACTAGCCACCCTTTTTTGTTTCAGTGAAAACCAAAATATTGCAAATTTAGAATATATTGTAATGTTTTGTTGACTTTGTACCCTGTGGAGGGGTGTGGGTTGCTGTGCTGGTCTGAAGGGCAGCACTGCCATTGCAGAGAGGGAAGGCACAGTTCAGGGACCTTTCTATCCATTATTGGGTAGTGAGGGGGTTAAGCTGCCCTCAGGGAAGCACATAAAGATGGGTGTTTGTTTCTGCCACTGTTTCATGCACTGTTTGTTGGTCGTTTCAGAGCTTCTCACAAGCATGATGGTGGGTGTGAAATGCCACTTGGACAGCAGTCTGCCACAACTACGGCGCCTGGGAATGGTGGTGGCAGAGAGCATCAGCTTGAAAATAAACACTGAGGGGCCTGTCCTGAAGTTTGAGGTGAAGGTTTTAATGAAATTTATGACTGGTGTGCTGGGCTTAGACGAAGTAAAAGCTTTAAACTAGATGATCCAGGGCATTACAGCACTTTTTAATCTGGAAATAAGGAGAAGCAGCCACACCTTCAAAAAGAGAGAATCTGTTTACAAAAAACAATTGTATAGGAAATGGCCAGGTGGCTGAGAGTTACCTCAGGAGTGCTATCTGCTGGCAGAGGTCAGGATAAACTTGGTTATAAAAGTTTGTCTTATTACATGAGGGAATCAGAATCTGATTCATGGGAGTTGAGAGGGAACTTCAAACCTAAACCAGTGGTCAGCATTCAGTCCCTGACATGGTGGGAAGACCTGTTCTGGGCTGGGATTTTCAAGACTGACATGGAGACATTTGCTCTGCTGCTTCCAGCAGAATTTATGTGACTTACCTGATTAAATCACATTAATTTTTTAAAAGCCTGCCAGATCACTCCTGCCACATTGCCATTTATTAAATGTTTTAAAGATGGAAATAACATCCAGACAAGGGGTCATCAGGTACTCTTAAATATAAGGACAAAGATCACATATGCAGCCTGCTGCTGCTGGCAGCACAGGGATTGAAACAAACAGGATTGGTGAGGGTTCATCTGCTCATCATTTAGTCTGTGTGCAGTACCAGGGTGAAATGTTGAATGCTAGGCATATTTGCAGTAAGCAATAGAGTGTAGCAACAGTTATTCTGAATGTCTAGTATGAAGAAGACAATGAAACAAGAGAATTGAAGTCGCTTCTGGTGCAGACTCCACCATTCTGTGTTGTTCCCAGCCTTCCAGATGATGAGTAAGTTATTGCTACTATTCATGCCATCTTTTTGTCCTTCTCCATCCCTTTTTCCCATTAAACACAAGAACTGTGCACAGTACTCAAGGTATTTTATGTATTCTTAAGCATCATTATGCACCTTCTTCTTACAATGTGATTTAATGACATTAAATTCATAATTCAAGTGGTAGTATGTATTAAAATTGCCTGTTGATAGCTGTATGTGGTGAAACTGGTGCAGGGATCTTGTGTGCCCTTGGGTAGGCTCAAATCGGCATTTCTGTTTGCTTCTTGGAAATCTGGCATTTGTGCTATATGCCTCCAGTCCATTCATCCACCACAAAAATCTACTGCATCTGCCACTCTAAAGACTGGCTCTTCAGTGCTCTTAACTTCCAGAGCATCTGCTGAGGCTCTTTGAAGCATGTTTGATCAGCAGAGGAATGAAGCACTTTATGTTACTAGCAGATGAAGCTGTCCAGCACTCCAGGGAACTACAAAAGATTTACTGTTCCCATTTTAGAGGCATGATCAGCACAGACAGCTGTTAGAGACAGCTTTTGAGAAGCCGAGATATGAAAGGACAATGCCAAAGTCCATGGAAACAGAGACAGAAAAAATATTCTCAATTATTGTATTCATCCTATTAGCAATGGTTAAAGATATTTTGTTGCCATTTTTGTAGAATCATGGAATGGTTTGGGTTGGCAGGGACCTTAAAGCCTACTCCGTTCCACCCCCTGCCATGGGCAGGGACACCTTTCACTATCCCAGGTTGCTCCAAGCCCCATCCAACCTGGCCTTGAACTTCCAGGGATCCAGGGGCAGCCACAGCTTCTCTGGGCACCCTGTGCCAGGGCCTCCCCACCCTCACAGGGAGGAATTTCGTCCTAATATCCAATCTAAACACACTCTCAGTTCAGTTTAATTCACTCTTTCAAATCTGGTGCAGGTCAATGTAATCTGGTTTTTGGAGTCTTTCCTTAGCAGTCCCAAGTGCAGTGCAGTGGCACACAGCAAATTAGCCAGTTTAATTTTATTTATCTATTGGTCTCTTCTGTGAAAGATTCTACTTATTTTCTCCCTTCATTCCATTCTTCTTCCCAGTACTTTGTTCCTTGTGTCAGCCAAGCTGGGCGTGAAACTACAGCAGGAGTAATTATCTGCTGTTCTGTTTAGGCAGCAAGGGTTGGTAGGTAGTTTCTTCCTTGTGAGTAAGGACTGTTGCTGTATCCATTTTCAAACTTCTTGCTTCTCACAGCAGGAGTGAGAAAGCAGATGCTGCACTGCCATTGGTACCAGAGAGTAATGAGAAACCCCATACAGCAGCTGCTGTGATGCCAGATGAGGAGTTGGGTGCTGAGCTTGACAGGTAAGGGGCAAGAAATGGGGAGGAAATAGAAAATAAGTGGCAGATGGGGGGGAAAAAGGATCTGTCAGTACCTGCATTTCTTGGCAGTTGTGAGTTCTGACCTTGTTCAGCTGAGTGGTGTGCAGCAGAGCAGGGCTTTGCATAGGAAATTGCACTAGTCAATAAATTAGACAAGGACCGCATTGTGTGCAACCATTGTATTTGTTCCATTTGACTTAGATATATATTTCCAGGAAATTGTGGATTTATTTACCCATTTTAAGAGTGAACCTGCTTTATTCTGTCACTATATAATGAAATATGTATATGTGTGTATATATATGTATATGTGTGTGTGTATTATGCATATATGTGTATATATATATGTATATCAATCTATAATGAAATCTCAAGAGTCAGCTTCTAGTCTCTTGGTCAGCTCACTCCTTCCTGCACTTGACCAGGAGATCCAGTTCCAGATCTGGTCACAGAGCTGATCTTTCCCTAGAACTCCCAAGGACCCCTCTCAGGCCAGGCTTCAGCAGTGCTGCTGAGTGATACAGGAGTGATGGGGTTATGACAGTGTATGTACTAGTTCTTTCTCCTTGTGTGCCTGTCTGGGGAAAGCAGGAACCTCTGCACCCCATAAACTAACCCCTGCCTTTATTTCTTTTACAGTGATGATGACCTCATCCCGTATGACATGTCTGAGGATAAAGAACTAAAAATTAAGGCTCCTGTGTATATCCGAGACTGTATTGAAGGTAGTAGATTTTGGGCTGAGCCTTTATCTGTTTCTTACTGAGCTTGGGAGAGTGAGCTCTGTGTAGGTTTATTTTTTCTGAGCTGATTTGAAGAAGCTGTAGAATTTTTCAGTAATTTCAGTTTAGTTAGTAATGCTGGTCATGCTGGGTGTCTGTACCATGGCCAATGATTGGCAGAAGGAAGTTGGGATGTATATCAAATCACAGCCATTCTGTTAATGACTTTTGTTTGTATTTTGATTTCAGTTCTGACTGGATCAGGATCTGAAGATTTGGACAAATGGGAGGCTACCATCAAGGCTCTTGAGAGCTTGGTTCGGAAGAATCCAGCAGCAGTAAGAGAGGTGAAGTAATATGATCTAGATTATCACTGGGTTGTAGTACCACAGGGCTTATCCCTTGGCAGTCATGAGGAAATTAAACATGCCAGTGGAGCAGAAGGCCAGGCTGATGTGTAGCTGGGTTAAAGGTACACATTCACAAGGTTTTAACTTGGAAGTAGAAAATAGTTGTCTTGAAGGTGAAGCTATAGAGCACAATGGAAAAGAGAAGAAGCAAGTGTGCTGGCAGCACCCTGGCATCTCGCAGCTCCAGTGCTCAGAATGAAACATCCTACAAGTAGAGCTTGCTAGTGTGAGGAAGCTCCATGCTTTGTGCTGGGCAGAAAAAACACTAGAAGTGCAGATTACAGAGCAGCCATTTTGGATTTTGAATTGAAATTCAATTCAATTGTTATTCCCCAAAGAAAAGGGAGGGAAATTCAAATGAACTTTCCCTATTTGCTTGTACAAGCATAATGTCTTTTGGAGGGAGTAGGTGGGTTGTATTGATGTAGATGAAAAGCTCAGGGGAGAGGAACCAGGGACAAGGTCACTGTGTGAAGAGTGCTCACCACTACCTGCTAGTGAACACTGGAATGTTTCAGAGACACCAGCTGAGAAAGGGGAGGGCTGTGGTACTGTGCATCTAACCTGTCAGTTACAGTGACAATTCAGTCTATGTCATGATGCTACCAGTTCTCCACAAAGCCCAAGTGAATGTGGACAGAGAATTGGCAGATGGGGGATCTGTTCAGGGTTTTGAGAAATATGTCTGATGGCCTTTAGCTTAATATGTTTTCTTTCCCTCCTAAGGAATGGACATGTTGCCTAAAAATAATGTCTCCTCGTCTTTTTGTAAACATTAGAAGTGGTGTGTAAATCCCGTGAGGAAAAAAACCAAACACCATCAGGGATTTGATTCCTTTTTTCGTATTTTGAGCAGGTTAGTGTGGAGCTGGCAAAAATATTATTGCATCTGGAGGAGAAGACTTGCATTGAAGGCTTTGTGGAGCTCCGTCAAAGAGCTCAAGTAGCTGTTTTAACCACAGACCCAATACCTGTGAGTTCCTCTTACTACTCTCCTTTTTCCATTTGAGGCACAGGCAAAAAGTGAAGAAGCTGAAGTCTCTTTCTCATTTGATAGAGGGAGCTGTCAGTGTTAGAACAGGTAGTTCAGGTCTGACAGCATTTATGCTCCTGAAGAATCTGCAAGGAATGACTGAGCCAATAGGAAAGAGAAAACCGTGTCAGGCTGGAGGAACTGTTTGGAGGCTGTTGGTTTGAGTGTACCTGACAGGGCAGATCAGATAAGGACTTGTACTGAAGGGTTTCACATAGAGGGAAGCTGAGGCACAAAGGGCTTCTACAAAGACTTGAATGGTGATTGTAATCAGGGAATCACAGAATAGTTTGGGTGGGAAGGGATCTTTAAAGCCCATCTCATTCCAACCTCCTGCCATGGGCAGGGACACCTTCCACTACCCCAGCTTGCTCCAGCCCCATCCAGCCTGGCCTTGGACACTTCCAGGGGCAGCCACAGCTTCTCTGGACACCCTGTGCCAGGGCCTCACCACCCTCACAGCCAAGAATTTCTTCCTTATGCCCAACCTAGATGTATCCTCTGCCAATTTAACACCTTCATCCTTCATCCTACCAGGCCTCAGTAAAAAGCCTCTCTCCATCTTTCCTATAACCCTCTTTAAGTACTGAAAGACTACAATGAAGTCTCCTAGCTGCTGTGGCAGTTGTTTGGGTACCTCTGCATAGGAGTGAGAGAAGAATGATGCAGTCTCATCTGTCATTTCCTTCTTTTGGGAGAATCTAGAAGTGGAGGTGTCTGGATTTCCCCTGTTTACACAGCACGTTCCTTCTCTTCTCTTCTCTTGGAGGCTTGCTGTTACCTAACAGGAAGCAGAACCTGTGAAATTAAATGCTTTTGGAGTTAATGGGAAGGCTATTTCCAGCCTGGGTCTGTGTTCATCATATCCTGATTTTTCTGTACAGGTTGCAAAGTACTTGACGTCCCAATTCTACTCTCTGAACTACAGCCTCCGTCAGCGCATGGACATCCTTGATGTGAGTGCTCTCACTGCCCGCTTTCCTTCCCTCTGTTGCACCAGTGCTGAGGTGTAGTGGGGTTACCTTTTATTCCTCATGGGAGAAGGCAGAGGCGTGGGAATATCTTACATGACTGTTTGTGCCTGGCATTCCCCTCTTGTTCCTGACCCTGCTACACTCCATTACACAGGGATCCCTCCCCACGGAATGCAGAGTATGTGTTGGGCATTTGCCTGGGAGAAGCCGCCGTTTACTTTCACACCATCAGTGTGTTTATCTGCCCTTTCTGAAGGACAGCAATCTGCCTGTGACCTCTTCCACACTTGGGTCTGAAGAAGGAGCCACTGCTCTGTTTCAGGGCTAAGTAACCAGGTGCTTGGTCAGTACCTTGGAGGCAGGTGGCTGTTGGAGGTTGGTTTCCTGCTGTTCTTCACTCAAAGCCTGTTGTGCCTTCCTGCCTTGTTGCTCCTGTCAATCTGCATGCAGGTGACTGTTGTTGTTCCCTAGGGATTACCCACTTTTAACAGGACCTCTCTCTGTTTTATCTAGGTGTTGGTTTTGGCAGCTCAGGAACTATCCTGCCCCAAATTCCATGGGAAGACCAAGCCTTCTGGTGCCCAGAAGCCTTGTATCCAGCTCCTTCCAGGAAGTGACAGCTCTAAGGACTGGAGAAGAATTGTTGATGAGAGGATCAAAAGCAAGACTCGGAGATTTGTTACGGTGAGGCCAGAAACAAACTAATGTCAAATCCAGCAAAAATAGGGGTGCTTATAGTGTAGTTCTGTATGGAAACAGCAAAATACCTGTGAAAGTGGGCCCAATCCAAAGGGAAGTCAGATAAATATATATTTGAAGTTACAGAGTCTGAGAATTTTGGTGCAGAGTACAAACTCCTGTAGTCCTCTTCCAGCAGGGAGAGGAAGATAAACCTGAAAATCCTTATCTGACTTTGAGGGATAATTGCAGTTCTGTGCTTGTTCTGAGCTTGTGTGGCCACTGCAGGGAGCTGTGACTGCGCCTCACAGGTTCCAGGGCCTCCATCAGACTAGCTGCCTCTGGACTGCACTGTCTCAGCTTTCCTGTTTTCCAGGCAGATAAATTGATGCCAGTGTTTAGTTTCCAGAATTCCCATGTGGTTCAGCCTGGAGTTTGCTTTCCAAAACTGCTTTATCCCTTGCATGTTCTTGTTCCTTATATGTAACTGAGCAGTGCTGAGCTACATTGTATTGAAGTGTTTAGATGTGGAGAAGATCTGAAGTGGGAAGTGAGCAATCCCGTTGGGAAGCTGGTGTAGCCATAGGTATACAAGCAGTGGTTGACAACAGGCTGGCTGCAAGGAGTCTGTGGTCTTGACAGTGTCCAGAGAAGTGGAAGAGCTGGGTGCTGCACCTTGTGCCTAGACTTCATTTTTCTCTTGGACAGGGTCAGTCTCATGTGGAACTGGCTTCCTGCCCAAACGAGTTCAATTCTGTTGCTGGGCACTTCTTTTTCCCATTGATTCAGCACTTTGACAGGTGAGTGTGAACACCTTAGGATGTGGTGTGTGGGCATGGCAACTGCCAGAGTGAACCTTTCTGCTTGTCCTGTATGCTTCAGGGCAGCAGGCCACAGCCCAGCAGCTGTGCAGAAGCCCAGTGACACCACACTGACACTTGGGTCCTTCACAAAGCTTAGGGAGGAGGGGGTTGCTGTCTTTTGGACTTACCCTTTGAAGACTTTTGGGGCAGGAGTATGTAGGACCCTGCAGAAGTGAAGATCCATCACAAAGGATAATCTGTCAACAGGTACACAGACAAGTAATTCTGACAGTACTATATCAGTTGTCTTGGCTGATCCTCTGCTGTGGAAGGTTCACATGAACCACAGCTCAGACTGCAGTCTTGAACCAAAGTTAACTCTGTCTCAGGTTGGGCCTATCACCTGCACTGGTCTTTGTGGCCACAGTATAGGACACAGCTTATTGTCAGTCCCTTAAGTCCTTGCTGACCTAAGGAAGGCTGAGTAATTGATTTCATGATAATCAAGATTATTGTAATACCAGTTGTAATGGTATGGCATTGGGCTTTTGCCTGTAAGTTTTTCCAAGTAAAGCCTGTTGGTAGAACATGTGATACCTGCTGTGAGAGTAGAGGGTATTCCTCTGGGAGGTACTGGTCTGGGAGAAAAGATGACAGCAAACAGCTCTGGTCTGTCAGGCTTGTGGGGGACAGTTTCCCCTGCATAACCTCCTGACTGTAGTTGCAGTGTTTTAGGATTTTTCTTTCTCTCTCATGGAGAATATAGATAAACTGTACTTTCTTAATCTCTGTGTTTAGTGTTAGAGGTGTACGAGCCATAACCAATAGGTCTTTAGGGGTGGATTGTCTTTGGCCAATAGACAATTGTTTATTACTGTGTATAAAAAGAACTTCTTGTAAATAAAGTGCTCTCTTCGCCATCTTGGAGCCTGTCTGCCTGACCTCTCTACCTGCTTCCACAAATCCTACGAATAACAGAAAAGCAAACCATACCTGACTGTTCCAAAGAGGCACTGATAACCTTCTCACTGCTACACAACTGTTGTCTTGCACTTGCAGGCCTTTGACAACATTTGATCTTTTGGGGGAAGATCACTTAGTCCTTGGAAGACTGGTCCACACTTTAGCAATCCTGATGTACTTGGCTGTCAACACTGTGGTAAGGAAGGACAGAGAGCAGGGGAGACTTCCAGCCAGGGAACTTGAGGTGCCTTCTGGAACAGCTGGGTGCTTCAGGGCCTGCTGCACTGAGACTGGCAGCAAGCTAGAATTGTGTGGGCTGAGGAGTTGTGAAATGGGCTGGGAAAAATTGGTCAGAAAAGAGACATGGGATTCAAGCCCCCTCTGCACTATCTTTTGTTTCTTGTAGAAAAAACTGTCAGCTTCTCGGTGGGGTTTGGCACATCATTTCACTTTACTGCCAAAGTTTCCTCATCTGTAAAATAAATTCAGTTGTAGCACGAATCTTAACAAAGCTGTCATTCAGGTGTTTGGATGACACTCTCAGGTACATGATGGGATTGCTGGGTGTCCTGTGCAGGGCCAGGAGTTGGATTTGTGACCCTTGTGGGTCCCTTCCTGCTCAGGACATGCTGTGATTCAATGAGCAATATGTCTCAAGGCCCAGCTCTGCAGGGCGGTGGGGATGGTGTCCAGGGGTGCTCTCACAATCCTCTTTTGCAGGCAGTGACAGCAATGGGAAAGGCACTGCTGGAGTTTGTTTGGGCTCTGCGTTTCCACACAGACTCGTGAGTTACTGTGGTTGTATACTCTCATTTTTATAGATCAGCTGTGAGCCAGCCTCCAGTCATGGTTTGTTTTTATCCAAGACTAGCACCTGGCTCAGAGTGTCAGTGACTTAACACATTAACTCTGTGCTCTCCTCCAGCTGTGTGTTCTTATTACTGAGTTTAATACCAGCCCAACACATGAACTTGTGTCTTCTAGTGTGGCAGTACAGCCATTACCTATAGAAAGCTTGACAAATTTCCTGACTACCTGTCCATGTGACTTTCATCAGTGTTTACTCAGAGAGCTCAGACAGCTATCGATTCAGTTCCAGCATTCAGCCTTGGAAAAGAATTAAGACATGTAGGCAAAACACTGTGAACATCCAGTTTCTGTTTTGCTCTCAGATGTGTCCAAGACTCTGAATTGTGCTAGACACCTGTGCACAGCATGGCAGGGGCTCTGTATGTGGGACACCCTGTGAGATTACACCCCTAAGCAGCAGAAATATGGCAAAAGTCATCATACTGTTTGAAACTGGAGAGCCCTGAGGTGAGGAAATCAAGACAGAACATAAAGCTGCAGGCTCTAACCAGTTCAGTCCTTCTTCACAGGTACGTGCGCCAGGGCCTTTTGTCCTGTATCTCCTCCCTGCTCCTCAGTGTCCCTGCAGAGCGGATTCTGGCAGACATGACAGAGGAGCTGCTGGAGACTCAGTCCTGGCTGGGAGGTGAGATATGGAGGGCTACATCAGTGCTTTTCTGGTTAGTGGTGCGGTCTTTGTGCAGCATCTCTTTAATTGTGATGGCAGCAGTGATGTCCTGGCATTGTGCACCAGAGATCTGCACGATCAGCATGCAGAGCACCCCATATGCTGTACGGTTGCAGCACTGAGGTACCTGAGGCATAAGCTGAAAGCTGGATATGGCATTTCAAACTAACTGTCCTCACAGGCCAACCAGAAAAATCCCCAAAGATATCCTGTGCCCCCTTTCTCTGTCTGAGCATCCAGCCATCCACGTCATGAAGCTGCAGGAAGTGTTGTCACGTTGCCTGTTACACCCAGGCAGTGACTTCGGCCAGCAGTAACACACAAGGCTTGTACAGCCCGTTTACACCATGTGCTCATTATGGGGGTGTTGTTAGAGCTAAAAACAGGAGGAAGGGGAGCATGGCCCAATCTCTAGCTTCCTATTGCTGGTTGAAAGAAAGTGCTACAAAAGTCAGCAAATGACTTTGCTGTACCTGGCACACCTTATGTCAGCACACGCTGTGTCTGTGGGTTCTGGCAGGCTGGAGCTGCACAGATAAGTGCTCAGGGACTGCAGTGAGCTGGAGGGAAAAGAGGAGCTAAAGTCTTCATTGTGTTCTGAGGGTGATTCTTGTGATTCTGTGGTCTGGTTTCCTTCACCATTCTCACACTCAGTGAGTGGCTTCCCACAGGGAGCAAGCAGGAAGTGTCACTGACCCAGCTGGCCTCTGATCCTGGCAGGTTGGGGTGCTCTGTGCCCTTTAAAAGGAAGAGAGCTGCCTTGTGGGGCTGAAGACTTCACTTTTCCCATGACACAGGGTGCTCTCAGGAGTCTGCTTGTCTCTGCATTTAACACTGCTGTTACCAAGTGAAGCCTTTCAGGAATGTATTTCCAGCATAAGGGTTTGCATAATCTGTTTTCAGTGAGTTATTCTGGGGAGGAGGAGTAGGATAACCAAGATAGTAGCATCTTCTCATGCTTGTAGGTAGTGTAATAGCCCTTTCTTCAAATCAGTGCTTTTGCTTGAAAGCTGCATGGGTGGTCCTGGTGGGAATGAGAGCAGGGTAAGATAACTGTTGTGGGTATACCAGAGAAAGGAATCTTACTGCAGGAGTCATTCAGAAGCCTTAAAGAATTGAACTCAGCTTCACATATGGTCAGATGCCATTTAAGTGCAATTTAAAGGGCTTCTAGAGCTGCTTCCTGAAACACACCAGCTTCTTGGACTCTGCTTTTGCTATTTGTTTTAAGACTGTTGGGAAAATGGCCACACAGGGAGGCACTGGGCCCTCCCTGCTGCTTCAACAGGTCAAGTCTGGCACTAGAGACCTGCTTCTGTGACTGAATCCCAGGTCTGAGCTCATGGATGTGCTGTTGTTTCATGACTCTCCCAGACAAGATTTGCAAGAGGTGTCATGTATTAGCTGTGCTGTAGCTGGGAATGACAAGCTGTCCTGTGTGGGAGCCTTCACTGCTGTGCCTTTTAGCCACTTTGGGTTTCAGCTTAAAGCGTCTGTGTTTCTCCTGCTATGGCCAAAGCACAGTGAGGAGTAGTGGGATAGGAAATGTTATACATGAAGTGCTTAGTAGAAATCCAGAAACCTCCTGCAGTTTGTTGCTACATTGGGACCTCCACAAACTGCTGTAATATGTCCTATGATTGACTGACTGCCCTTCAGCCTTTGGGCTGCAGCCCTGGCACTGTCTGCTTGCTGGATGCTTTGGGACATTTTAGCTGGGGGGAGGCAAGAATCCACTTTGGACTTGTCCATCATTGCCCTTGGTTGCCATGCTGGACTTGCTGTTCAGCAGTCTGATCCTTCCTAGCGGAGGGAGGGAATACCTGAACACTTCTAGGAAATGGTCCCTTTGATTCTTCAGCAGCTGCCTTTGAGGGAATTCCCCACCCCTTGCGAGTGCTGTGCAGCTGTGTCATGGGTAAGTGTGGTTTAAGTCAGGACCAGCAGGACACTCTGGTGCCCTGTGCCTCCCGTGCAGTGCCAGCAGTGCCAGCTCCATGCTCACGGAACAGAAGCAGCACCAACAGCGCTCTGAGCTTTTGAGCTTGTTCCAGTCTGCCTTGTAACCTCCCCTTTTGTGTTCTGCAGAGGGAGTTTGGAAGCTGCAGGGTGCAGCTCTCCCTGCATTATAAATAGCCCTACTCCACTGACATGAGTCATGTGTTTGGGCTGACAGTGCTGGGCTCCCAGCACGCTGCTCGTGCGTACAGGATATCCTCACCCAGACTCCCTGCTCTTCCAGGCTCCCCTGCTCAGACATCCTGCATGCATCCTGGTTGTTACTTTGCAGGCCCATTAAGGGCCCCTGGAATAACAGCTGCTGGGAACAGCCTCACACTGCCCTTATGTGCTGCGTGAAGTGTGGAACTCGTTTGTCAGAAGGCTGGTCTCTCAGAATGGAGAATGTGCTGAACCTTGGGACCTGTCTCTTTCCCCATTGGAATGGTATCGTGACCCCAGACTCAGGAGGGAGCACTGACCATTTTAGATTACAGGAATGGCAGAGTGGAGACTGTAGACTTTGGAGAAGGTGGATTTCTAGCTGCAAACTGCATTCATGCTTGTCATTCAGCTGTACAAAGCTTTTGTGTAGCTCCAAGGCACAAGTACAAATTCTGGCACAGAGATTATCCCATGGAATGCAAGGTCAGACAGTTTCTGTAGTGTTTCAGACCAACTCACTATTTCTTTCTCCTACAAGACTGACTGGGGCAGACTGACTACCCCATGTGGCAGCCAGGGCTTGGCTGAACTCGTGCTGCTTTACATGATCAAGTTTGTGCATCTCTGCCTTCTGGCCTAATGCAGTTCTTGCAAGTGCTGATGTCCAGACCAGCCATAGGTACAAATGCCGTTGTTTAGTTCTGTGATAGTGAGTAAAACAGTGAGAATTGTTAAGGACACTTTTTCCCATTCTCCAACTAACAGTGGCTGCTTGTTTTGCAGATGTGGTGGAGAAAGACTCTGATGGGGACTGCAGAAGGCTGGCCCTGCAGAACTTACTGCTGATGGAGAACTTGAAAAAGAAGCTTGAAGTGCTCCCTTCCTAGCTGAAGGGTAACAGAAATGACCTTTACCTTGTGCTCTTGCCAGCTGGATGTGTTTGGGCACTGCTGGGGCCTCTTCAGCAGTCACCTGGCTGGAGGAGAGGAAGAAGGGGGAAGGGTGCTGAGCTGTAAGCCAGCGAGCCTGACTTGACATCTGGACTTTGTAGTGGAGACCAATTGAGTGAGCTCTAGGTATCCGGTACAGCGTGTACAGATGCAGGAAGGCAGGCGAGCGCTGCCATCCTCCCGCACCCCCAGCCCCCACCCCAGCTATTTATAACCTTGGCAGGTCTGAGCGCTAGGCTAAAAATACAGGGAAGATCTCACAGAGCCTTCTTGTCAGAAAAACAGGAGGGCTGGGGAGGGCCACTTGCCACTATGACCTGCCCCTTACAAAAGCTCCCATCCCTGAGCAGCTGGAGTTTGGGGGAGCAGCTGTTGATCTGCTGCAGGAAGGGGTAGCGTGGTGCAGGGAATGGCACTGCTGACGGGATGCCAACACTGGATAGCTACACTGAAGTGCTGAAAGTGTGCCAGACCTTAAAGACCTGAGCTAGAGCTGGGCCGTGGTTAGGAAGGAATAAAGCAGGGAGTTCCCTTTGTATAACCTTAGTACAAAAGTAAGTTTCTATTAAAGAATAAATAATGTTTAGATTTTGACCTTAAAATCTCTCCAACCCTTCTTCCTTGAAAGCAATTTAGAAACTTCATGTTCACCCCACGATTTGAAGCAAGGCACAAAACATGAAAAAGAAAAATCATTCTAAGTATAAGGGCTGGTTGGTATGAAACATGAGTTTCTTCCTGATAACTGCCGTGTGGCAGGAGAGGGTGACAGGCAGAGAGGTGAGCAGAACCTTGGTTGTTACACTGAGCTTCACTTCTCTCAGTCCTGCTTGTGCCAGGCAAAAAATTGGCCTCTAAAAATCTGATTAGTACAGAGTGCCTTGATGTAACTGGTGTTTGGAGAAGGAGCTTCACATGCTCAGAGTGACCCAGCTTGAGCAGGGGTTGGGCCAGGGGGCAGCCAGGAGGCATCAAGGGTCCCTTCCAAGCCAGGCATTCTGTGACTCTGAGGTTTACCCCAGATGTCTGTAAGTGGTTGCTCTGCCCCACGTGACCCTCTGATGTATTTAAACACAAGCTTTTGTTGGGGAAAGTCCTGCCTTCAGCCTGCAGGAGGGGGCAGTTTGACTTTTAACCAAACTCCTACCCAAATAAGATGGAGATTGTTTTCAGAAGGTCTCACTTCTAGGGAATCACAGATCTGCACCTTAGCAGATCAAAGTTGTGCTTGGAAGGCAACTCACAGTTTCCACTTCAGTTATTCAGTATTCTCTGTACTGAGAAAAAAGTGAAGTTGCAATATGCAGTTCTTACTGTGTTTTTTCAGCCTCAAATTTATTAAAATACTAAAACTAGCTTTCTAACAAGATGTACATGTGAATCTCTGTATGCTGTGCTTGAGAGGACGTATTAACTCTAATACTGTTGCTTGTACAGTCAAGTAGGAAAAATAAATTTCTTGGTAATAACCAAAAGGCTGTGTGGCAACAGCATGTGACTGATCTGGGCCCCCTAATGAGGACAGAATAAATGAGCTGGCATTAAAGTCAGCTTTTCATTTGGTAAGTGTTCATTGTCAGGGGTCCTCCACTTCATCAGCCACTTCCTCCTCCCTGTTGTCCGTGCTGCTGTGGCCAGTGTGTGCTGGGGCCAGGGCTTGACTCATGGGAATGCCAGCTCCTCGGTGCACAGCCTCCACGGTCTGTGGGGACACGTAGTAGCTCAGGTTCAAGGCTGGAATTCTTTTCTGCATCTCTTCCAGGTAGCGATAAGCCTAAAAGAATGCAGAGATCACTGTCAGAGGGTGCACTGCTACAGGGGCCCCAGTAAAACATTCCTTGTGCTTTGCACATTAAAAGAAGTTCATCAGCACAGCTGGAGGAACTTGCACTTGGCACCCTCGTGTTTCATCAGAGCAGCAGGTCACAGTCTAGGGGCTGTGGCACATCTGCCCTGAAGCAGCAATTCACCATTTCCTCAAATAATTGCCATTTTACAGTTTGGTTCTCTGGACAGGTGGCAAACACAGCACGATGGCGTTGCTGAGGCATGCACCCAGACAGACCCTCTGTTCTCATCAAATCAGTGGGAATGCTTAAGAATACACCACCATTTATGTTCTGTGTCCTGTGAGCTTTCTGTTTCTCTTATCCCACAAAATGAAAAATATGGATATAGTTTCTGAGCTGTGCCTCACTCTGTGGCACAGTTAGGCTCCTACTATGGAATGTGTTCCTGTGGGAGAGCCACACCACCAGGCCGCACAGATGCACAGTATGGGTTCTGTAGGTTGGAAGAATTAAGACTTCACTTACTGTATGGAATTCCTTCACTTGTGCGTAATGCTGAACCAAAAATCCCAGGATATCGCCGTGCCGGATGGCAGTGTCAAAGTCCTGTTCAGCCAGGAGCAGCTCACACTGCCTGACTGCTTCTTCAGTGTCTTCAGGGTAAACCCTAGGAACGGGCAAAAGTGAACTGTCACAGCCCAGGGAGAGCATTCTGTTTGTCAGGCCAAGGACAGGGAAGAGTTTTTACTGCATTAGGTTTTCATGACAGAAGCCCAAACAAAAACCAGAAAACTCCCTTGTCCTGGGGCTGATTCCCCAGCATGGGCAGCAGGGGTGGAGGAGATTCTGCCCTTCTGCCCCTCAGGTGAGACCCCACCTGCAGAGCTGCCCCAGCCCTGGGGTCCCAGCACAGGCAGGACATGCAGCTGCTGCAGAGCGTCCAGAGGAGGCCATGGAGATGCTCCAAGGGCTGGAGCCCCTCTGCTCTGGAGCCAGGCTGGGAGAGCTGGGGGTGCTCACTGAGAGACAAGGAGGCTCTGGGGAGAGCTCAGAGCCTCTTCCAGTGCCTGAAGGGGCTCCAGGAGAGCTGGAGGGACAGGACAAGGGGGATTGGCTTTCCACTGGCAGAGGACAGGGTTAGATGGGATATTGGGAAGGAATTGTTCAGTGAGGGTGGGGAGGCCCTGGCTGTGGCTGCCCCATCCCTGGAGATGTTCAAGGCCAGGCTGGACAGGGCTTGGAGCAAACTAAAGGAGTGGAAGGTGTCCCTGCCCATAGCAGGGGGTAAAACTGGATGAGCTTTAAGGTCCCTTCCCACCCAAAGCAGTCTGTGATTCTGTGATTTTATGACCTTTCTGGCTACCCCTCCCTTGGTCTATATACTTCTTTAGGTTACCTTTCCATCTTTAATGCAACAGCACTTTTAAAAATCACATTATGGTTTCCCTGCTAGAAAAATGTACCAGCAGCTTTTTTTTCAGCAAGCTGCACATTATTTGTTAAACTTTAGGTGTCCTTACAACTGCTTTTCTGGTATCATATTTCTGTCGTTAAGTTTCTGTGCTCTCCATGCTGCAGCTCACCTCTGAGCATGGATGAACCGCTTCATCAGACTCATCCTGCTCTGCAAGAGGCCAAGTTTGCTTTCCTGTTCCACAGGGCTTCTGGCCTTTGCTTTGGAAAGGCACTTGTATGCTTCTGTCAGTGCTCTGTGGGCTTTTTCATAGTTCTGATACTCATCAATTTCTACCTGCAAGAGGAGAAAGGATTTGGTCTTGCTCCAGAGCCAATAAACCAAACACCTTCAGCAGTCGCATGAAGGGCATTACCTGAGCACATGCATCATAGAAACCTGCCAGGAGGTCAAGGGCCCCTCCTTTGGTGTAGAAGCTGATGATATTCGCAATTATTTTTGCATCCTTACGCCAATCCAGTGACTGCAGATAGTTGGCTGCCATGATATAAATCTCTCTCTGTCTGGAAACTCCCGCAAAGAAGATAATTTTCTCAGTATCTCCTGATTTCAGCAATGCCCTCATAGCCTGACAAGGGAAAGGGGGGCACAGGGGGAGAGAGGGAAAATATTGTGAATGCAAAAACACCATTAAGATGGCTCAGGAGTTTCATCTGGGTAGTTACTGTAGGAAGTCTGCTTCAGGGTTTACTTTTCGAAACACCCTTGTTTTGAGGCTATCCAGGCTGACCTTTAACTTGTTTCCTGCTTGTGTGTATTTCTTGGTTGCCATGTGGTAGTTGCCTTGTCTCATACAGCAGTCAGCAATTTGCTCCAGCAGCTCCTTCCGAGACTCCTCGGAGAGATCCTGGGACTCCTTGGAGACTGTCATCTTCTCGGCCAGCTCCTCGGTGATGGTCAGGTTCTGCTCCAGGCAGAGCTGCAGAGCTTCATGGTACTGATGGGAGCAAGAGGGCCATGAGAGGTTGCAAACACTATGGCAAATACCTCACATTGCTTGTGGTGTAACCTACAGAAATCAGCTACAAAGACAAGCAGCTGAGGGTGCTCTGCCTGGAACACTGGGGTGTAGTTCCATGTGTCGGCATCAGCGCCTGTTCTGGCACACACTATCCCATTTTATTGGCTAAGAACATGTCTGTTCTTCCATGACAGCATTGTTCTCATACAAGTGTGCTACTAAAGATTCAGCCATTTTGACTCTGAACATGAGATTTTTCAGAGACAAGTCAGACTTGTTAGGCATGATTGATGATAAAGTTTTCAGCACATACAAATAAATTGAAAGATTTTGTTAAATATTTTGGTACTTCCCATATAGGAACAAATTCTGAGTAGGCTATACAGTAGGCTATATAGTTTTTAGTCCAGAAAAGGGCTACTGTACCCTTGCCAAACATGGAAGAGAACCAGCTTGTTAAAGGGGAGTGAGCACAGGACTGGTCTGGTGCCCAGCACTTCGGGAAGGCTGAGCTGCCAGTGTCCCTGAATCAGTGGCTTAAGAGGAATCTTGAAACTTTGCAAGTGTCTCTTGCATCTGTTTACCTGCACAGATGAATGGCTGAGTGCAGGTACACACCTGTTGTGCTCCTCTACCTGTGCACAGGGGACTGGAGGGCTCAGCTCACCTTCTTGGCCGTGAGCAGCAGCTCCATTGCCTTCTCATACTGAGCATGTTCGATGAAGAACCTGGAGCAGCGGGCGAGCAGGGCTGGGTCAGACTTCTCATCCAGATCCTCAGCAATGAGCTGTAGGGCCCCGAACTGCTGTGTGGCGAAGGCCAGCTCCAGGGCTTTGGAGAAGTGCCCTGCCTGCAAAATTAGGAATGAGGCTTCAAAGACTAAAATGAGCATTACAGAGACAGTTCACAGGATGCCCTGGAGTGGCTTAATAAAGCATAACCCACCATGAAGAAATGAATAATAAAGTAGAGAAGTTCATAGTAAGAACCACAGCTGATTTAACATTCCTCTCCCATAGGAACTGCTTCAGTGTAAACCTCGGGAGTTTTTACTAAAAGACATTTACCTTGTGGTATAACATAACAGCTCTGTCCATTTGATCCCCCTTTTCCTCATAATAGCAGGCTGCCTCTATCATGTCTTCTGGCGAACTCAGTAGAGCCAGGTTCATCAGCTGATCATCTAAATTATTCGCCTGTTCAAAAGCAAAGGTTTGGGTCTGGGTCTGCACACACAAATTTCATTAATTCCCACTTCTGGCAAGCCTGTGGCTTTATACTGTCACACAGTATTAAACTATCACCCCCTTCTGTGTAAAACATCTACAACCCAAGAGACTTTCAGCTTCAATTTGATTATTTCTTTCAGGGAGTTTGTGATGATCTGTCCAAGAAATACCGTTCCAAACCACCAAGACTTTACTGATCCACCTTTGGTAGAAGAGGTCAGCAGAAACCAGGAGCAGCTTCATCACGAGCTGTTGATGAGCAGGCAGTGTTTTATGGGAGAGAATGAGCGTGAACACCTTGTACCACGTTCACTGTGTGTTGCGAAGGGCAGAACCCTGTGCTGGTGTGGGCACACTGCACCTCTCTGCATACCTTGCACAAGCGGATGGCGTTGTTGAATGCCTGGGCCCGGCTGTAGAAGTGCACAGCCTGCTTGATGTCCTCCTGGCTTTCGTACTGGCGTGCCAGGTGATAGGAGGCTGCCCCGTTCCCCGTTTCATTTGCTATTTCAGCAGCCTGCAGAGGGAATTGCACAGCTTTACCTCGTGCCCATGTTCCTCCCAGGAATGAGAACTCTGGAAGCAGATGGAAGCAGGCTGCCTTACCTTCTGAATGTTGCCTTGAAAGCAGTGGACACGGACTAGAGAAAAATAATCCTGAGCCAGTGCATAGTATTTTAGTGCAGATTCCATGTCTGACTGGCTCTCCAAGTACTGTGCCCACCACTTCCACAGGCTCCTGGAAAAGCAACAATATATTAACTGCAGCAGCAAAAGCTCTGAGAGGCTGTGTTTTTCACTCCTAGAGAGCTTGAACTAGACTGAACACATTTTTTAGAACACATGCTTTACCCCAACCCAAGTGTGACACTCCCAAGGTCTGCAGTATACAGGAGGTCAGTCTGGATAACCAAAGTGGCAGCTCTTGAGCAAGTGCAGTGTAAACCTGAAAAGCTGTGGGAGGGTCACAGTGGGTAAGGCAGGGGTTGAATGGGACTCAGAGGATTCACACTCCATCCTTGCTCTCATCATGAGTTGTATTTCAGACCTGACAGCCCCATGTAGAAGGAACAAGCATAGCACTGACTTGTCTTTCATCTTGTTGACATAGTTCTCCAGGGCTTGTAGGTCTTCAGAAAGCATTCGAGGTACCTCGAACCTGTGTGTGTCTGACTTCTCATAGCTGTAGAGAAGAATATATTAGATGTGAAATGACAGCCTCCTTACTAGCTCACTTTCTGTGTAAAACACCCATTTAGTCTTGTTTGCCAGCCATCAACTGACAACACTGGCAACAACTGCTTTAGTAGTTTAAGTAAGTTCACTGCAAGACCAGTTGCAGTCCACCAGCACCTCAAAAATTAAAAGTTCAGTTGGTACTGCCAGGCACCTGGAATGAAGGAGGTGTGATCTTGACAGTACAGGAAATACTTTAAAGTGCCAGTGATGGCCCAAAGAAGTATTCCAGAAAGTTCCCCAAGCATCAAGCACAGCTGGCTGAACAGGCCATAAAAACCCCAGGCTTCACATTGTGCCACCCTCTGCAACATCAGCCTCTGCCACTGCCAGGAGGTCACTGCCCTTACCCCAGCACCCACCTCTCCTCACCCCCCTGCCCACCATGGCCATCAGCAGGTCTGCCTGAGCACGGCAGAGCTCTGATTCTGAACAGAACTGGCCTTGTTGGATGATGATGATGATGGGAACTTTCATATTGGAAAACTCATATAAAAACAAGATCTCAAACAAGAAATACAAGACATCAAAAATACACTCCCCTAACTTCTCATGGGACTCAGCAGTCACAGGAGAGGACCAGACACCAGAAGCAACCAAGTCAAATTAAATGGGACTCGGGAAAAGCAAATAAATAGTTTTGTCACGGAAAAGGAAGGAAAAGATAGCAGAGATCTTCCAGAGACAAACACGGGATTGGATATGAGTGGGGTTTAGCTACTGGCCCTGACAGACTCTTGACCTTTTCAACACTACACATTATTTGCATAAGAGGGTGCTGGGAGGTTTCACTGGGAATGCTTTCACTCTGTGAGATAGAAGGCACCAGAAACGGGAAAAGACTTGAATTCATTTTTACTGCTCATCATCAGACATCCTCCTTCGCCAGTCTCCACAGGAGAACGAGGCTCCCAGTCCCCTAGGTACCCCCAGCTGGTGCTTACTGGGTGAGTGCCAGGCTCTGCTGCCTGGTTGCCTCCAGGTGCTTCGCATAGTTGTAGTGGGTGGTGCGCAGGTGAACCCGGTCGTGAGCCTCGGCCGTTTCGATGGCTTTCTGCCACTGGTTGGAGGCCTGGTAGAACTTGTTCAGGAGGTCATAGCGTTTGGAAGCCTTGTAGAGGTGCTCAGCATCCTCCTGCAAGAGGAACACCCAGAATCCCTGCCAGCCCCGACTGCGCTTTGTGTCGGTCACACCAGGCACTGCACCTCAGAGCAGTTTATTAGTGCAGGGCATTGCAATGCAATTAAAGCAACAACCATTCAGGCAGGGGCTTTAACCAACTAAATATATGTAGCCTGTAATAGCACGTTATTGGGAAACAGGATGTTTATGTAAAAATAAGGAAAGCACTCAGATCCTGGCATTTATTGTACAGGAGGGAGGGGCATGGCATGAGCAAGTCATCAATGATCAAATGCTGTCATCAGGAGTGTGAATCACCAAAAACAGAGGCAGGCTAGGTGGGGGTACAGCTACTGACCATGCTGCCCACCCAGGAGTGAGGCTCAGGAGAAGGTCCTGGCACTCAGGGGTTGGGAATTAAGATGCTGTGAGCCAGGTAACCCCCGTGACCTCCCAGCAGGTCTCAGAGGCAGCGAGGCTGTTTGTGGACAACTGAGCTCCATTCCTGGGAATAAATGTTATTACTTTATTACAGAATTAGAACAGGAGGGTTTTGCCGATGCTGACGCAAGGGCAAGCAAACTTGGAACAATTATTTTTATGCTCTGAGAGGTACTAACTCCTGTGGAAGGAGCATTTTCCTGCTCCACCCAACTGCTGTCCAGCTGAACACTATATTTAGTAAATTGAGATTATCTGTCCAAGACAGAAAAATAGTTTCTGTCTCTTATTGTTTCAAATTAAAAAAAGCATAGAAAGTGGAAAAGGAAGATGCTTGCCCTAGGATTCTGTACAAGATGGAAAAAAGCAGTAGAACTCCATTTGTTTTGCTGTAGTTCCTTTCCACCTCTCTAACCAGATCTAAATATCCAAGAGAAAAACCACTGACACTTTTCACCCTTGTGCCTTTCTCTGCCAGGAAGCCTTTACAAATGTTTTGTTTGAATTTTCCTTTCTTCCTTACCTTTAACTCAGAAGAGTTACTCTGTCTCTCTCTCTCATACTCATCAAATAACTGTAGAGTGCTAAATACCTTTTCAAGCCAAATTCTAATTATTTGGCCATTTTCAAGATTTCTTTGTCTGTGAAGTCCTTCCAAGAGCTGAACAATTTGCAGTGATTTTCTCTGAACTTCTTCCAGTTCATCAACAGTTTTTTTCTGGTAATGAGATACTTAAAGGGTGGAAGTTCTCATTGCAGCTGTAGCTGCCCTGAACACACAGACAGGAGTTGCCAAATCCAGGCCCCAGGATGTGGCATCGCCTTAAACATGGCGCCAAACTGATTTTTGCTGTCATAGCATCTTGCTATTTTTTATCTAATTCAATATTTCCTGTAGACTGTGGGTTATTTCATAAATTCTTTCCTGGTTTTTCCCTCTGACAGATCATATGCCTGGATCTCTTACCGTTCCCAAACTAAAAATTTCTGGGTTTCTTATGGATCATTGATGAAGACATTAAATGAGTGGAATACTCACACCTCTAACTAGCACCAGTCAATTTTCAATCCACATGACAATGCTGGTCTTAAATCCATCTTAGATCTCAGTTCTATTGGCAATCAAGGGGAATAAAGTCAGACAAAGGTCCATTTTGGGGTGTATTTACTGCCAGGTTGGGCTCCAGATGAAGGAACAAGAGACAGTTGTTCCATACTCAGGGGAACAGCCAGACCTTGTCCTCTGTCTGAGCTGGACCCAGCCAAGCTCCTGCTCACACAATGGGAGAAGCTGAGATGGAAATCTGGGTGGCCAGGCTGTCCCTGGGACAGCACAGGCAGCAAATGTGACTGACCAGAGCTCTCCAGCCCTGCAGGAAAAGTCTATTTTGCCTAAACTCTGTCAACAACCTCAGGCCAGCCCTCACTCTGTGGCAGCACACAGCTCTAGCCTTTCACTCTAGAAACAGGTCGTCTCAAAATGGAATTTTTGTTTCCCATATCAGACCTTAAAATATGTTTGTTGGAACATTTTAACTATAGTAAAATACAGCCTTTTTTTAATCCAGTGAAACCTAGAATGATTAAGCTTGGAAGAGGCTTATGCCCCAAGAAAGCAGGTTTTTGTTAAATGTTGCACACATAAACCATCTTTAAAAGATGTTTCCTTCAGTCAGCAGTTTCTTTCACTCACTAATTTTTCACAGTCTGGTACAAACTCTTGCCAGCTTGGCTCTGTGATTTACCAGCATGCCCAGCTGAACGGCCAGCACAGCCACCCTGGCCTCCTGCTCCGGCTCCTGCTCTGCCTCCCGCAGCGCCTTCGCTCCTCTGGCGTGACCCATGTGCCCCAGGCAGATTTTGGCAACATCGAGCCTCTGAGTCTTCACACACATGCGAGCCATGTTCTCCCAGACAGCCTCACTGCAGGAAATGGGAACTAAAAGGAGAGCTGTTAGAGTGTCACCTGGAAGGCAGCTGAGGGGTGAGGACAGAGAGGGTGAAAGGGGAAACCATCGGTACTTTGGGAATGGGGTGAGTGTAACAGAGACTCCAGTTGCTGTGTGAAGACTGAAGATGAACAGAAGCCGGCTCATACACAAAGGTCAGTTCTTGAGCTGAATAACCCCAACCTTAAGGAAATACTGTGGGATTTGATTTACACCAAAGTCTATACAACAGCAGTTACACCTCTGCTCTGGAGACAGGCTGAGAGAGCTAGGGTGTTCAGCCTGGAGAAGAGAAGGCTCTGAGGAGAACTTAAGAGCCCATTCCAGTGCCTAAAGGGGTTCCAGGAGAGCTGGAGAGGGACTTTGGACAAGGGCCTGGAGTGACAGGACAAGGAGCAATGGCTTTAAATTGAAAAAAGGGAGATTTAGATTGGGTATTAGGAAGAAATTCTTCTCTATGAGGTTGGTGAGGCCCTGGCACAGGTTGCCAAGAGAAGCTGTGGCTGTCCCATGCTTGGAAGTGTCCAAGATCAGGTTGGATGGGGCTTGGAGCAACCCGGGATAGTGGAAGGTGTCCCTGCCGATAGCAGGGGTGGGTAGAACTAGATGGTTTTTAATATCTCTTCCAACCCAAATCAGTCTGTGATTCCATGTTTGCATGTATATAAACATTTATCATGTCCCATCACTGTGGTTCCTGCTGTAGCTGCAAGATGTTCAGAAATCAAAATTAAAATTATGAGAAAAGTCTTAACCTCTCACTGGAAATCTTCTGCTGCAGTCTGGAGTAGTTTAAACATTGAACAGCTATTGGGACCCCAACTGTTGTACTCAGTAATAGGGAACGATGTGTAGGAAACCAATCACCAAACAACCATGTTCTAATTTAAAACTTGCATAAAACTGGCAAAAAGGAAAGCTTTGTGATGCTCAGAATGAGAACTCCTCAGGACTAGGAGCTCACAGTTAACACTGCAAAGCCCCCTGCCCAGGCAAGGCAGGATGGGCTGAGGACCACACTCCCAGCTGGAATGGCTGGAAGAATTGCTCAGCAGAAGGACCACGACACAACCGACCATCACAGCGTGTGACAAGCAAAGATTTTCACAGATTCTATTCACATTTGAGGCTCTTCAGAATTTCATGCAATATGTTTGACTAATAAACACCATGAGCATTCAAAATAATTTTTTTCAACGTCACCCTCAGCAGAGGTACAGTCTTGTGCAGTTCTCAGGCACCACTACTGCACAAAGTAAAGATCTAAATTATAAAAGCAAGAAAAAAAGAAGAAAATAATGTAACAGAATGACACTTCAAGTCCTGCCAACAAATTCCCTTCCAGTTTTCCTATGATTAAAATGTTTTTCTGTTTCCAGTGGCTGTGGGAAAGCTCTGCACAAACAGGGGAAAGTGACTAACCGGGAAACAGCAGAACAGGTGAGCCACAACGTGCTCTCCAACACATACACTAAGGAAAGGCACAGGAAAAATTCTGTGCATAATTTACTTTAGAATTAGAGCATCTTTTACTTGCAGTGCAGCCCATATAAAGGTTTCAGATAGTAATCGACATAAATAAGTGACTTCACCGAGGACAAATGGTATAGAGAAAATAAAAAAGGAACAGAAGTGATAAATCAGGGACAAATTTCAGAAAGATCGGAAGTGCTTCTGGTTTAGAAAAGCAAAAATGCATGTCTGAGTCCTGCCTTTCGTAGAACTGAGTGGTGCTCAAACACAGCTTCCTCATGCTCTTCTCCCCTATGTCCAAGCTCCCCATCTGAGGAGCCAAAAAGAACAATGAAATAAAGTATGATAATTTCAGACCTGGAGGGCCTGACAGATACCAGTGCTAGATCCTTCTGAGCATCACCACTCAATACAGCAATGCTGCCTTGTGTCAGCAGATGAATTTCCTATTTTCTGGCAAGCTGGAGCTGGTTTCTCTTTTATTTCAGACACTACTTGAATCTGGAATTGGGAAAAGTCAGAAAAAGACCTTGAAAGAACATTGACATGATTAACATGGTGTTAGGTTCACCAGCACAGCCAGTGAGTTCTGTCCTTAGGAAAAGCTGCTCAGGGCTGTGCCTGCGCACAGCTGTGTTTCACAGCACATGAGAAGTACATTTTCCAAGCTCTACAGTGTGCCAGAAGAAGCTGCCAATAGACAGCTCTGGGTGAAGGAACACACGTCTGTGCTGGGCTTTGTCAAGCTGACTAACAGCGAGTTTCTGAACAGAAATCAAAGTCTTCATTTTTCAGAGCTCTGACAGCTCTCAAGTCCCTCCGTGCAGGAAGATGAGAGTTCATGGGCTCGAACAGGCAAGCAGATGAGAATTCTTATTTAGACTACAGGGAGTGGAAACTTTTGAGAGGAAACAGACTACACAGTGTATTTTAAAGTACAAAGCTAAAAGATAACAGTGTGCAGAGAGTCACAGCAGGACTTAGCTGTTGTTCATCATCTCTCAGCTGCATTATGCTTTCCTGGATGGCAACAGCTCCTGCCAATGTCAAAATTCAGTGGGAGCTGCAGCTCCTAGGACTCCTCTTTGGGCGCTCTTGCCCTCCACACACCTGCCTGTGGCCCACCTGGTCACTCAGGTACCTCTGCCCTGAAGAGCTGAAGCTCTGCCATCTCACCTCTTTCTCCTCCACTCCAAACCATTTGCAAAACACCAGGGGCAGCAACACCAGGGGCAGCAACAAACTCAGAGGGAGGAACACCTGCAGCCATTGTGCTCTGCAGTCAGTTTTATTCTTGCAGGTACTGCCTTCTGCCATCCCAGCTGGGCAGGGGGTGAGCACACCAGGCTCAAACTGCACCAAAGACACTGAATTTGGGAGTGTTCACAGCAGAGCACTGCTTGCATGGACTCACCCAGCACAGAAACCACAGCAAGAGACAAGAGGGACACCAAGGGAAAGTGTCCCTGCCTGTGGCAGAGTTGGTACCAGATGGTCCTAAAGGTCCCTTCCAACCCAAACCATTCCATGATTCTAAGATTCTGAGAGACATGATCAGAGCAGCCACAAGAACCCACGGCATGTGAGATCACTGACTCCCTCCAACCATCCCTTCTCCTGAAGGAGTGTTTCACCTAAGGAACCTGGCTTTGCTCTGCCCAGAGGAGCTCCCATACCCTACTGGGTTTGGTTAGTGGCTGCACAGGGCAGAGCAACAGCCATGGCCCCACGGAGCTGCAGCAGAGGCTGGTTCTCCCCAGCAGACACACCTTTCACAAGAGGACAGTGCTCTGATAAGGTTCATGAAGAGGAAAGGGGAGGGCAGGGCAGGGGAAGAGAGGGGATCCTGGGAGTATCCACAATGCACTTCCATGTCTCTCTGTGTTTCAAGACCAACCTCAGCCATGGATGAGATTCACAACCTCCCTGGCAGGCACACACCTCCAGCACCAGGGCAAGTTCTGCTGCTCCTCAGAAATGTGGGCAGATGGATGTTGCTCTAGTGAAGGCACAAGAAACAGGAGGTGCAGAACAGGTTCACTTAAACCCTAGGGAAAACCACAGTTTATCTCCCAACAGCTGCTAGCATAGCAGGAAAGATGGATCTGTCCATGCATCCCTAAAAGGCAGCAACTCTCCTTTCCAGGCCTGGCCCTACTGTCCATATGAAATGCCAAGTAATGTTTTTCCCTGCCCCCAGCTCTGGCTCCAGGAATTTCCTGTTCTTCCCCTCCTCCTCCTTTCATCCCCCCTTGAAAGCTTCTCACATCTGTACTTCATCTGCCGAAGCTGGAGACTTTAATGAAGCCCCGGCGCAGCAGCAGTGGGAGCAGAGGCGTGGGAAGGTGTCCCAGGCACTGTGGGAGCCCCTCACCCCTCACCAGGAACACGGATACACCGTCTGTGGCTGCATCCTGAGCTTCCCAGGCTCCAGGCCACCACGCCAGGGATTTGGGAAGCAAATGCTGACACCTCTTGAGTGGGCACAAATTTTACCACATATTTGATGAAAGTTTCCTTGCTTTGTATCTGACCTTTCACATATGTTTTTCTGTGGAACTGTGTTTACAGCATCCACAGACTGATCTCACAGACCTTCTGTTCCCATATATTTTTCATTGCCTATCTGGCACAAAAGTTTAAAGAAAAAAATGGAATATTATTTAGAAGTGTTGGAGATTTATATGTCTGAAGCATCTCACTGAAAAACCTTTTCTCCCTCTATTTAATGGGCTATATTTGGAAAACTAATATTGATCAGGATCAGAGTAAAAAAAATCTGTCTTTCTAATTTGGGCCCCACTTTGCTGAACTGGACCCTATAATAAAAACATTTTATTATAGATAACAAATTATGATTGCATTATTATTGCATGTTATATTATAGATAATCACAGAACCACAGAATGGTTTGGGTGGTTTGGACGTTAAAAACCATCTCGTTACAAACCCAGGGACACCTTCCACTAGACTGGAAAACTCTAAGGACTTGAAAAAATGAGGTTTTATCTGATGTAGCTAAATTAGATTTGATGCTTTTAAAATGCATTTATGGGATTCTGGTTGTATCTTTCTGTGGGACTAAAAGACAACAAGGAATTAAGTAACAGATGAAAAGTTGTAACAGTTCAATAAGACTCTTGACAGTGTTAATGATATCATATGAGCTGCTCTGAGAAAAGTCTGAGAAATGCCTGACTCTGAGAAAAGTCAGGCATTTTTCATGTATGATCCAAACACTGAAAGCTGATGAGGCCTAAAAACTCTTCCCTGGCAGAAACAGAGCATTTGATAAAGCACCAACAGCTTTACAGAATGTATCTATAATATCCCATTGAATACATAGCTTTGTTCCAAACCTACCCTCGTAAGAGCAACACCAAAAGATTGCTCCGTGTGGGTTGTATGACACAAACCTCTTGTGCCCCGCAGAATGCAGCGAGTGCTGCAAGTGCGCGTCCTGTTTGTCAGCACAGAAGCATTCATTAAGGTAATTTTTTATTAAGGATCAGGATTCCCATACTGTTTAAACTGGATATTAGGGAAATTTTCTTCATGGAAGGGGTGATCAGGCATTGGCACAGGCTGCCCAGGGCAGTGGTGGAGTTACCATCCCTGGAGGAATTGAAAAGCTGTGTGGATGTGGCATCTGGGGACATGGGTCTGTGGCTGGGGGAATGGCTGGACTTGTTCTTTTCCTACCTTTATGATTTTATGATTTGAGTAATTTGTTCAGCCTTTGTGAAATATAATTGCTATTTTTTTTAATGTTACATGAGAAGGAGGCTTGGGCTCTGCTGAAAATACAAACTCAGGTTTCATCAAATCACAGAAATCAAATGGGGGGGAAAGGGGGCAGAAGCAGGTGTGTGACTTTTCCCTGAAGGTAAATCTCTCCTGGCATTTTCTGTATATAAACATCATCTGATGTATATAAACATCATCTGATATACATGCTGCTGAATCCCTGGCTTATAATAAACACAAAATCTTAGTAACAAATAATCCAAGGGGGTTAAAACATGCAAATATGGTCATTGCTGGCAGGAAATTTCTTTGAAGAATGTCAGACACTGGTGTGTTTATACTGAAGGTTCTAAACCCAGAAATGTACAGAAACATAACCAATCACAGGGAAATAGAGAAACCAAAGATGCTATAGTGCTCTCAAGGGATGCAGATGCTCAAAGTATTTAAAGCTTAATTTGTTTAAAGATTAAAAATTATCACAGCACTTGGAGGAGCGCTGAGTTCATAGACAGGTTAGTACATTTAACTTCAGTAGCTGAAAATTAATTATAGGAGCGTATCAGCTTTATTGAAATTTTCCCCACTCCTCTCACCAAGTCTTGAAAATAAAATGTTGCCTTGCAAAAAATTTCAGAGCAGTTTGTTTCTGTGTGTTGGGTCGGGGCAGATCTGTCGGTTAGGGGCAAAGCCTCTTAGCCGGTAAGACAGAGCCGCTATACAACTAAATAGGTTTCTAATCTGATTTTATTGATTACAGGCATGTGAAGCCCCGAGCCAGTCCCTCAGTATGGTGTCCTGGTGAGGCAGGTCTGTGCCAGGCCTCCTCAGGGCTGACCTGCTGCTGTCCTTCGGGGTCACCGTGTGCGGGGCAATGCTCACACTCGGAATTTGTGCAGCCGAGCGAACTCTGCCCGGCTCAGCTCAGGACGGGCACAACCCCAGGCAGTGCCCACCCGAGTCCCGGTGCTCGTCCCGTTCCTGCCGGGGCAGCTGACGGGAACAGCGAACAGTCCTTTGGAGAGCCAGCGCGGGCAAGAGCGCTCTGGAAACAGGCAGCTTCAAGGAGTTTGGAATGCGCTCCCTCCACAACTCCCTTGAGCCCGTCTGTCAGAGCAGCACCTGCCCTGCCCCGCGGCAGCCCATTCCGCACCGCACTGTCAGCAGGACATCCCCTCGGGCGCACGGCAGCAGTTTCCGTGCCCTGGGCACCGAGGCCGTGGGCAGCCGCCCTCACGGCTCCGCGGAGCCGCCAGCGCCCCAGCACGCCGGGACCCGGGCTCGGGCTGGCGCCGTGCAGTGACCCTCAACTCACTCACACCCCAACACTTGCCCCTGCCTTTGCAGACACCCACAAACCGGTTTGTTATCAGGTTGAGCAAACCGAAACATTACACTTGTATTTATCTGCCACGGTCCCTCCTAGTGGCGCAGAGAGGACGCGGACACCAGGGCACCCCCGCAGCGCTTTCGTCACGCTGTCCAGCAGCGAACCCCAACATTGTTTTGCTTCTAGTAAAAGGTATTTCAAAATTCCTTTCCTCGATCCGCTTCCAGAGAGCTGATGCTCCGAGGGCCGAAGCTGGGATTTCCTTCTCCCCTTTTCCCGAGTCGCTCCGCTGTGCTCCCCGGGCTCCCCGAGACGCTGCGGCTCCCGGCAGCCCTGCTGCGGGCAGCGGCGAGGGAAGGGGGCGTGAGGCGGGGAGGGAGCTATCCGAGGGGCGGAGGGACAACTTTAGAAGTCTCCATAGTCTTTTCCTTTCAGGAAACACATCCTGTTAATGTTTGACTGCCGTGGCAGTGGCTCTGTTTTTTGCAGTCGACTACGCCCTGAGGCTCACCAAAACGAGCCACAAAAACAGCCATTTCCTCTTGGTGGGAACGTGGGGGGGCCTTTTCCTCACGGCAGTGGCTGTTCTCGTCCCGGCACTCACAGCTCGGCTCTCGAGGCAGAGCAACCTCCTCGAGACACTCCAGTCTTGCAGATCACCTTTGGGATGACTGCATTCCCCTGGGGCTCAGCTTGGCTTTGAGAGGATGACTTCTGTCACCGTTTGCAGGATATTCTGAAGTTTGCACCCAAACCCAGGCTTTTTGGAGCTGCTCTGGTTGGCTTGGAGTACCCGGCGCTCGTCAGGCTACGGTGAGCATCCCACCCTGCCTCTGCCCCACCTCAGCTCAGGCTCTCCTGCCCCGAGACTGGATTCTGTCTGGATTCGCCCCATCCAACACGGAATGGACCTCCCTGTCATCCAGTTCACCACGGGACTGGCATTACTTATCAAAGTGCAAGAAGGTGGATAAGTCAACGCTGGGAAGGACCTAAAAAAGCTTCTTTTTGTTCTTATTTTATGGAATTCTCCTACCTACCTCACAAAATTCTCATTTCCTTGGTCAGAAACCCCTCTGGAGTTGACTTCAAGAATGAACGGTGATGTCCTCTAGCCCCCCGTAACACCCCAGTGCAGCCGCCTGTTCCCAGCCCAGTTTCAATGCGCTGCACCGGACTGGGACCTCGTGTCGTCTGCAATTAGAGACTAGCAAGAAGCTGACAGTCAGATATGACTGTCCAGAAACTGGTAGCCACAGCTGTGTTGGTAGCCCTGGTCTCACTCATCCTTAACAACGCAGCTGCCTTTACCCCCAACTGGGTGTACCAGACGCTGGAAGACGGGCGCAAGCGCAGTGTGGGGCTCTGGAGGATGTGCTGGCTGGCAGAGCGGAGCAGAGGGGGTGCAAGCACCAGTGCCAGGCATGGGCAAGGGGAGGAGCAGGAGTGTGAAGCCCTGGGCTGGGCTTCAGAGTCGGCTGGGTTCCAGGAGTCACGCAGCACTGTCAAACGTAAGTGCAGTCTCTTGTCTTCTCTGCAGACACGAGGTCGCGACTGATAGGGTGCACCTGGTCCCCAGGAGTTCAGTGGTCTAACCCTGAAATCATTATTATCTGTCTTAGTCTAAACATCTCTTCGCATTCATTCCCAAATAAATTAATTTCAGAAAATAAGAAGCATGATGTCACCAGTGATGAACTAAACTCCTCCTCCCCCCTCAAAACCAGCCATCTGCATGTGCTGCCTGGTTTATGTGGCCCAGGAATTGATCTGCTTTGAAAAAATAATCTGTGAAGTGTAAGTCTAAAGTTCTGAGACATCTTGGGCTCCCTTCTCCCTCTCGGGCTCCTGCCATAAGATATAAGATATCCCTTCCTCCTCAGTGTAACACCAACCACAGTAAAAACCCCAAACCCAAAAAGGTGTTTCAGTGAATGACATGCTGAGTTATTTCTCCCTTCCATTTGCTTTTGTTGGAAATGGAGGAGCAGAAAAGGCAGAAATAGTTGTGGTAAAAACATGTAAAATGGAGATAGGCCCTAACGTGTAACTATTCTTGGTGAAAAAATACAATTAATATATAACTTGGCGACTATAAAAATGAAGCGTGGTGTATTTTTAATTTTTCACTTTCACAGACATGTGGGATCTGAAGAATGGAAAGAGCTTACACAGAGCTAGGGAAAATTATTGGATTACATGAGAATTACGGAAGTGGTTAATAAATAAAAAACCTTACGTACCACATTCATAGCATTAATGGTGCAATCCTGCTCTCCCAGAGCAGAACTGTTGCTGGAATAGGATCACAGAAAGGCTTGGGTTGGAAGGGACCTTAAAGATTATCCAAAATACCTGCAGACACCGTGGCTGGGACCACAACTACCCTGGTGCCAAAAGGTTTCTCCCCTAAAGCCCCCCACTCCCAGGCTGTGAACAGCCGTTCCAAGGGGAATCACTGCTTTCACCACACCCTTCAAGGCATGGCATTTAACTGAACAAATGGCTATAAAGTCCATGCCTTGGCAGACCCCAGGATTTTCCCAAGATTTCAAGGATGCTCATAAACAGCTCTGGCACCTCGGAGGGATGGTTGGCAGCATCAGTAACATACATGATTTCACACCAGATTTTTTTCATGGTTTGACATGTGGGGAAAGAGAAATTCATCCTTGGAGTTTCTTAGATCCCTCTGGAGAGAAACAAAAGAAATATTTCTTTAAAAAAATACTTTAATGTGGACCCATTCCAGATTGTATTTTCCAGCAAAATTATGCAGAAACATTTTTTGCACATTTGCTAATACTGAGCCTGCATAAATCACAAACTGAAAATTTCTCAACTGTTTTAAAGTCCTTACCCTTTCAACACTTTTTTAACTGAAAGAACCTTTATAACAATAAATGGTTATAAAAAGGATTAGACTGTGAGAGAAGTTCCTTGATGTGTATCTGCAGCTTCATCTCTGGAATCACTTCCCCAATTAATATTGATAAGCCATATTCTAACTTGAAGAACATGTGTACCATTCATGAACTGTAGGAGTACATGTTCTGTACTCATCACTGGAATGAGTTCCTGCACAGTGAATTTGGCTCCTGCAGCATTTTTGACACACAAGCTTGTATTTCTTGCTGTATGCAGACCCAGAGGTATGTGGTGCCTAAAGATGAGAGGTATTAGTTTCATGGCAGAACTGTCTGGGCAGCAGTTTCTGATGTCAAATAGAAGGATAATGTGACAGAAAATTTTAAAATTTCCAAGTAATAATTATAGCATGATGAAGTGCTTGGAAGAATTCTCTGACAACCACTCTTAAAAATTCTTATTTAAAGGAGACTTTTCAAGTCCAGGGACTTGATCTGTATAGGAATAAAACATCCATTTCCCATTTAATGTGGAAGCAAACAGTAAGCAAAGGCCAATTCTGAATCTTGATAAAGCACTTAAAGGAAAATGTCCCCTTTGCTGCTGTGTCATGACAAACTCAGCAGGAAACACAACTGTGGCATTTATTTTTAAGATGATTATGTTTCCATGATGTACATATGGTCAGTATAAGCATGGATTCTGCACTCATGGATTTGTCCTTCTCAAGAATTTCTCTAATAAGAAATCACACATTATTTTAGTAATACCTATGGTAATCCTCCTCTGTCACTTGTAAATAAATCACAGACACGCAGGGGTGTGTATGTGTGTGTATATGCATATGCATATATATACACCTAAAAAAAACTTTATGAAGGAAGAAACATCTTCCTCAATGTTGAGTTACCAAAAATATTTTGGATGCTGTTTGTAGAACAATATAGAAAATCTGTTCTGCCAATAGCAATGCGAAAGAGGCCACAATCTGGCTCATATAAAACAATGCATTTATACACATGCAGACATACATATTTGAGGGGCAAGCTATTTATCTCACAGCTCAACAGAAAAACTGTAAGCTCTTTGGGAATTTGCCTGTCCATGTACTAAAGACTCCTGTACAAGCAGTATGGAACGATCAACCAGCTACAGGCACTACGATAAGCTGGCTTTCTCCCTGGCAGAGAGAAGTACACTCTTAGAACCTGCTCTTCACTTCCTTTCTCTCCCTGCTCTTTCTCCCATTGAAATCACAGAATCATGGAATGGTTTGGGTTCGAAAGAACCTTCAAGCCCATCTTATTCCACCCCCTACCACGGGCAGGGACATCTTCTACCAGACCAGGTTGCTCCAAGCCCCATCCAACTTGGCCTTGAACACTTCCAGGGGTGGGGCAGCCACAGCTTCTCTGGGCAACCTGTGCCAGGGCCTCACAGGGAAGGATTTCTTCGTAGAAATGGCAAAAAACCCAAAAAGAAATCCAGGGACAGGAGTGAATGATATTAAAAACACACAGAAATTAAGCATCACAATGTGAACTACTTCTGCAAGACACAACATAAGAAGTGTGCGCAACTGATCCCAGGGAAAAACATTTCAACTCTGTCCTTCAAATCTCACTGCTCCTGGAAGTGGAGATCCCAGACCCTTTCACTTGTCTTTATCTACCTTTCTCTTTCTCACCCTCTTGCTGTGCAGCCCTGCACCTCTCTTTCAACTACCTGTGATGCTGAAAAGCTTCTGTGATGGTTCAGATGACTAACAGCAAAAGAATCCCCAGGTTAGAGTGGAAGTTTTTGACACAGGACTGGAATGGGGTTCTTGGTGGATATTTTCCCATTGGATTAAGCAGTGATATCAGAGTCCAACAAGTGCTGCTGCTAGCATGAGCTAAGTGATAAAGGTGTAAGGATGGGTGAGATGGCTCCTTTTTAATGGTAATAAACTCTCAGATCTGAAACCTTCGCCTTTGCTGAGAATCAGCCCAGCTATGAGGACATAAATTTAAGTTCTTCTAATCTGGACAAACCACTGAGTGATGCAAACTTAAATGCTTCACTAAGAACTCAGATTGTATAGCCCCTCTTCAAACACTTTAAGGAAACCTGGCCAGGTAGCCTAACTCTCCTGTCACCTCAGTGTAGGCAGACATTTGACAAAGCTTATGGAGCTGCAGTTTCAGAGCTTCAGTTTCAGCTGCTGCAAAATTTTGGAAGATTATGCTCTTGCCTGCATCTCTTAAGAGTTCATAAAAAGCCTAGAGGTAGCAGAAGCACAGCCTCAGTAAGAGCTGGGGTAAGACAACATGTCATGAGTAGTCAACACTGAGCTTTCTGCCCACGTCACGCATGAGCAAGCGCAGCACACCCAGAGCTGCGGCCCCACACAGGGACATGTGAGCTACCTTGAGTGGTGAGAACACGCAGCTACACCACCAGTGATGTCTCTCAGAGCCAACCCTTCTCAAAGCCACCTATGTCCTGGCCCAGTACCACGCCAGGAATACTGCATGTTCACACCAGATTACTTGGAATCAGCTTAGATATTTTTAACCATACTGCATGGTACAAACATGCCCTTAAGTTCTGCTGTGCTCTGATGCTATCTCTGGATGGACACAGGGAGGTGATTTATTCATCAGCTGAGGTCACAGTTTGTCCCTTTTTGTCTAAAGAACATTAGGAACAATGTGGAAATGCAGGAATAGGGAGGGGTTTAAAAGATACAAAACTTCACTGGGTTCTTCAGGACTGCAGAAGACATAAGGAAAATCCCAACAGTGGGACACATATGTCAACTTCAGATGCCCAGAGCAGGACTGATTGTGGGAATTGCAGTTCTAATGAGGAGTGTAACCCATGCCAAGGAGAGGCATGGCATCAGGAGCAGCTACATGACTGCCACAGGGATCCTGGGTAACGCCTGTCCAGCCTGGATGGATGATTGGTGCACACACATGGACACAGGGGCATTCGGGGGCTGAAGCAGGATGCTGCTCAGGGTGGGAATGAGGAACTGAGGTTTGCTCAGAGGCAGCCCTTCACCTCAATGCCCATGTCCACTGCATTGACACAAAATTCCAATGTCTCCAAAATTTCCAACTTCTCTGAAATTTGCCTGGCTGGAAGCCGGGATGAGTCAAGCAGCTAAGTGTGCTGTAGACCTGTTACATGTCTATATATACATTTCCATATATAGAGACCCAAAAAGGAGGCCAAGTGCATCTGGAGAAGACAGGAACTACCACCAGATTCAAAACAGCCCCAAACCTTATTATACATATGTTACATACATTGCCTGATAGACTGCTCAGGCTGTTCCACGGCTGCCATGAGGCAGCATGGGCAGCTGGCAGCTCAGTGTTTGTAATTTCCCATCCTAATATCTGAAATATGGGCAACATTTAAATAAGTGAAACTACTAATTTAATGACAGAGGCCAGTAGAGATGAATTCTGAGAGACATGGCTTTTCAAATTAGAGTGAATACTCCTATTAATGTCGGGGTACAATTCTGTGCACTCATTTTGGAAAAGTGCAAAACTGCTTGGGATTCAGGACAGGAAAATAAACCTAATACCTGTTTCAATGCAATACATACACAAGTGTTGCACAGAAATATTGTCAGAGCAATCAGTGTTTGGTTACTCTTACCATCAAGACTTTGAATTCAATTAAAGCATTATGAGTGAAAATGGCTCTGGAGCTTTTGAAAATTTCAGATTAAGGCATTTATCAAAGCTACCAATACAGAATACCTTGCTAATGTTTATAAAGAGGCAAACCATGTCTAAACAACTCCTATGTCATCAGAAACAGCTGTGTCTGTTAAAACTGATCACTGTATAGAAGGCTGTCCGTGTTGGGTTTGCAAGGGCCCATCACTTAACCATAAGCACCTGCTTATGTTGAAAAGAGTTAATAGAGCCATGTCTTCACTCCAAAAGTAACGACTGAAGCTGTTATAAAAAACACCCGCCAACCATACTCTTCTCTCCCCAAACAAGATCTGTCGGCCTTTCAAAATAAGCATTCAAATGTGAAGTTTCACACTTAGATAAGCTGAATGGTAAAGTTCCAAAATACCTAAAGGGATGGAAGATTCCACCAGTTTGTCACATCAGAACATTATTTTAATTGTGCCAAAACAGACCGGGTTTTCCCTGCTCCCTTCCTCTTCCTTAAATTATTATTTTTAAGTGAAAAAAGTATAAATTGCATACTTCAGAAAGCCTCCCAGCAGGTAAAAAAAGCAAAATAATTTTTGAGATACCTATGCATTCATAATTTTTAAGATACTCATCCAGCAACAGAATGCACTGAGGACTCTTGTAGCTGAAAGCTCTATGGCTACTTACAAAGGTTTTTATAAAAGAGCAGGAGAGACTGCCCTTTTCAGGATGAAGTCAGTAAGACCTGCAAACAACATGATCATGTGGAAAGGGTACAAGCCAAAAAGGAAAACAATAGATTCAGATCTGTTTCACTTTTAAGAAATTAGTGACTATTCACACCATCAAAATCCATCTGCATCACAGAGGCACCTCTTTATACCTTCCCACAGTCTCAGTGACACAGTCACGCAAACGTGCACTGAGATACTGCCAACATTTGGCTTAGTTTGTTTCGAAAGTACTTCTAAAGTCTTTCCATATATTTCCTATTCCAAGAGGTTAGCAATACAAATACCACAAGTTTAAATCACCAGAAGAAATTAAATATCAAAGACTTTATAAATAGAGCACAGGTTTCGGAGGCAGAGCATAATGCTGACAGTCAATAAATAATTACAGTGGTTCTATTTATTGTCCCTATTATCTCAGAATTGTTTTAACAGTAAGTGCTGACCTCCTTTGCCCATGTTGTAAAATGAAGCACAGTTGTAGTTTGCACTTTTACAGTGCTCTTGATATTCAAGGCACAGCTCCAGCTGATTTCCACAGCAGCTGCAGAGACTGCTTGGCACATCTGAACTTTGCTGACAGTGCTGACATCCAAAACAAAAGAAACAAATGATTCATTGCCCAAAGTTTGACTGAAGTGAATTTTTTTTTAAATTCTAAGGAGGGGTTTCTTCTAAAATTATTTATTAATACAGAATCCAGCAAGACAGAAGTCTTGCCCTTTCTGACTCTTACCTTTTACCCATTTAGGCTGAAGCATACTATTCTGGCTTTTCCCAATTTTGGATGCTTGGTTTGCATTTCTGAATGCAATATATAATGTGGATTTTAAAAATTACTCCAAAAGGCTGAAAAATATGATGCATTTTTTATCTCAGGATAACTCCTCAGCAAAATGTCAAGTTCTAGAGGAAAACAGCATGCTCAGTTAAAATCTCAGATTATATTAGAGAAAACCTAATTACTTATCTAGTTAACTTTTTATCAGAAGATTATGATCTCAGCCTGCAGACATCCAGCTCAAGAAGATGAAGTCTAGCACAGTTACAAGAAATTGAAAATGGGTTCTAACAAAAATAAGTGAAGCAACTTAAGTGTAAGGAGCATCACCAGTTTCATCTATAATCAATTAGAAATCTCTTTTCAAAACCACAACCATTTATCCTCCTTTCTAGAATAAAGTCATGTATGAACATGAAGCACTTAAAAGGAGAATCAAGTACATCTCAGAATGCATCCTCAATAATTCACCAAATAAATGATTAATAAATAAACTCAAGATCCATAGGAAATAGCATCAATAACTTTTTTTTTAATTCCTTTCATTACAAAAACAAGAAGCAATATCCCTCAGAAGATTTTAATCATAGATGCAATCAGCTCCACAGCAAGCTAAGGTGGCACCATCCTTCAGCTGAGCATAAACCATCCTGCATTATTTAGAGTTTAAGAGGTAATTAAGAGTTTTAGTACCATTTTTGAGATGCAACAGACTTAGTGTCCCACGGTGGAGAGGGATAACAGCACGCTGCCAGTCAGCTCCTACAGCTCAGATGCCAGCAGGAGGTTGTGAAGGCACACAGAGATGCTGGGAGTCAGCACTGCCCCCATACACTGAATAAATGTGTGGTCACTAGATTCCTCCCAGGGCTGGACACTTAACAACTCACAGAAGTTGGACTAAAGTTTGCACTAAAATTTTTGTTTACCAAAAGGGGTCTTTCTCAGGGGGAGTTTTAGACTACCATGAAAATATCTTGAGCCATTTTGCTTAATCACTAAAAAGCTTCAATTCCCACTTAGCTATTTTTTCCCTCTATGCAGACAGAAAAGGGGAAGAAAAGCTCACATTTTAAGCAATTAACATAATGTGATTTTCCAGTGAAATCATCCTTCCTCATTATCCCAAAACATTGCAAATTACTCTCCAGCATGACTAACCTACTTCTGCAAATAGTCCTGGGGTTATCCTGGAACATAACACCAACAGTTCTGGGCTATCATGGATCAAAACAAAACAAAATTGCTGCTTGTAAATAAGAAACTCAAATCAACAGCTCTAATCCAGATGGATACAGCTGGTTTAGGAAGTGTGCAAAACAGCAAGGAATCTGACTTGCTCTCATTCGTAGAGTTTGGGGTTTGACTCTTGATTGATCACTGTTTTAAACAAAGCAGAATTCATTAAGTCAGTACCCCTGGCCGTACAAGAGTCGCAGCTGGATGACCTGTCCATGAATTTCTCAGAGAAAATGGGGCTCACAAATGGGCTTCCAGAAGGGAAAGGGTGGAGACTAGCACTGTCTACTAATGAACAGCAGATACTCAGAGCAGAGATTTTGGAGCCATTCAGGTCCAACCTTTTCCAGGTCTCAACAGCCAAGCTGCATCTTAAGGAAGGTGAATAAAGGTACTGATGGAGGGCTTGTCCTCCCTCCTTCACCTGTTAGATGCACAGAAAGGAATAAACACCTTCTGCAGTGTCTAGGTCTATTCTGCTGGAAGTATTGACCTCTAGCTGCAGAGAATATCTATCTCTGGACACAAAGAACTGCATCACAGTTAAATTTCATGAGAATAGTGACATTAACAAGTTCAAAACAAAAAAAGTAGGATATCCAAAATACAAAATACCTATGTCATAACAGTTTAGACAATAGATTCTAGAAGTGAGGGGTTAACACAAATGCCACTGGTAACTGTGCAGCCATTAAACCACTATGAACATCTTGTTTTAAAAATTGTCATTAACAAACCATTATGCAAAAGTTGATGAAGTCTGCAGTGGCCACAAAAAGTAACACTGGAATCATGGCTACTATAAATGAAGCTGAAATGGTTGAACAGATGATCCTAAATTCATACTAATTATCACATCTATAGAAAACTCATCAGAATAGACTAAAGCTGGCTACTGAGGCACTTTTGCTGTACATGTAATTTAAAATAGAGTAAAAGAGCACAAAAGTAAATACTAAATTTCACAGCTTTTACAAAAACTATATTGCAGCTACTTTTATAAGAGATTAGAAATATTTATTCCTGGACTGAGCAGTCATTCAAGCAGGAGAAGAGCTTTGTGACCTGGCCTTCCTCAATTAGATTTCCCTCTTCAATGGCTTTGGGTCAAGCTCTGAAGAAATACTTTGACACTGCACACTCAATTCCCTTTCTTGATCCATACTGTCCATTGGCTGCTGTCACTAAAAAGAGGCCAGAGCTGATGGTGCAGAATCTCAGCTTAGGGTTGTGTATGTACAAAATAAAATTACCATGTGCTGAGTCACAAAGTCACAATGACTGTGAGTAAGGAAGCACAGTCACCTCGCACTTTCAGGCTGAATACAATTAACAAGCTCTACTGCAAGTAAAATGAACTCATGAATTATTATAAGAGTTATTACATTACTGACAGGCTGCCCAGGGTAGGGGTGAAGTCCCCATCCCTGGAGGGATTTGACAGACGTGTGGATGTGGCAGCTGGGGTCATGGTTAGTGGGGCCCTTGGCAGTGCTGAGGGCACAGTCAGACTTGATGATCTTAGGGCTCATTTTCAGCCTAAACAATTCTATGATTCTAAGTTTGCTTTTTTCCCCAAGAGGAATCTTTACAATTCTAGAACAAAACCAAAAGATGACAGATCATACATTAAACCTGTTAGAATGAACTAACATCTCTCACATGAGAGATGGAAAGGTACTCATGTTGTAATACCTTATTCCATACAAATAATGTCTTCACATTTAATGAAATCATACCAGCTACTTCCTTCTTATTCTACCAATCACCGGCCTACTGCAGCTCCATGGACCATGTGCAACCTTCTTTTTGGTTAAAAGGAGCAGCTCTGCAAAATTCCCATTGCATTTCCACATCTCTCTGAACAGTGTGGTGTATTAGGCAAATAAACATCCCTAAGTGTGGAGTTCTTAAACATCAGCAGAGATCATAAGTGTTACCCATTCAATGCTACTTCCAGCTGCAGGAGAGGACGATTACAGAACATTTTGTAAAGAGTAAATTTTTACAAATTTGCTTGAAGTTCAACTGAGTCACAGTCAGAAACTATTTTTAGTATGCATGATATAATATCATCTGTGGCAAAGCTAAAAGTCTTTGTAATGCAGTTAACTTAAGTAATGAATAGCAGCAAAAGCAAAAATTTGGTGTTCACTTCTGTGTTGGGGGCAGTATGTATTTCTGGCATAAACTTTAGACTTTTAAAGGTTATTTATATACATATATACAGAGGCTTTTTTTTTTTTTTTTTTTTAGCTCCTATGTACTTCTGTAGCTGATGATAACTAAAANTTTTTTTTTTGAGCTCATGCATACTATCTACAGACAAGGCAAAGGGATCCATTATGCTACAAATAGTTCTGTCACCAAATGAAAGTACTAATAATGGCTGCAAGCCTGCTCTTACTTTGGGCATTTCTCCTCTGAAAGTTATTATTATCTCTTCAGCAAGCACTGGTCCTCAAAGTATTACAGAAGTCCATCTGAGTGGAAAAACAGAACACTCCAAATGTTCAAAGTTTTACTGGTGTTTACAAAGTTCAGACATCTGACTGTGATTCCATTATCAGCCAATGTGCTTCAAGACCTGTGAGCATTCAACATGGCAAGAGACGGAAATGCTGCCAATGCTAAAAGAGCAACTTTGGAAGTTAAACACAAAATCTTAGAACAAATTATTTTTTTGAGTAAAATAACTTTCCTCTGTGGTCAGAAATTAACTCACTAGGAGAAGCAAAAAAATACTTAGCATGTTACCTTCTTAACATTTTATTCAATGGAAAAAGTTTAACGGACTATGGTTCTTAACTAACTCTTCAGATACAATACTGTATTTTATTAAATTGTAATTAAATAATGAGTTGTTACTTAGAACACTGGAAGCTAAAGATAACCTACAAGGGGGAAATAAAGGGTAAACATTTTTACGACTCACAAAAGTAGGTCAGACTTGATGATTAACAGAATTAAATTTACTCTTGTTTATGTCAAGTTCTGTTTTTTGCACTTCTAGCAGTCTCCTTGAAAGATCAGGAACCAAATTCTGGTGGTCAGTGCAGCCACCAAATTTAAAGCCAGTTAAAACAATTCTAAAAATTTGCTGAATATTTATGTCCACAGTCTGTCTTTCTCTAGTATATGGCAACTTAAACATGGCTACTCCTATTTCAGAATAGCAATGACACATTAGCAAGCAATGTGGAACTGGCACAATGATATTTGTAACTCCCACCTTTTGCTAGAGAGGAAGGAAAAGGATAAAAACAGGACATCCATCAGGTTAACAGGAAAAGTAGGAAAAAAGCCTGAGTAAAAGTACCCAACTTTGCAATTAATATATTCCATTCAGTAGCCAGCTGGGAGATGTATTTTGATCAGGTTTCCAGCCAAGACAGCAGATATCCATGTCTGTAATCACTGCTGCACTTGTTCTTTAACAGAGAATCATAGATTATCTCAGCATGGAAGGGACCTACAAGGATCATTGTCTTCAGGTCCCTGTTCCTCGCAGGACTACTTAAAACAAACCTATCACTAAGAGCATTCTACACAAACCACAAACCACTCTGCCAGCCTTGGTGCCATGACCACTGCACTGGGGAGCCTATTCCAGTGCCTGCCCCTCCTCTGGGGGAAGAACCTTTTCCTAATAACCAACATAACCTTCCCCTGGCACAGCTCCAGCCATTCCCTCAGGTCCTGGCACCACACAGCAGAGATCAGCACCTCCCCACTGTGAGGAAGGTGCAGAATGTGATGGGGTCACCCTCAGCCTTCTCTTCTCCAGGCTGAACTGGCACTCCTTGCATGTCTTACCCTCCAGGCCTTTCAACATCCTGGTCACCCTCCCCTGGTGGCGATCCCATCATACTGGGGTGGTGACCCCATACTCCCATCATTTGATGTTCTTTTTATTTTGAGTTTGTCATCCTCCCTGTCATGGTGTTCCAGTATGCACTCTGGCCTGTACACTTTCCTTTTTTCAAGAAGATCCCTGCTCAGCCAGGCCCTTCTTCCCTGCTTGCATGATACCCCATGCTTTGGAATTGCCAGCTCCTGTGCTATTAAAAGCACAGGACCACTTTGGCCACAAGTCTCCCTTTACAAATTGCGTATCTCAGAGGGCACGTTTTCTAGCTGGCCCTTCAGTCCCTGCACCAAAAGTTACCTTCAACATGCTTCAGAAATTTCCTGGACCTGTTCGTGTCTGTTGTACAATATTCCCAGTTGATATCTGGAAGCTCATAATCACCCTTAAGGCCCAGGGAAGTTGATTCAGAGATATCCCTTAATTCCTTGTAGCATAATTCATCTGTGTCATTGTCCTGGCCTGATAGTCAATAGGAGATCCCCACAACATAACTCCCACAACTTCACTGTTAGATATATATTAACATATATATATATGTGTGTGTGCATGTGTGCGTATGTGTGTGTGTGTATGTATGTGGGTATACACACACACACACACACACACACCATTTAAAAAAGGGTAATTTTTTACCTGTACATGTAGATTATGCCCTAACACCTCATTCAGAACTGCCAAGCCTTGACACCTTCATTACAACCATTTCCCTCATTACACAGATGGAAATTTAAGGGTGTTTGCAACGTATGCCAAAGATTAATAAGTGGTAAAAGAAGAAAAATTTAAGAATCCCCTATACAAAGCTTCTGTAAACCAGTAAGACCTTAGCATTAACATCCACAGGATGCTTTTTAGGACACTACAGATGGACTAGGTGAAAAAGAAATTCAGGGTGTTATTGGCTTGTTTTAGGGATGACAATTATTATTTTAGGGCCTTGAGAAACTATTTATGGTTCCATTTCAGTCTGTGCAACAGAAATATAAAGCAAAGATCAATCCTGTCCCAATAATTCTGGCTATGGATTACAGGTAGAATCTTCAGTGAAGAGAATTCCAGCATCTCCAGTGAGCCACTCTGGGAAATTAGCTGCTTGTTTCACGCACTGAAGCAATACTCACGGGATGCAACTAATGGAAAAAATCAACACACATCCTGAAGAAAAACCTTTCCTAATCAGACCCCAGGGAAGGCAGTTAGAGCAAGGGACTGCTCGGAGAAGGGACTGCTGTCTAAGAATTGTTTTCTATGGACTGACAAACTTTATATTCCTGCTCAGTCAGGATTTTCTTTTCCCCAATTTTATACGGTTGTAACTTTATGCTGCTTCTGTTTCCCTAGTGCAGTTTGACATGATGCGTGCCTGCAACCTCATCGCCACAGTGGCTCTGACTGCCGGCCAGCTCCTCTTTGTCCTGGGGCTGATGGAGCTCCCCATCATCTCCCAGGATACCCAGTGGTGGGAGGAGGCTATAGCTGCCGTGTTCCAACTTGCCAGTAAGTCCACATCTTTCTTACTGATGGAGAAGTACTCAGTCTTTATTAAATCCAGGTGGAAAAGTGTTTCTTACTTTATAAATCTTTCAAGTGACAAAGAATAGCAAAAAGGCTTATATCTAAAAGCAAGTTCATTGTCTCTGACAAGCTCTCCCCATGAGATTTTGCAGTACATGAATAGAAGCTTTTATCTAGGATATATCATAATGAGGTTTCTGCCAACCAAAAAAAACAAGCCTTTATTATTTCCTATGAAACCAGGAAGGCAAATGTAAGAGAAACAAACTGGATACATCATAATCCCACAATTTAGCAGGGCAAAATATACTAAAGGAACTGCAAGAAAGTAGAGCAGAAGGGCTGAGCAAATTTTTGAAGTCTTGTTGAAACATGATTATTTGATTTTAGCTAACTGACTTTTACTCAATGACCACCAGCTGGATTTTGACAGACAGATACATCTGCAATCCAGCAAAGAAAGCCAAAGTCAATTCGTACCACTGACTGCTATAAATAAAATTCCCACAGTGATTTTCATGGACTGTATACAGAACTGCATGAGGAAAAGAGGAAATGGGTTTATCACAATGCCATTTTGACAGCAGTGGCAACAAAGTGTAAACATTCTGCAATAATACCTTTCATTACTACATAAAGTAAGTAACCTCAGTATTCATTACACAAAGAGTGCAATCCTATAGAATGTCCATGCAGGAAATGGTCATCAACGGAGTAACAGTCAAGCTGCTTACAAGATCAGATTAAAAAGACAACATTCTTTTATATATATATACACATATATATATATATATATATACATCTATATATATATATATAATTAATGTGAAGAACAGGTTATAATAAAGCAACACCATTTTATTTAAAGTTTTCATTTCAATTCTAACAACTCAGAATATTAAGAATGGCATGAAACTACTGAGACCTCAGGTTTACACCATTGCAAGACCACAATCTGGCCTAGGTAATTTAAGTACCATCTCACAGCAATAAAATGTTTAGGTTTTTTTAGGTCCATTAAGGATGAGAAAACTGAAATCCAGATGAGAGGAGGAGACTGCAGAGGTTCTGTAACCCTCAAAAGACCTGATCCATCTTCCAGGTGCAGCAAGAGCCTCAAGCACCAGTCATTCCTTCCAAGAGGCAGATCCACAGCCTTGCCAAAAAGCCCTTCCTACAGCCCTTTCGTGTCTGTGTAACTGTGGATCCCTTCTAGATAGTTCTCCCTGACTATCAGCATGATGCCTCCTGTACTCTCCTCCCACCCTCTCCAAACCCAACTTGTCTGTTTTTCCAGAGCGGAAATGCATTCTGGCCCTGTTTGGATGTGTTGTTTCATTGATAAACAGCACAGGGAACAGCCGTGGGCCTTTCTTCTACCATGGCTGCTAATTTTAGACTGGGATTTTTTTTTTATTTATTTTTTTTTTCTCCTGTGCTGGAGTCTGTTTTAAACACAGTCAGAGAGAGACTGAAGGGCGCCAGGATATCCCGACGCAGGAGAAGGAAATGCCTTCTATTACCTGTTATGCAAGCTAAACCTTGAAATCCCCAGTGCTGGGAGGGGACAGGGGACGAAAGCCACAGTTGGAATGATTAACAAAACACTAATGAGAATGGCTGAAGAAGCTTTTGGATCAAGGAGTTCATCTGCCTGCCTGTGTTCAAAAGGCGTGAAGGGATGGATCTGGCACCCTGTGATGATAAGAAGACAGACATTGTGCTGTGTGAATCGGCAGAAATATCCCTGCCCTATTCCCCATCCCCCTTTGCAGTTATGCCACATTCTCCTTTACCATCATCAGGCAGTTTTCTGCCTTGAAGCAATTATATTAATTTTACATCTCATTATTTTAATGTAAGTTTATGTTTAAACAAATTCCTTCCTGATATCCAGAACAACCAGCTGAAGTCTTCTAGAATGCATACTTTTGAAAAAAGTGGGAAGTCATTATATCTGCATTAACCCAATATAAAATAGACTTATTGGAGACCTCCTTAGTTTTCTGGAAGAGTGGTACATCACCTCCTGATTCCCTGGGAAATCAGGGGTCTGCACTCATGAAACTCCCTGGACTGAGCCCAGGTGACAGCATTTTAGACATTATGGATGAAGTGTCTTTGGTATCAGTGAAAACCTATGTGGAGACAGTGAGCAAGCCCAGCATTTCCACTGCTCTGATGAAGGGCTGCTGCTGTATCTGCAGACCAAGAGCTCTGTATTGAAGGGGAAGACAGTGGCTGCCCCACATCCTATGAGCCACAGGTGATATTCAGTCTCTGAGTCTCCACTCCGAGACACTGACCTCTCAGACATTCTCGAAGAAAAGGAGCAATATTGAACAACAACATCAGAACAGTGAACATGACACTTGCATTTAAAAGCACTTGTCCCATGCAAACAATCCAAGAGAAACCCCTGCAAGGCTCTCTCCTGCTTCATTTGAAGAGTTAAAGCCAAGGTACTTTAGGTCAGACAGATCATTTGTTTGAGAGGAGCAGGTAATGTTTAGGAATGAACAAACTTAGATCTTATTAAACATTTCTAAGTATTGGCTGGGTAATTTCTGTTTATTACACTTTGAAGTGAAAAAACACCAGCACCAACCTCCTAGTTTTTTTCCTTTTCAAAATCCAAATGATCTGAAGAATTGCTCTGCAATTCCTCATCCATTCAGTAATTTCAGAAATTATCTTGGATCATATTTCCTCCAGTTCCAGCTTCTGCTTGATCTCTACCTTTCATCCTGGAATATGACAAGTGCTAAAGAGAATTGCAGTGGTCACTGATAGAATGAAATCTCGGATTATGGGGGAAGGCTCAACCCACAATTTTCTTGTTTTTACTCAACTGAAACTGTGTGGATTTTATTACAGTTTCTCATGGTATGAACAAAAGTCCTTGCTGGCTTTGAAAACTAAGTGTGCTAAGTACTATCTCCGAAGTCTATCACAAGCTCAAATCAACCATCTTTTATCCGCTGGAGCTTGCGGTGGCTCCAGGCTCCACCACTTCCTCACTCCTGCCACCTGCACAAGCATTTGACTGCCATTCAAAAAGGATGGACCTCTGACAGAAAATAAAGCCCCAGGAAGCAAAGAGGAAGGAAAGAAGAGAGGAAACAGCAATGCTGTTTGGGACAGCAATGGGATTCACACAGCTCTAAAGCTCCACAGCCTCACACCTCCCCATTAACAGGAAAGCAAGCTGTTTGCTTTGGAAAAGGCTCCTGGTGAAAATGGAACCAGCGCTGTACATGGAATTTTGTGTCAACGCTCAGAAATTTCCCTCTAGAGGTTTTGCGGGTTTCTGGTTTTTTCCAAGGACCTGTTACAAACTCCATGTGCCAAATATAGGATGGATAACAGCTGACAGAAGACTGTTGGACAGAAAACTGTTGGAAAGGGAAATCCATACTAACAGCACAGGGAAGAAAGAGCACTTCAGAGAATACTGAACTACTACAAACAGTGACCTGCCAGACAGGATCAGTCCTGGAGGGGCTCCAGCCAAGTCTTGATCTTGTCCAGTGATGATTATCACAGACTTCAGAGAGAAATATTAGAAACTTAATAGGGAAAATCTGGGATAGAACATCCCTTATGTTAGGTCTCATCCTGGTTTCTGAAGTCTCCAAGACTACAATAAACCTTAATCATAATGATTAGTATTTTGCCAGTCAGGTTTCAGCATTAAATTACTTTAATACATAATATCCTGAAGATTAAAAATTTTGTGTTCCTACTGAGCTTGTCATTTACAGCCAAATAAATTAGTCTTACCTTTCCTGAATTTCAAGCATTGCATTCCAGCTTTGCCCACCATGTTTTTCTGCTGACAGTGTTTCACTCCAGACCCCTAATGCATCACAGGAAAGCTGAGCTCATGTATACTCTAATTTCTGTGCTCTTAAAACTAAATCAGACAATTTTTGGATCATCTTCTCCAACCACTTGATATCAGCTGATATCGAGAAAATCTCAGTGTACAACAGAACAGCAGAGCAGCCATCGGAAAACATGGCTGAAGATATTCCTGATAGCAACGTGATCCTGAGTTCTGTATTACTTCCTTCCACCTTTTTGCTTCGTAACACCCTCAAGCTAGATCTGTTTGAAGAGGAAGTCTGTGGAACTGTAAACCTAAAACTTCCTGAAAAGAAAGCAAGTAGATGAGGTGCTCTAAGTAACCTAAAAATCATAGCAAAAATAGAGAATTTGACTGCTTGATTTGGGTTAAATATTTTCATTATTTGTCAGTTTTCTTTCTCCTCAGTGCCAAACCTCCCTGTTCTTTCTGTGGGCTGCAAATGTCACAGTAAAGTGATTTTGTTTTCACACATTTGCAAAAGGAACCACATTTGCAAAGATCCTAAAATCTGGATGTCTATCCCATTTATTTTGTCTGAAATGGTTCCCGGGAGCAGCTGAACGAGCAAACTGGGAAGGACAGTAGCTCACAAGAAGTGTGGTGAACTCCTCATCTGGTATAGCGGCAGCAGGGAGAAGATCGGCCTGTATTCTTTAAGGCTAAACACTGGTAAGAGCAGCAGGCAGGTTGTTGTAGCATCTCAATGTCAAGGGCACATATTCTGATTAGAAATATGATAAAAAAACTATTACCAGATAAATATAATTTGGATGAGCAAAGATAAGGAGCATATCTTATGACAGATACAGCATTAGAAATAATGCAATAATGCAGAGAAAAGTGTGTGAAATGGAAAGTATCTCAACTCAAATATTCAATTTATTGCTTATGAACACGCACATTTATATATACATGGAGGTGTCTCCTAAAACTGTTTTAAACCCCATTGCCTTGCTAGATCCAGTTATGCAGCTCTTACACTCTGATGTATCCAAAGATGAACAGAGCATTTGAACAACAAAAGCAGAAAATGACACTGAAACGTCCAGAAAGATTACCTGTCAGTGACTGCTTCTCTCTGCACGGGGTATTTTGGCTCAGGCTGACCCCACCTGCAGTGCTGCAGCCAGGTATGGGATCTTTGGCATGAGACAGACAGGGACCTACTGGAGTGGGTCCAGAGGAGGCCACGAAAATTCTCCAAGGGCTGGAGCACCTCTGCTACAGAGACAGGCTGGGAGAGCTGGGGGTGTTTAGCCTGGAGATGAGAATGTTCTGGGGAAAACTTATTGTGGCTTTTCAGTACCTCAAGGATGCTTAACAGAAGACAGAGAGTGACTTTTTATATGGGCAGACAGTGACAGGACAAGGGGAATGGATTTAAGCTGAAAATGGGAAGATTTAGATTAAATGCTAGGAAGAACAGCTTTCCTGTGAGGGTGGTGAGGCCCTGGCACAGCCTGCCCAGAGAAGCTGCGGCTGCCCCAGCCCTGGCAGTGTTCCAGACCAGGCTGGACAGGGCTTGGAGCAACCTGGGATAGTGGAAGGTGTCCCTGCCCATGGCAAGAGGGTTGGAACAAGACGGTTTTAAAAGATTCCTTTCAACCCAAAACATTCCATGGTTGTGATTCTTGACAGGAGCCTATAGCTGTGCCTGACATGAGGTCTACTGTGATTAAAGCAGAGCTTTAATTGGCTCCAGCTGCCTTAGAATCCAAGAGGCCAAGCAATGCTCTTAGTCGACATAAAGTGTGAGAGTCTGCACATTTATCCTTATTTAAACAGCTGCCCAAGAGGAATTCTGCCTAGCTCACTGGGAATGCTTTTCAACATTTCATTCAAAGGCTAGCATAATTTCTAAGGAAACCTCCAAAAGACAGTCAACAAAAGCAATCCACTGTCAAGAGACATAAACTGGTTAAACATTTCTAACATGAAGTAGGATTTACTGCCTTACACTAACTAAATCTCCCATCAGGTTAAAGATAGGGACTGACAAACTCAACACAAGTGGAAAGCCCTTGCAATTCAGAAAAGTGAGCAACAAAAGGGTCTTATGGCCCCTGAGAAGCTGTGCTACTCACATGTTTAATTCTAAGAGATGTTACATGCTACCAAAGTCCTTGGAAGGAAATTTTAAATTAAAACAAAACAAACAAAAAAACAAAAACAAAAAACCCAAAACCAACAAAAAAACCCACCAAAACAAACAAAAACCACAAAACAAACAAACAAAAAACCCAAACCAACCAAAAAACAAAAAACAAAAAGCCCCCAAAACCAAAACCCAAACAAAAGCAAAAAAAACCCCAAACAAATTATTGTACTTGACAATGTACAGCTGAAACCTCAAAGGTCACTTGACCCTATTGGTCACACTCTCATTTCCCTGTGGTATTAGACACCAAAGTGTCACCCAGCCTGGTGCTACAATGAAGAGCACATGATTATTACAGAGGCCCCATATTTGCCTTGAACTGTAACTCCTGTTGTGCCAAGCTGATACAAGAAAATATGTTTATTAATTAATAATTTGCATAAGTCCTATAAGAATCACTTTGTGAATCTATCTCATGCTGATAAATAGAGCTGAGCTCTTACAAAGAGCCCATTCAGGCGTGTGACTCATCACAGCTATAGCATTCCCTGTGAAACTTGGTGGGGTACATAGAAAAGGAATGAAATATTTCCCTTCCCTGTTTGCAGTTCTGCACAAGCATGGGTGGTGTAGTCTCAACACTCTGGCTGCTCTATTTTCCTTCTCCCTTTTATTGGCAGCAAAAGTCATCCTACAGGACAAGCTGTAAAGAGGAGGATTGTAAGTCCCAATGTAGACTTTCTGGAGACCCAGAAAAAACAATGCAGATTTCTTCAACTGCACTAGCAGTGCACTAATAAAAAGGAAGAATAAGAATCAAGTGGTGTCTGAAAAAAACAACAGATTATCACAGAAATAAAAAAGTGACTGAGAGTTCTTTTAAAAAGCTAAAATTCTGTAGTTGGCTTGCAGCCAGCCACAGTAAAACAGGAAATCCAGCACACAGATCTGAAATGTAAGTTCAAAAAGTAACATTCTCCCAACCCACCCCCACTACCACAGTCAATACTGTTCCAACCAAAAGTCTTCCGAGTGACTTCGTTATCTGTTTCCTTCCCCAGCGGAAAAGCCACCCCCCTCCCAGCTTGTTTTGCTGCAGATGGGAAACAACTAGAGATAAACAGCAGTTCTATGGGAAAAGAAAAGCACTTCAAGTAATCTCATCAGGATTTTTAGTGAAGTTGTGGCCTCTGTGCAGTCTTGAGACAATACACAATAAAATTATCTGAAATTGATTGATGCACTTAATTAAATTAATTCAGGGAAATAGAGCATGCATCTCAAAGTCTTGTCATTACTACAAAACAGAAAAGAAATTAAATCAGAAGAAAATGTTCAATATTTTCATAAATAAATTTAAAGAAGTATGTCTTTCTACAGCCCTCATCAACCTGTATTGTACACTGTGAGCTCAAAAAGCCTGATGGCAAAGAGAGAAATTTTCTGGTTATTTTTAGTAGAGTTGTTTATGGGAAATAGTCTGGGAAGCCAACTGCCTTCCTCTAGGTATTTTATTGGAGTATTGAAACTGAATTCAGACATTGTTACAAATATTTATCTAAAAAGCGAAAAGTCACCACAGTCAAGCTCTAGGCCTGAAGACTAAAACAAGGTTAATTTTTATAGGGGTACTTCTATTATATGGCACAAACACGTGAACTGCATGTTTTTGCATTCAGAGAACAGACTAAATGTTCCACCCCAGTTCTTGGCTGGTGTACATCACGACTCCTCTAAGGGCAAGGAAACCATATGTAGCACATCGGAACATTTTGCTTCAAGAAGTCCAAGTTTGATTAAGCTGTTACAGACAAAATCGATCAAAGCAAACTTTGGGGCTTTCACACATCATCTTCACAAAAACAGCATTCATCAAAATTTAAAACTCACCATCCTATGCAAACTCAGTCTTTTTGTATCATTATGATTTCTTCACTCTTTGCTTTGGAGTTTCTGTATTTATAATTCCCATATCAAGTCATGCTAATATGAAATAAGAATGCTGGAAAACAGCATTCTCAGTGACATTTCTATTCTGGAGTTCTCTGACCCTTGCAGAACTGTAAAACTAACTGTATAAACTCTCCAGTAACGTACTTCCACCTCTGCTGCCTCTGTGTTGTGTTTGTCAGTACTTAAATGTCAGTTCCTGTCTAAACTGCATCAAAGGATCCTAAACAGAACATACATTTTCACTCAAGAACTCTGGCAACTGGCTCCTGTGATCTGTCAGTCCAGGGAGCTCCCAAACCCAGTTCCCTCACCCTACTCAGCCACTGTCACAGAGCTGGGAAAGGAGATAAAGCCTCTTGCATGACCAGCTGCTCATCTGAGCAGGGTTCAGACAAAGGGCTTGTGAAGGCAAATAGTCCATCTAGCAAAAACAGCTTTATTTGGGACCAGTAAGGAAGCCTTAGTGCTTTTTCCTGGTGGATAATTGTTCCATCAGATAGACCATGGAGATGTGAAGCCATTTAGGACAATAATTGGCCATAAGTAACACAAAAGCAAGAAAGACAAAGCTAAGTAATTTCATTAAAAGCTGGGTATTTGGAAAAACATTTAAATATTGAAAATATTCCTGCAGTGGAAATTAAGCTGCAAGACATAACACAGCATCAGGGTTACTCTGTGTAACTGGTGCTCCTGAACCCATGTTCCTCTGCCAAGAGAGCCTCGAAAAAATACTGCAAGATAGTGTGAAGTGCACTGTTGTTAATATTTATAACTGTCCCTTAAAGGTACCTGTGAGCGGTCACTGGTCCAAACAGCTTCTACTTGAAGTTCTTCCTGCTTAAGGTTTTATGATTTTCTTCACACTTTAAAAAAAAAAATTATTTAACACTTTATGGATTCCCTGTGAGAGTGAGTATGAATTGGAAATGAGTTCTGAAAGGAAAACTGGGAAGGAAAATTGATTACTCAAAGTCTTCTCACGTGCCAGACTAAGTAAGACGGGTCTCTTGATTTGTATGAATACCCACCTTCCTGCCAGTTTGAAACCGTAAGGAGATGAAGCAGGTCAACTTAGCTGAAGAAGGTGCAAGCATCTCCTTTCCTCTCGATTTCCTACCTTCATAAGAAAATCACTATCTGTCATCCAGAACAGTGGACTGCAAAGCATAATCAGTGTGTATCATCCTTATAAGACCTAAATGAAGATGCAGACATCCAAAATAGTTGTAAGCATATCACAACTAGCATGCTCGGCTCCCAGTGCTCTGAAATACAAAATAAACACAGGAAGTTGTATCATCCTGGTTCCACAGATAGGGAACCAAGCCATCTCAGATGAAAGCTTAAAAAACCTGATGTCTCTCACAAAACAGAACCTGATCTCCCCATCTCTTCTCTACCATGCGCCTCAGGACAAACTGAACTTGGAGAATGACACTGGAAATGAGGGGAAAATATTTTATTTGCAGCACCAAACCATTATTGTATGGATCATTGATTTCTGCAATTTAGCATGCTCCACATGGCCGCATTCTCTCCAAATGAAACTTATTCATTCATAACTAAGCTGAACCATAAAATACTACCAGACTTATGGACAAAATCAAGGAGTTACTGGGTCCCTACAACTGGGTCAACAACCTAAAACCCATCCAGGGTATATTAGGCTTTTTTAAACAGAGTGGGGAAAGAGCAGTAAAGATCTACTCCTCCCATAAGAACCTATTTCCTCCTTACCTGTCCTCAGGCAGCAAAATGGCTCACTCCAAACCCTCTCTGGACATGGCAGCTGTGGGACAGTGCTACCTCAGGAGGAGAAGGTGCAGCAAGCAACTGAGCTACAAACCACCTTCTAGGTAGACACAGGAGAACCAAGGATACCAGACATCTGAAGGAATATTAATTCAGTGTTTGTATTATAAGGAGGAGGAATCAACCTTCATTTTACTGACTCAGAATAGTACAAGTGTCACACCTTTAAGTAATGATGGATTTTTTTCCTCCTACTTGTATTTCATTTCCCTTCTCTGTGTTTTTTATCTGTATGTAACTTGTGTATTTTCTATCTTCACTGATTTAGTACTTTTTTAAGAAAAAAAAACTTGATACAATGCACACTCAGAAGGTGCTCTTTCATGGAAAATCAAGGGCCAGGGATCACATAATTGCCATGTATCCATGGGGACAGTGTTTGCCAGCACAGGCTCTGTGGCTAGCTGAGAAAACACCATGCAGCCATGAGACTTGCTCTTGATGTCTCCTTACCCATGAACTTAGGAAGATGGTGTCCAGATATGTTCTGGCAGTTCATGGATATTTGTTTATTCCAGTCTTCCTTCATGAAGGGGTCCTTTTGGCAATGACATTACTTTGTTATGGTGGTGGTTAAGGAAGTGTGTAGGAGAACAAAGAGAAAATTTTTTTTTGGTTAGTGAGGCATAATTGCCTCTTTGTGTTTGTTTCAATCAAATTACATCCATGAATTACTTCTTTTAAAAAGCTGAAAAGTAGTTTTGTTTGACAGTAGCTACAGGAAGAGAGGCTAGGCTGCAGCCCCTTTGCTCTGGAGACCCTTTGCTCTGGAGCCAGGCTGAGGGAGCTGGGGGTGTTCAGCCTGGAGAAGAGGAGGCTCTGAAGAGAACTTAGAGACACTTCCAGTGCCTGAAGAGGCTCCAAGACAGCTGGAGATGGATCTGGGACAAGGGCCTGGATTGCCAGGACAAGGGGGAGTGACTTTGCACTGCCAGAGGGCAGGGATAGATGGGATATTGGGAAGAAATCCTTCCCTGTGAGGGTGGGCAGGCCCTGGCACAGGGTGCCCAGAGCAGCTGTGGCTGCCCCTGGATCCCTGGAAGTGCCCAAGGCCAGGCTGGATGGGGCTTGGAGCAGCCTGGGACAGTGGAAGGTGTCCTTGCCTATGGCAGGGGGTGGAATGCAATGAACTTTAAGGTGCCTTCCAACCCAAACCATCCTGGGACTGTATGGTTTCTGTGATAATACAATAAACGGAGCGCAGAAAAGTAATCATGTGGTTCTCAATGCATTCTTCAGGAAAAGGGCAGTCTCAGTAACATGAAAAAGGGGGTGTAAAGGCACAGAAATTGCCCCTTGCTCTAACATGGATCTCCTGCATGACTAGAACAGTCACCCCACCTCAGTTCTTAAATAACATTACTATTCATCAGTAATGTAACCACCAAAGAGAATGTCAATTTTTTTTTTCCAATTTTTTTGCAAATCACATTGTGACACCTGAATGGAAATGCTAGACAAGTGCAGTGTCATTACTCTAATATTACCTACCTGTTAGGGAACTTAGCACTGTGTTTAAGGTTATGAGGACAATAGAAATTTTGCCTTCAGTAGCTTCTGGAAGCATGACATTACTTCTGCCTCATAACACTTTTTTCCAGCAAGAAAAGGTAGTACCACAAAGTTCCGTTTATTTCAACTTCCCACTTTCTTAAGTTTCTGTACATTGCTTTTTATTACTTCTGTAAGATATTTAGCTATTCATCATCTCTGCAGTTTACATAGTGGCCTGCCTTAAGTAAACAGTTAAAAATTTCAGAGTAAGTGTACACACTGTGGATAAGAGCTTTTTTTATTATTATTACCATTAATACAGCTGTTTTCTCTTTTGGCAATGGGAGTAAGAAAGAGTTTATCTGTGTAAGTGATTCAAGTGCATGGGGGAAAAAACCCAATGTGAAATACAGCTCAGTGGGTATAAGAAATTTAAATCAGAGTGCACAGACTTAAACCTAATACTGAGCCTCTGTTTAAGGCACTCTCTTTGCATGTATCATGAGGCCCAAATATGCCTTCAAGAACACATCCAGCATATCATATTTGGGATGGAAAGGCTCTACAGACTCATGAACACTGAGTCTGCAGAAGTTGAGATGCCTATGGCATTTTCACACTACAGAAATTCGAGCGAAGAACTCACTAAAAATAACTCTGCCCATCTGCTTGCAGGTTTTGTTCTGGTTATCGGACTGGTGACATTCTACCGTATCGGACCATACACCAACCTCTCCTGGTCCTGCTACCTGAACATTGGAGCCTGCCTTTTGGCCACACTGGCAGCTGCCATTCTAATCTGGAACATCCTCCACAGGCGTGAGGACTGCATGGCGCCCCGGGTCATCGTCATCAGCCGCACCCTGACCGCTCGCTTTCGCCGGGGCTTGGAAAATGACTACGTTGAGTCACCGTGCTGAAAGAGCACACTTGAAAGGGGAATGGCCTCCAAGGAGATCTGCATTGGAGTTGGTTCATATAAATGTATGCTGTAATTTAAAACTAAGGGTTGAAAGACATCACAATGCTCAGCTGTGTGGGCAGAAGCCCTCAATTATTATTCGGATGGGCTCCACCTATATACATATGTATAAAACACATTATATATATATATATGTATATACACATATATACATATATATATATATATATATATATATATATATATAAAAAGAATATTATATTGCCCTCTCCCTCTACTATACAGCACAGAATTGTTGGGCTGGCTGCATGGCAGCAGGGTCAGCTGGAGAAGATACCGAGCGTGTGCAATGAGAATACAGAAAAGAGAGAACCAAACGTTTTCTCTGTCTGCATCAAGTTCTCCTGCTTCTTAAAAATAAACCAAAAAGCTACAGGAGACCAGTGACAATTGCTTGGGAGTTAACAGGCAGTCTGAGAAAGCAGAAAACTCCCTATAGATTAAGTGATGGGTTTAACAGCTGTCTGAATTTCATGACTCTCTAGTCCTTCCATTCACCTCTCTACAAGGAACAAATTCTCATTAGCTGCAACACCTGCTCCCAGCCCTAGAACAGACCAGAGAGAAAAAAGCAAAAGCAACTCTTAACTATTCCAAAAGCAACTTCTTAACTATGAAGAAAGGGATTGCAGAAGAATTAAGCTGCATTTTTTTCAGACATTTCTTTTGTATCCTGAGACAAAGGTTTGGTAATGTCCTATGCGTAAACAGACATTAAAAATAAGAAGGGTACACAGCTAGAACAGGCCACACATGCTGCTGAAAAATTTGTTTCAATGTTATACTGGGGGCAAATTCCACAGGAGGCTATCGAACTCCCTACTAATGAGAAATATGATTAACTTACATTGTTGGGAACTATTATTAGAAAGAGATATTCCAGCCCAAATTGGTTTCTTTTCTCTCCAGCTAGTTATAACATTTGCTGTGACATTAGAGTGCTATGGCAGGACACCACCTCTGCCCAGCAATGCTCAGGGCCACATAACACAGGGAATACTAGAGAATAGAGCTGCCACTCAAGCACCCAACCTGGAGAATAAGACAAATACACCGGACTTCAGGATTTTATGATTTAAAAACAACTTTCCTGATAACTTAATATGGTAATGAAAGTGAAAAATTAATACCTTTAGAATTAGGTATCATGTTTATAAGCCTTACCCTGAGAAGCACATGGCCTCACAAAAGTCACATGCACGTAATTTTCAGAAAGAAAAACAATGCACCAAAAACTATTATGTAGGAATACGTGGAATGTAGGAACCTGAGGCAATGACACCTGTGTAAGTGCTCTCAGGATGCTGCTCTGAGCACAATTAGCAACAGGTTTGAGGGATCATCAGCTGCAAATGTTACAAATTCCTTTGGGCTGTTGTGTTGCTCCCAGCTGAGTACACTGCTTTGCTTCTTTATCACTATTTCCACACTTTGTTAAAATGTGATCATCAAGCTGGCTCTTGAGTTCTGTTCTGCAACTCAGTTTGGATGTGATAAGAAACTCAACCCCGACTGCTGCTTTGCACCACGTTCCAAATGAGCAACACTCTGCAGAGAAAGATGCTCTAGAAAAATGGCACTGCTCTAGACTGTCAGGGGAAATACCATAGAGCTGACAAAGAGCTTCTTCTAGCAGTAGGTTTGTAAAAACCAACTAAGATTAGTATTCATCTGCCTGCATTAATTTCTGGGGAGAAAAGATTCCAGAAATAACATGCTATGATTAAATGCAGGGGTTTTAAAAATAAAATATTAGAGTATTTAAGAGACATTATATTATTTCCTCTAATATTGCAATATCCATATTATAATATTGTACATTTGAATTTAAAAATCAGCTATGTGGTTGGTAAATCTGTAATACTCGGTATTGCTGTGATTATTTTAGATGTATAAATAAAATTGTGAATGTTCATTTTCTTCTAGTGATGACATGAGATTTTTGCCATTCAGACACAGGATAAGGTTGCTGGTTATTATTAATTCTTTCTCTTTTAGTAAAAAAGAATCCACAGAGAAATGTCTTATAGACAATGTCTTATACACAAAGAATGAGCAGAGAATTCATTAAAATGCCTGTGAGATAAAGATGTTTCATCTGGTTAAAAATTAAAGGCAGAATGAAATCAGGGAGGGAAAAGATAAGGAGAAACTAGAAGGATCTACACTTCATACAAACCTTTAACAAAAATAAACTGCACCCATGAAGAAATGCATACAAATAGTTATGATACCTTTTTATCAGCTTGATGCATTTGAAGGCTTCATCCATGTCTCCAGCAGTCAGATGGTAGCTGAAGTTCAGCATGGCATCCTGGGTGGTCTTATCACAGTCTCCCAATCCAATGAAATCTCTCATGGGTCTCCTTGCAACCATCTGAGAGACTGTTCCTGAGACAGACTCTGATGCTCCCTTCTCAGCTTCTCCCAGCTGAAAGGAGAAGGTTGTTGTATAGGTATCAAGAAGGTTGACACTTACTCCTTTGTACATGTAATTAATTACATTATTCCCACTACAGTCCAAGTTTTTTATATCTGCAGGACCATGATCAATAGAGACAACAGTTGTGAGGTTTCAGAACTTCCTAGAAAATGCCATAAAATATGGAATGCCATTGAAGAGATTAGTATATTGCAATGACCAATCACATCAGTCAGTGACCACTGGAGATTGGTATTATATCACAGAAAGGCAACCTCCTTTTATTACAATCATTATTACATACACACACATATATATATATTAGTAGTAGTACTATTATAATAGCAACTATTATAATAGCAAAAGTTCCCTGATTTCTGAAGATTTCAGATAAGCATTTCTCCAAGTCTAGTCTCTTCTCAAATATTAGTCTGCTGTTCTGAAAGTTAGTTATACAGACCCAATTATTTTATCCTTGCCTTCATGTAAATCTTATAAATACTGAAGCTCAGGTTCAAACCCTTCCCCTTACAACTGGTAGTTCTAAAGCTTCAGGGATACTTTTACTAGTCACTGAAAAAGGCAGCTCAAAGCAATTCAATCATTATGCAGAAAAAAAGTGAAGTCTCAATCCTCAAATGATCTGTCTGAAATGTAACAAGGAAACTTTCCCAAGCCAAGTACAGAGGAAGATCATCTGAGTCATGAAGGATGCCGAAGTCCATGTATACTCTACCCCAATTGTACAGTTACATAAGATAACTAAATTTTAAAATATACAGAGGCCAATTAAAAATAGCATTATATTACAATCCAGTGGAAGTCCTGGGTACAGTAAAAGACAAAAATCAAAAGCGCAAATGTGTCTGACTACAACTTGAGGAATTCCTGGACCCATGACAGTAAAGACATTATAATGAATAAGGAGAAACCCTGTAACGAAACTTGGTCAGCAAGGCTTGTTGCATCAACTCAATCTGCTGTATTTAAAGCAGACTATGCTCTTACACTAAATTAGATTTCCCAAATGAATGCAAGTGATGTAAAAAGTGACTTAGTCACAAAAAGACAACCACCTACCAAGGAAATGGAAACAACAGAGAGGAGCAGAGGATGAAGGAAGAGGACCAAAGCAGCGCAGATACTTACGGGTTTATAGACACATCCCCTCCGAAAACACAACTAATGGCAGCAATAATCCATACAGAGTAGAACAAAACAAAAAAAAACAAAACAAAACATAATTTCAAAGTAAAATAGCATGAGAGATGATAGGGAAGTGTTAAAAAGAAAGACTGGAAAATGCAGCATATCTATCATATTTGACCTTTCAATTTAAGGGAAAAAGAAAGTAAAACCCAGTACAACTCTAACAGCTCAGTCTGCACAGGAAGACTTACAACAGGCAGTGTTTTGAAGGGGATGAATTGCAAAGTGCTGCTCTGAATCTGAACATAGTAAGTAGATTCATTCTCCCTGTCTAACAGTGCTCCCAAACTATGTGAGGATTAGAAGTCTCATTAATATTAATTTCCTGTAGATTTTACAAAACTAAATACCTTCATATAATAAATGGGCTCTGTTACACTCCCCCTACAACACAGGAACAGAGCAAATCATTATCCTAAGAGGCACTCAGGTCAGAGCTTCACCAGAAACCAGTCTGTAGGTGAAAGGCTGCAGCTTGCCCAGTATGCATGGGATTATGCAGGGTATCATTTACCTGATATGCAAACAATTCTGGATTGAAATTCAAGTTTTAGAAGTTAGAGCCTGCATTCCTGGCATTTGCAGCACACACACACTTGTTGACAGTGCAAGATGATTACTCTTGCTCTCTTAGGTATTCTTGGAGATTAAGCTCCATTCCAACAAGGAAGTGGGATGCTTCTGCCAAAGCTAGTACGAAATGTCCTCTCTCACAGCCTACATAAAGCTCACACACACCCCCCTCTTGTACTTGCAATAGGCACAGCGCAGAATTTTTTTCACATCCCTTCTTCAGTTGCATTACCTGGTAATTCCTGTTTCTCCTACACTTGTACGTCACATTCAGTTTGCAATACCCATAAAAAGCCATCTCGTTACAAATTCCACAATTCTGCCAAATTCATCTGCATCAGAATTATTTTTATGTCATTTCTACATGGGATGCATCCCCTGCCATTGAAGTTGCTCTAGCTACCCCAGACAGAATTTGGTTAAATTTGGTCCCTATGCAGTAGACACTCTGAACTTCTGGGAAGGGAAGGAATCCTTAGAGATTACCTCACCTTTTTTGCAAAGTAATAATGTGGCACCTCTATGCCCAGAAGAACCTGGTAGGATGAAGGCAATGGAAAGCTGTCCTGCAGCAAAAGGCCATGCTCTTCAGTGCTGAAGAATGATATAATCCAAACATCCATCTGGAAAAGGAAGCAAAGCATTGTTTTGTTTTTATGCTGCAATATCCTTCTTTCTTTCTGTTTTGATTTCCATATTCATTTGGCAGAAGCTTCTCTTGACAATAGTATGACCTATACATTCAGCCACACAGCTGCTGGGGAGGGCAGAGCCACCCATTTCCTCCCTACACTGAGCAGCCAGGGCCTCACTCTGCATTCCAGACTGCTCCCCCTGCACACGGACTTCCACCTCTGCCTCAGCAAGCAGCTTCACCCACCAAAAAGACAGAAGCCCCTGGCCACAGACTGCTGCTCGAGGCATCTCTCTGACAGATCTGGCTCAGGGCAAAGAAACAGAATCACAGAGTAAGAGAATCACAGAATGGTTTGGGTTGGAAAGGACCTTAAAAACTATCTTGTTCCAATGCCCTGCAAGGGCAGGAACACCTTCTACTAGACCAGGTTGCTCCAATCCCTGTCCAATCTGACCGTGAATGCTTCCATGGATGGGGTAGCCACACCTGTTTTCAACTTTTTTAAAAAAAACATTATATTACTCCCCTTGTAAGTTCATCAGCTCACTACTTTGAGTTCCCAGGAAATATATCATCCATCCAAAAATAGTTCCTGTAACAGTTTAAGTATTGACCTGACTCAAGTCAAAGTAACATTTATTTCTAACAGAAGTTAATCAGACTTCTAATTTCATAAAGCATAAGCAGACATTAAGAAGTTCTATTGAATAAGGGGCAAAAAGTAAGTTGCATTCCTTTTATATCTTTTTTTTTAAACTTTATTTGGAAGCCAAATATTTTAAAGCTTTTTACATGAGGAATATTAGGCTGATGTGTTCTTCTCTTTACTAGAGGACCCTAGCCAGATCTTTTGAGACATCCCTATCCCATTTCTCCTTTTTACTTTGATCTTCTCATGCTTCTTCTAAGGTCATTTTAACCAACAAAAGACACAAAGAGCTTTCTATCTCTAATTTTATGATATTTAGTTAAAATAACGCACAAATCCAAAAACTTAAGATTAACATGGATGTTTCAAATCAATGCAATGTTTATGCAGGATAGGCAGTTCTGTACAGACAAAGTGCTAAGGAGCACTACAAGCACAGTAGAAGGAGAAGAATTGTTGGTGTGATGAAAAAAACTTTGATTAGATCATTTCTGATCAGTAAAAATGAAATCTTTTTTCTGATGTAAAAGAAGACCATAACAGATCATTTGGGAAGTTCCATAAAAATGTACAGTGTCTCTCCAGAAAAGCAGAAGATAGGAGGGACTGGGTGGAAGAACATATTTCTCTGTTCACCTTAACAGTAGTGTCCCTGTTATTTTATCTGGTTAATTCTTGCTGCTAAAAGTGGACTCAAGATATAAACCAGCAAATTTTAAAGTTACAAACTTCTAGATTATCAATCCACCCAATGTCACCTGAAAAACTGGAGTCCAGATACAAACTTGCATTATGGTCATCCCCAAAATTCTATCACAACTAAAGAAATCCCCACTTTTTCCTTCTTCACTGTATGCGAGCTCAGGCCAAACCAGAGAGCTGCCATAGAGGGACTGCCTGAAGCAGACACCAAACACAGGGCTCACTACTCATTTTTGCACGTAGAAATGCATACTACCCACTCCTACATCCTTAACGAAGGACTAAGGATTCATTACTTCAACAGGAAGAGCTCCATGTAAAACAAGATAAAACAAATAAAAAAGACCGTACTGTGCCCTCAGTCTGGTTTTTCTTTTGGTCTGGAGATTGGAGGACTGTTTCAGGAATTGCTTCACATACAAAAAGTCTTGGTTCACTCTGGTCCCAGAAATGGCAGGCAGGGATGTGACTGTGCAACTCTGGATACTCCACTACAGACCTAACAAGAGACAAGAAAAAACGTAGAAAGGAAGGCAAAGTAATTCCAGGCCATTCAGTGCATGAGTATAAATAAAGCACTAGCCAAGGGATCATTCTCAGGTGATGTTCAGTTATTTATACTGCATTAGAACATTAGGCAGATACATTTTCCTGACTCCCAACATTTGACACATGGCAATGACACTTTTCGTTTGGTCTGTTACACTGACAATGGTGACAGGGCATAAAGCATTTTAGTAGAAAAAAAGTTGGTACTGCCTATAAAAACAGGCACCCAAAATCTGCCCCCCCAAGACTGCAGCTCCTAGAGAAACACAATCTACCTTAGTGCCTGCTGCTGGTGTAGGTGCTGTAACACAGGGGCTACCTCAGCTCTGCCTTAGAACCATGGAATCACTAAGATTGGAACAGCCCTCTAAAATCACCAAGTCCAACTGTGCATTCAGCACGACCACCATGTTCACCGCTAAACCATGTCCCAAACTGCCACATTCACACATCTTTTTAACACTTCCCACAATGGTGATTCCATCGCTGCCCTGGCCAGCCTGTTCCAATGCCTGGCAACTCTCCCTGAAGAAATTTTTCCTAATACCCAATCTAAACCTTCCCTAGCATAACTTGAAGCCATTTCCTCTCGTCCTATGGATTACTACATGGGGGAAGAGACCAACCATCACCTGGCTACTGTATGTCAAGGATTCCAATGCACTGTGGAACAGCACATTAAGCACAAGGACTTCTCCTGCAGCCCTGGGAACGCCAGTCTCTGACAGCAGTTTAAATAACAACATCTTACTGCCTCCTTTGGGCATTTCAATACTACTTCAGTGCTAGCCATGTCAAGACTCCAGACATAATCACACTGTTTTAGCAATGCCTTAGTATTCATTCTTCTGAAAAAATGTCAAATTATTTAAAAGGGAAACCAAAGACATCATTACAGTATTTTCTCACCTGCTGTCACCACTTAAGTGAGGACTTTGTGGGGAGCATTGGAGTAGGGCTAGAGAGCAGATTAAAAGAGAGATTCAAAAAGGTGCATAAACACCCTAAGTCCTCTCCCTGACACAGAATTCAACATCAGTAACTTGCAAACTGAAAACCAGAATTTGTGTAAAAAAGATGGGAGTGTTTAGATTTTGCCTCAGAAGTAGGTTAAGAGAAGCAGAAGAGGTGTAGATTATTATCATTTTCTGCTGAGTTTACTCACTCTAATTTGACGATCCTCTAAAATGAAGCACAGATAAGTGGATTATTCACACAGACACTAGGTAGCACTCAATGAAACAGCATTCCTGGCTTGGGTCAGCCTCTATTGGGCTACACAAGATATTGCACTTGGAAACAACTTCCACACTTACTCTTGACTACACTGCTGCATAACTAACCAGGATATAAGACCCCAAATTTGCACTGGCCTTAGTTTTTGATGAGCTGGGTAGTTTCTTCTGGCTTTCAGTGGTAAGGAGAGCAATTCCTTTTTTCACTTGCAATACCCATAGCAGATAGTCACTAAAAAAATAATCCACCTGTTCCAATGCTGTTTTTTCTTAAGAAAAATACAGTCAGAAAAATTATTGTAAAACCAAACAGGAATTTGTACCCTAATATTCCACCATACATTCACAAGCATTTCTACTTCACTGCATTGTGCTGCTAAGATTTCTAACACACTTCCCCCACAGAACAGTTTGCATGAACAGAAAGGTGTAAGTTCTAAATAGACATCTCACGAATTTTTACCCACACAAATCCAATTTTTATTACACTTTAAAAGTACTTTTTTTTCTACAAGGACCTTCAGGATGCCCTCTTTTCAGCTCCTATTATGTAAACCCTTCAAGAAAAGGTAGCTTTCCAAGATTTTCCTTTATTCAAAGATGTGGATCCTGATTCCAGTAGTGTAATACCTCTGCATAAAACCCCCCACACCAAATCATCCTCTACTCAGAGACCTCTTCAGCTAGATAGGGCTTCCAAATTGCTAATAACTCTCCCTGCATTTCTATCCTATGAATTTGTCCAATATCTCCATGAGCCCTTCCTCCATCATCGCTACTTCCTTTGCAAGGAGCTCCTTAGCTCGGCTGCATGTTGGCTGAAGAATCACCTCCTGCTTATTTTAAGCTTGCTTTCTGGGACCTTCACTTGACACTCCCTAGCTCACATTAGTGGAGTAGACAGGGATGCAGCTTGATGGACATACAATTCACCAGTGTTAATTAGCTCTTTAGAAATAAATAATGAAATTCATACAAGCTCCTTCACAAGACAGAGGAATGTCAGAATCAAGGTGTGCTTGTTTCCAGAGGGGAGATTCCCATCTTAAATCCACTATTAATCCTTCTTGAAGTAAAAGCTCCTTACCTTCCAATGCCTTGTCCAACAGAAAGGTTCTCTCTACCATCTCCCTGCTCAGCCTTGAAATCGAAGATCATAACTTTGTCCATTTCAACATCATAGAAACAGATCTTGGAATCAATGTTCCCGTCTGCCTACAAGAAAGGAAAACAAAGGTTGCTGGAGCATGCAGTCAAAAAGAATAGGTATGTTTATCCCATCTGCTTCATGCTCTCAGCTTTCTTTGCTGGTAATCACACAAGGTCATTCTTACTAAGAAATACCAGAAAATTCATGGCTGTTTTCTATTCCAACAAGTCAGCCTTGGATTTCTTTGAAATGCTACAAAGCGGCTTTTGTAACTAAAATATTCCTCCTTTTTCTGGATTGTTCCCAACACAGTACAAATCCTTAAGACCCCTTAATTAATCCTGGGACACAACACTTTGTTCCATGACTCAATACACTGCCTGGACCAGGTAGGCTTATTTCTGAGAAGTGAATCTAGCATCCTCAGTAATCTTGAGCCGCACCAGTCTATGAACCGAAGGGCAAGTCCCAGATGTGAATGAAGAGCTGTGCCTCACCCTGCTGACAAGGATGCTGACTTTGCTGCCATTAGAATTGCACTTCACAGATGCAAAGTCTCCGCGGCCAGGGAGCAGCTTGGATAAACTCTTGCTGTTGCAGTGCACTTTTGCCTCTCTGTGGGAAGGAATAAACTTCAGCTATATGGTGGCAAGGAACAATATGCATCAGCCAAAACATTTAGCAAATCACGCATAAGACTTTTAAAAGCAAGCTATTCAGACTGTATGACACTACCGCCCCAGACTCCAGCTTCCTCTCCAGAGGATTGCTCCCACTGCCTTTCTTTCAGGAATAAGTTAACAGACACTCTTTCCTCAATGAATCGGCAAGAATAAAGTTCAACGCTTCTACAGGATTCCCAAAACATGACTATACAGCAAGAACATCTGACTAGAATTCTGAATTCAGAGGCCTGCTTTTCCTACAGAAATAAGTTGAACACTACCATGAATGTTGAATAGAACCCATCATGTAAAAGTTCCTTGTATGGAAAGCACACTGGAGCAGGAGTAAAGAAATGTGGTGCTGGTATAGATACAAACCCAGTAATCTGTCAGCAACAAAGAGGACAAATCTCATGAAACAAGAGAACGCAACATAAAGAAGTGACAGTAATTTGAAGCGACAGCAATTTAGTCCTATAATACAGTCTCATTAAAAAAATCTTTGATTCTATAAAAATAACATTTGTTCTAAGCCAACTATGGTGCCCCGAAATTAAAGAGTGTAATAATTTGAGAAGTGATGTTTTCAGTACCAAACACAAAAATTTATCATAGCATGCATGAGTGAAGCTATTTTTTTCTCACTATCAAGCATCATAATCCAGTATTTATGCTAGTTACAACCTGCCCAAATCTAATAACCTTCAAACTGCGTCCCAGGTGGAATGGGTGTGATCCCAACCCAGGTAGTTTCCAGTGGGCCACTAACCAGACTTTAGTATTCCTCTGGTGACAGCATGCAAAGAGGAACAGAATCTGTTTCACTCTTCAAGTTTTTCAGCTTTTCAAGATTATATTTGTCATTAGCAGCTAAATTTTTGAAATGAAGGTCATGGCAGCATCTTTTTCATGTTTGTCAGTATTGGAGTACAGCAAAGTTTGAACACAGTCAGGTAAACTTCTTTCTTAACCTAAACAGTAGGAAGAAGAGAATCTCCACACTTCTAGGTTCACTTTCTCCATAGATTCACCAAAACAAGTTTGCTGACTTATGAGGAGATATGAGACCTAGCTTTCTTTATTTCAACTCTTTTGAGATTAAAGTCTTGTTCAAGTTATCAGAAGAAACATGGGACACTCTTGGCTTGATCTTCCATAAATTCTCCACACACTTTTAAATGCACTCAAAAGTCCCTCATGGTATCCTCTTTTAAAAATAATAATAATAATAATAATAATAATAATAATAATAGTCATCGTCATCATCATCATCATTAATCTGTGACTTGCCTAATTATTCCATGGCTCCTCCCTTGCTTTGGAAATTAGCCATCAGTTCACATAGGCTGCATATATTGTCTCAAGATTCAAAGGGATTGTTGCTTTTCATCAGCTAAAGATTCACCACAAAATATATGCTTAACTATAAACAGATTATTTTAAAAGCCTTATTAATACCTGCGTGAGAGATCAAAGATTTTCAAGTGAGCCATATCAGTTCCCACAGCCAGGAAATTCCCACAGACATCCAGGAGGCATGGATTCCCCTCTGCTTCAGAGAACACCAGCAGCTGCTTAACTGTGCCCTGGGAAGAAATGTGTAACACCAGGTTTGTGTGGCCACAGCCTCACTAGAAGGGACATATTTTGTCACCAAGTTGAGCCACAAACTGCTGAACTTGCGTGTTAGATGAGTCACTCCAAGCAAATTGGAGAAACATAAACACACAAATGCAATCTGGGTTTCAGGTACGTATATAACCTCAAAAAAAGTCTAAATTTAAAGGCATCCTTCTGCAAATTTCCTCTTTAGTAACACAACCTTTACCAAGTGAAAGAGGTACAGAAATCTCAAGTCCCTGAAGGTCCTTAAATATACACCTGTAAAAACAAATACATTATATTTATGTGATAAATCACACCCATTCTAAAATATATTTACTTCCTAAATAAAATGATGTATCATAGAACTCCGATAATTAGATTTCTCTTTTTGGTTCTCACAGACTAGCAGAGGCTGCAAAGGTTCACACAAAATGTGCAAGTGGTATTTTTCATTATCTGGTAAGAATATTCAATATGCTCCTCTTCTGGACAGTAATATATGTATTTCAACCTGCATGCAATTTAGATCATCTTGAAGTCTGTAAATACTTACTAGTTACAGTGTAGTAGTGTTCAAAGTGGCAGACATTTAAAGAACACAAAATGTCAATGATCTTTCTGCTGAAATACTCAAAATATTTTTTATTTTGAGTATTGTATTATGACAAGGTAGAGTTAATAGATTTAGAAAGATTAGATTTAGATCCACTAAACTTTTAAGCTCTCACACCAATCTTTGAAAACAATACGGCCTATTTGTCCTTTCGTGGTTTTCTCAGTCCTTACCTGCCAGGTGCGGACCTGGATCCTATACGGCTCCACTGTGTACAGATTTTCTCCATGCACAGATAGAACTGGAGAGTCACAAAGGAAAGAGCCTGGAACAATCACAACAAAGCCATCATTACAATAAACATGTTCTGTAAAAAGAAAAAAAAAGTAACTTAAAGCACTCAGCTTGCACTATCTTGCACTAAATCCCTTTTTCAATCTGTCAGTCACTATTGAATCCCAACTCCTTAGTGTTTCAGCCTTCTTCCATTCTGCCACTACATTCAAAAGCTGGAGCTGCCACTGTAAACAGGTGTTGGTACACCCTGTCCATGGAAACGCGTGAGAGAGGAAGGGCAAAGAGCTGATATGGGGAGTGAAAGAAAAAATAAGTGCAATGTGAAGTTCTGGTGAGAGAACTCACTTCTCCCTTCATTGAACTGCTACTGAAGAGGGATAACAGAATCTCTGTCAGAACAGAGGCTCTGCAATAACTTCAGAAGTGGTGTAGATTGTTGGGACCTTGGTGGTAATAAAGCAATGATTCAGCATGGAAAAGTTATAAAATATATCAGCAAAACAGACAAGCAGAAAACACTTAATGATTCTTAAAAGACAAATCTCACATTTTGTATGGGATTCATGGAATTCTGCATCATATATTTCTCAAGGAAAAAACATTTAGGGAGAATTAATAATTCAAAAAGCAAATCTACTCGACTTGGCACTATTTACTGCAATTTATGGGGCAACACCTCTTGAGAGATGGGACAAAAAGCCTCCTTCCCAGTTCCTATGTAAGTGCTATGTAACCTTGATTACACTTTCTCTCAAGCAAAGTGGAAAAGCCTTCAATAGCCATTGCCATGTCTTATCTGTAAAGGCAACAGGAGCCACAGCTACAAAAGCAGGAAAAAATGCTGTTCTTGACCAACATCAATGGTGTACTTAAAAAAAACAACATAAAAATAAGTAGTTCTAGCCTCATACCATGTTTTGTGCAAGGCCTTGTATAATGTAAGTTAGCTACACCAGATAAAAGGTTTTTCTCAAGCCCTGAGGGTTTTTCCACTCTAGGTGTCCCTGCCCATGGCAGGGGGGTTGTAACAAGATGCGCTTTAAGGTTCCTTCCAACCCAAACTGTTCTGTGATTCTATGATTACAGTGAATCAGCTACCATGAATGGACACGTACGTTTGGAAGAAAAGACACATTCCAACTCTGACCAACGTTTTAAGTCCTACCTGCACTTCTGAAGGCATCTCCTGAGCACTCAAAGACAGCCACTTGCTTCCCATTCCAGAATACTACAGCATCCTAAAACAAACAAACAAAACACCAAATGAATATATACATTCAGCTTCTTTTGGAAGCATACAGGAATTCATGCAATAAGACAGCAAGAACTTCCCTACAATAACCAACAGTTACTAGTTCCCCTGGACATTGGATTTGAAGGCTTTTAGCAGCCCAGAAGTTCTCTGGGTTCTGGTGAGCACCCTAGAAAATTCCTGAGTCCCTGTGCTATCTTAAAAAAACCACCTCCACCACAGCACCATTGCTGCTGTCACAACACTTTCATAACACACTAAGTTAAATTTAAAAAAAAAAAAGGCTTCTCTTAAGGACTTAGAAAGTTTGGTCTAAATAAACCTAACTAGGCAGCTGATTAGGCAAATAAACGAAATATAAAAACCAAACCAATTAACCTTGGTAGCAAAGACTCCATTAGCATTCATATCAACACGAAGGCTGTGAGTGGTTCCTGAGCTGAAGATTGTCACATTGAAGAGGTTGGGAGACACCTGTACCACGGCCACCTGCTGATGAAAATGTGCCAACATGGCCTGCTCACTGAGGATCACCACAGAGCTGATGTTGTTCACTGCCAGCAGGTTTTTTCGGGAGCCCCACTGTACATAATGGGGAAAGAAAAATCACACAGTTTTATCTCTGGTCTTGAACTGTCACAGCAATGTCCCAGGAGAAATGACATGGGGAAAGACAGAACAAATATTTTTGTACATACACAAAATCCTACTATCTGAATACAAACTATAAGGAATGACTGGGAAGTATTACAGATTCAAACTGTTATGCTTGTTACCCAGTGTCCTGGTTTAAAAGACAGGTGTCTGCCAAGGAAGGTGGGAATTTTCCTGAAACGGAAAGATGACACCCTCCCTCCAAACTGTTATAACTTCAAAAATACAGGGATTCTAGGCAAAAAATATGGGAAAAGGAGTAACAGTTCTTTACTAGTAAATATAGATATTAAAAAAAAAAACCAAACCCAAAATCCACAACAAACCCACAAAAAACCCACACCAGAAGTTAAGCAATTGCCCCTTTGGTGTAGTTATGAGCACAACCAGCAGGGGGCGTCACTGGCCCAGGGGAGGCAGAGGGTCCACAGTGACTCCCTGGCGGCTCCAGGGGAGGCTCCAATTCAAGCCCTGAACCTCCCCAGGGGTTAATGTTGACCTCAGGAAGACAACAAATGGGAAGCAATTCCTTTGAGAAAACCTAATCCCCAACATTATCCACCCCGGAATTTTTTTCCCATACCAACACATTACACTGAACTTACACTTTTAAACTATAGACATACATGCATCATTGTAATTATACACATACATACATGCAAATATGGATACAGTCACAGTGTCATAGACAGTTCACACCAAAATAAGATCCCATTGAGGTGTACATCGTGTTTCTCCATCTTTATGCATCACCCACCAAGTGCAACCACATCCCTAAGCAAAGACAACACCATGAATGGGTTTGTCTTTGTTCAAGGCAGAATTAATTGGAACAGTCTTTCCTGACATACCTCTCATATGCACCACTGGAACCTTATCTCTGTCTGTAGTACGCAGGGGGTCAGATTGGGCAAAGCCAGCTCGGTTAGTGGAACCTCCGATGTTAACTAACTGTGTAGCCTTTGCTAAATGCAGATACCACCACTTGAAGGTCCCACCTCCTGTCACGTTAGTCGGGAAATGGCGGGGTGCAGTAAGTCCCTGCATATCCCAAGTAGGTCTCTGATACTGGACCACTTTGGACAGTACAGTCTGGTACTGTGCAAGGAGACCTTTTTTCTCACCTGTGCTGTTGGAAAGCACAAACACACACACCCAAAAGCCAGACAGCTCTCGTGTCCTCAGGACAGTGAATGTCAGAGGGCTCAATCACATAGAATTCCAATGGTTTCATTCTCGAACAAGTCCAGAGGTGAAAGAGAAATTGGGGATGCTGGGGGCGCACGGATATAGCCTTTTGGGCCAATAGGGTTGGAGAGAGGGTGGGGAGATACAACAATCCCATGGGAAGAAGGGAGGGAAGGAGTGAGGGATCATGTTGAAACCAACCAACACAGAGGGATTAACACACAAAGGTTACCATGGTGTCTTGGTTTGAAGATGTGTCTGCTAAGGAAGGTGTAAACCCCCCTTAAAACCCACAAATGTGAACCCCCTTCCCTCCAAATTATTGTAACTTTGAAATCAAGGGCTTTCAGGCAAAGATATGGGGAAAGGAATAACAGTTCTTTACTAGTATCTATAACAAGGCAAACAATCAATAACAACAGTAGCAATAACAAACNGACTCCCCAGCCATGGCAGTGCTCTGACAGGGAGAGCGCGGGGCGGCAGCTGCCGGCCCCCTTGGGCAGAAAACTGCCGGCACAGCCAGGAGGATGTGCCCTCCAGGAAACGTCCCCTTCCCAGATGTCCCCTTCCCAGACGTCCCCTTCCTTCCCTTCACTCACCAACGCAAAGCAAAGCAGCGCAGATCCGAAGGAACTTTCTGCTGCTGGTAGCTGAGGGAGCTCACAGTTCCCCCTGCTACCTCCTTGGTAACCTGTGGTCGGAGTGTCCTCTCTGATGACCACCTCTGCTCTTCCCTCCCCACGCCCAGCTAGCCCTTTTGTTCCTTATAAAAGAAGTTAATAGTCCTTAAGTATCCGGTCATTAGTAACCTAGCAACAGGGAAGGGGAAAAAATTCCACACCTCTCAACCTCCAACACATGGTTTTGGGACAAACCATACAAGAAACATCCAAGCAGTTTTAACTGTCCCACCAGCGTGCTTCTGCTGGCTTGGGACTTCTCGGATTCTCTGAGATGGTAGAAACCACTCCAACAACCTCCCATTGCCTTCAATGTTGTTTTTAATAGTCCATTGCACCTCTCAACTTCCCCAGCAGCTGGTGCACGGTAAGGAATGTGATACACGCACTCAGTACTATGTTCTCTTGCCCAGGTGTTTATAAGGCTATTCTTGAAATTAGACCCATTGTCCGATTCAGTTCTCTCAGGAATACCATGCCTCCATAGGACCTATTTTTCAAGGCCCAGGATGGTATTCTGGGCAGTAGCATGAAGCAAATATATCCTTTTACCTCTGTTTTGCCTCAATATTAATAGCAAAAACTATAATACCATTCTGCCAATTGGTGCCTGTGTCCATTCTATTGCCCGCATCAACTGGCAAAACATTCTACAACTGTGAGCATGTAACGCTTGCCATGGTGGGTTTGAGACAGTGTGACATAACCAACCTACCAGGCCTCCCCATACTTATACTTGGACCACCTTCCCCCATACCACATGGGCTTCACCCACTTGGCTTGTTTGATCACAGCGCATGTCTCACAATCATGGATAACCTGGGAGATACAGTCCATGGTTAGATCCACCCTTTGGTCTCATGCCTACTTAGAGGTGGCATCTCTGCCCTGATGGCCTGAGGTATCATGGGCCCATCGGGCTAGGAACAGCTCTCCCTTGCACCGCCTATCCAAATCTATTTGTGACACCTTTATCTTTGCAGCCTGACCTACCTGTTCATTGTTGTGGTGCTCCTCATTAGCCCAACTCTTGGGCACATGGGCGTCTACATGACAGACTTTCAGTCAGCTTCTCCACCCGAGGGGCAGTGTTTCCCCATTCTCCAGCAGCTCAGACTGGTTTTCCTCTATGCTGCCAGCTGGCCTTTTTCCACCTTTCCAGCCACTCCCACAGAGCATATGACACCATCCAAGAGTCAGTGTAGAGATTAAGTCTTCGACCACTTCTCTCATTCAGCAATGTCCAGGGCCAACTACACAGCTTTGAGTTGTGCAAACTGGCTCAATCCAACTTCTCCTTTGGTAGCTTCTGCAACTTGTTGTGTGGGGCTCCATAAGGCTGCTTTCCATTTTCAGTTCATTCCTACAATGCAACAGGAACCATCAGTGAAAGAGCATAGCGTGTTTCTTCTTGTGGCAGGTAGTTGTACGGTGGCACTTCCTCAGCACATGTCAACTGTTCGTTCCTGTTCCTCTTCATCAGTCAGAACCAAGTCCTCACCTTCAGGCCTATTTGTAATTACTTCCAAGATCCTGCAGCGATTCGGGTTTCCAATATGGGTTTGCCATGTAATCAAGGCAACCCACTTACTCCATGAAGCATCAGTGGCATGATGGGTAAGAGGGAACCTTTCCTTTGAACACCCATCCCAGCACAGGTAGTCAGGGTGCCAGGAGAGTGCTTCTGGGCCAGTCACCTCTGAGGTGGCCTGAATTCCTTCACAGGCTGCCAGAATCTCCTGCACTGTTGGGGTGTAATTTGCTTTGGACCCTTTGTAACTTTGGCTCCAGAATTCAAGTGGCCAGCCCCAAGTCTCACCAGGCACCTTCTTCCAGAGGCTCCAGGAAAGACCATTGCTCCCGGCTGCAGTGTAGATCACATTCTTCACTTCTGGTCCTGTCCTGACTGGGCCAAGGGCTACCGCATGAGCGATCTCCTGTTTGATCTGGGCGAAGGCTTGCTGCTGTTCAGGGCCCCAGTGGAAATCATTCTTCTTGCGTGTCACCAGGTAGAGAGGGCTCACGACCTGGCTGTACTCACGTATGTGCATTCTTCAGAAACCTATGATGCCTAGGAAAGCTTGTGTTTCCTTCTTGCCAGTCAGTGGAGACATCACTGCAATCTTGTTGATTACCTCAGTGGGTATCTGATGCTGTCTGTCTTGCCACTTCGCTCCCAGGAACTGGATCTCTTGGGCAGGTCCCTTGACCTTACTCTTTTTGATGACAAAACTGGCTTTCAGGAGAATCTGGATGATCTTTTCTCCTTTCCCAAAGACTTCTGCTGCCTCATTCCCCCAAGATGATGTCATCAATGTATTGAAGATGTTCAGGAGCCTCACCCTTCTCCAGTACAGCCTGAATCAGTCCATGACAGATGGTAGCACTGTTTCCACCCCTGGGGCAATCTGCACACCCCTCCAGGTGAAGACAAACGGAGGCCTGCACTCTGTTGCCACAGCAATGGAGAAAAATGCATTAGCAATTGTCAACAGTGGCGTACCACTTTGCTGCCTTGGACTCCAGCTCATGCTAAAGCTCCAGCATGTCCAGCACAGCAGCACTTGGTGTAACTTCATTCAAGCCATGATAGTCCATTATTAATTGCCATTCTCCATCAGACTTGCACACAGGCCAAATGGGGCTGTTGAAGGGTGAGTGCGCCTTGCTGAACACTCCTTGGCTCTCCAGCACATGGATCATCTTGTGAATGGAGGTCATGGCATTTTGATTCATTTGGTACTGCCGGTGATGCATTGTTGAGGTGACAATGGGTACTTGCTGTTCCTCTGCTTTCAAAAGTCCTACCACTGAAGGATTTTCTGACAGTCCAGGCAAGGTATTTAGCTGCTTAGCTCCTTCTGTCTCCAGAGCAGCGATTCCAAAATCCCATTGATGTCCCCTTGGGTCTTTGAATTATCCGTTCCTAAGGCAGTCAATGCCCAGGATACATGAGGCACCTGGGCCAGTTAAAATGGGGTGCTTCTGCCAGTCCTTCCCAGTCAAGCTCACTTCAGCTTCCAACACTGTCAGCTCTTGAGAAACCCGTCACCCCAGAAATGGAGACTGTTTCTGACCCCACATATCCCAATGGCATTAACACACATTGAGTGCCAGTGTCAGCTACAGCCTTGTATTCTTGTGGGTCTGACGTGCCAGGCCATCGGATCCACACAGTCCAGTAAACACCGTCGTTCACTGGTGCCTCTACCTGGCTAGAGGCAAGGCCCCTCTAACACTGGTCTTGTGAATACATATGGGAGGTACCTTCCAGTGGGGCAGATCCTTTCCCACAGGAAGCTGGCACTGCATTCACTCTCACCAACTTCCCTTTCCTTTCTCCTTCAGTTCTTGTATTCTGGCTGCCAGGACATGGGTAGATTTCCTGCCCCACCATCTCAAGTCTTCTCCATGGTCAAGCAGGAAATACCACAAGTCAGTTTGTGGGGCATATCTGCTCTCTCTGGCTGGGGGGCATTTGGCTCTGACTTCGAGGGCTCTGGTTTGCACTGGTGCCACAGGTAAGAGTCTTTCTCCAATCTCCTGAGTTTTTTATTATCATCTTTGAGACTCTCAAACAATGTCTCTACAGCAGAGATGTGGGTCCACATCGGGCTTTGGACCACACTCTCATAATTCCTAAATTAGCTTGCTACAGAGCTCATTGTCTCTTGGTTGCCCTTGAGATGCATGTTTGCCACTAAACTGGAGCATTCAGATGGCCCCTGATATGCAAGGCTCCACCACATTTGCACTGTGCACCCGACCTTGTCAGGGTCATTATCATGCTGTCCATCCCTTCCAAAAAGTACCTCCAACACTGCCATTCCTCTCAGGCATTGGATCCCTTCCTCCATGGTCTTCAAGAGCTTTTTATGATGGTACTGCTGCAGTCTGTCCCTGTAAACAAACCTCTATCTTACACTTATTATAAAGGTCCTGGATCCCTCATGAACACCTGCTCAATGGCCACATTCTGGGCCAAGGATCCCAAAAACCTTGCTTTGGTACCATCAAGTTGTACACCTGTACCCATAAGGTCCAAAACGCAAATCAACCAAGCCGAAAACGCCTTACCCCCCCTCCCCGTCATGTAGTACCTTTTCGCAGACTGTGGAGACTGTCAAACGACAGGGACTCAGCGATGATCTCAGGCTCTGGCTACTCTGCTGGTTGTGAAGGCCCTGGTACCTCATCACATCATTAGCTGGGCACATCAATTTGATTTCATACTTCCTCTTTCATCTGTGGCAGCTGTGGCTGCCCTTGTTAGCTGGAACCAGGACAGCTGTAACATCTGTTCGTTCCACTGCTGTACTATCCACCTTTCCCTCTGACTGCAGGTGGTGCTGCTGGGCAGTGTCCCCAGCCTCTGTGGCAAGTTTTGGGACAGCTACGCAAAGTAACCTCATCCTGTCTCTGAATGGTGAATGGACCTTACTGAATAAACACAGCAAAACCATCAAAAAAGTATATATGATATCTTTAACTTCTAGGGGAAATTTTAACTCTTTAAAAGCTGTTGTTGCAGACCCAAAGAAGTGGGTGAGGGGTTGGGAGAAAATTCCCCCCTGTATTGCTTCCTCACAACAGGTACCATTATTAAGGAAACCCCAAAGATAAGAACTTAGTCTGTGATAATTATATAGCCTTGTGCCCACAATCCAGAAGAATTTTACAAGCATTGAATTCCTCACCTTATGTCTTGGTTTGAAAGACAAGTGCCTGCCAAGGAAGGCAGGAACCTCTCTCAAAATGTAAAATATGACCCCCTTCCCTCCAAATTATTATAACTTTGAAATTATGGGGCTTTCAGGCAAGGATATGGGAAAAGGAATAACAGTTCTTTACTAGAATATACATACATATTTATATTTATATATATAT
>VZTX01000266.1:30624-222770 GCA_013400915.1 Pardalotus punctatus | reverse complement strand
GAAGAGAAGAGAAGAGAAGATCAGTTGGAAGGGACCTTGAATGATCATCTGGTCCAACTACCTGACCAATTCAGGACTGATCAAATTTAAAGCATTGTCCAGGTGCCTCTCAAATACTGACAGGCCTGGGGCATGGACCACCTCTTTAGGATGCCTGTTCCGGTGTTTGGCCACCCTTTTAGTAAATAAATGCTTCCTAATGTCCTGTCCAAACCTCCCCATGCATAGCTTTGAACAATTCCCACATGTCCCGTCACTGGATCCCAGGGAGAAGAGCTCAGATATCCCACTTCTTTGCTGCTTTACAGCAAGGAGGGAGGCAGCAAGCTGTGAACAAAAGAGTTGTGCAGGGGGGAGGAGAGAATATTTAGCTCCTTTTTTTGCGTCCTGCTGGCTCGCAGAGTTGCCCTCCGAGGAGCCCTGGCTTTTATTAGCGCTCCCTGCTCGCCGTACGTGATCAGATACAGCCACATGAACACCACATCTCCATCCCAGCCCGGCGCTGGCTCCCGGCCACCTTCAGATATTTGCTGTGCAGAGCAGCTGGGAAGCCTGTGGAGCCTGGAAAGGCTTTATTGGATCTCACCGGGCTGGAGAGCAACCTGGAGGGCAGAGTCCCAGCGCCCCATCCACAGCACCTAACACTGAGCAGGGTTAATGAATGTCATGAAGGGACCTCGTTAATTTAAACCCAAGTCCTTGGGGATTAACTCTGAACAATGCTAACTTCACACCTACAATTGAAGGATGTGGGATTCAGAGTTTTAATTCAGGTTATCAGAATAGAAGTGTTACCTAGGGAATGTTGTCACAGGGCTCTGTTCCCAGCCCTGTACAGTTTGGGTTTGGATTTATTCCTTTTTCCCTGCTCTTATTCCTGTAACACCCAGCAGACCCCTCCCTGGGGCTGCTCCACAATCTGTGGCTATGGGAAAGAAAACGGGAAGAGGTGGGTTTGGGCAGTAGGAGATAAATGGATATCAGGAGGTCAGCTGGAGGAAGGAGAGGTCAGGACTGAAAGAGCACGGATCAGATAACGGGTTAGGCAGGGTGAAAAAAAAAAAGACAGGAAATTCACATTTGTTACAGGAGAAAAGGAGGAAGCAAGTAAAGGGGATTAAAAGGGTGAGGATACAGTTAAGTTAACAGCCAGGGAAGATGCGAGGTGGAAGAAAGAGAATTTTTTCTCTTCCAAAATATGCAGATGGGCTTGACTGCAATGTTTCACCGACTGAAAGCAATTTCAGAAAATTGTTCCCAAGTGAAAAAAAATAAAATACATGATTTTTTAAGCAGAAATATTTCACTTCTCTTTGAAGCTTCTCTCATATTAACAAATTATCTGAGCAATTTATAAAAATACTTAAGAGATCGCTGTGATTGGACAAAGTGCTTGTTTGCCCCAAAACACTGTTATTTCATTAAAATGACGTTTCTGGTTACCCCATGGCAAATACGTTGATTTTTTCCGGCCTGGCCACCCCTCACCCCTATCAGTTATTTGCGCAGTTCTGCTTTTCAGCAAATTTACACAGCTGACAGCCGAGGATACGAGCCCCACAGATGGGCACGAGAAGGAAGTCCTGTGAAGCAAGAAAGGTGATCATTAGAGTCTGACCAGATCTATTGCCTGCAAATATTAGCAGAGCACAGCTCATCTCCGTTACGTGGGCACGGAGAGGGAGGTTGCTCCACTCTCTCCCCGCTGTTGTTTTAATCCGAGGCACAGTCAGCTGGGTTGGAAAGAAAACAGCTTTCCGAGCTCTTTTCCAAGTCTCGGGTGTGTGAATAAACACTCCAGCTCGCAGAGGAAGCTGGTGACAGATGGAGCAAGAGCTCTCAGCTCTTCTGCTGTGCTGGCCTGGGCTCCAACCACGAAACCACAGTGCCTTTTCCCATCAGCTAACCGGACTCACTGTGCACCGCGCTCAGCCCTGGCCCACCGGTGCTGAGCCAGCAGCTGGGTCCCACCGAGGCTTTGCATCCCCTGCTCTTTGTCCCATCACTGCAGCACGGTGCAGAAATACCTGAGATGGCTCCATCACAGCTCATAGGGTCCGAAACAGGTCAGGGAACTGTGGGAAAAGGAGGAAAAGTTGCTGGTGCTGAGCTGCTGTGGGTGCCTGTGGGCTGGATTAGCCTGCTGTGAGCGTTTTCCACTGTCAGTGCTCTGGAAACGAAAGTCACATAACTTCTTGCAACAGTGTGAATTTGAAGGGTGATGCTCACACAGCTCTCATCAGCACACTTCCACAGTAATTATTGCATGTGCAGATGGTGATAGGACAAAGGGAAATTTAGATTAAATGTTAAGAGGAGTATTTTTCCTGTGAAGGTGGTGAGGTACTGGAACAGATTGCCCTGAGAAGCTGTGGCTGCCCCATCCCTGGAAATGTTCAAGGTGAGTCTGGATAGGGCCCTGGGCAACTTGGTCTAGTGAAAGGTGTTCCTGACCACAGCAGGAGAGTAGAATGAGATGATCTTTAAGGTCTCGTTCAACCCAAGCCATTTGATGATTCTGATTCTAATGTGGTTTTGCACACGGATATTTGCACCAATTCTTCTTGGTTCTTGTTTTCAGACTGTCTGTAAAGCAGCCCATGATCACTCAGGCAGCAGTTTATTTTTGAGCAAAGCATCACCTTTTGCTTTTACATAAAGCGCCTGACTCCCAGCTGAACCAGGAAAAACAAACAGCACACAGCAAAGTCATCACTGTGCAAAACTAAGAACTGCCATGCAGGGATTTGCCAGGCGGGCTGTGATTTGCATCTCTGGTTGCAAGCATACAAATTTCTGAGGCTGGAAAACCCTCTTTATTTGGTGTAACCGAGTGGGAAGAGGGATTTTAATGATATTTTATTTGCTGCTGCTCTGAAAAGTAATGGGGAGCACAGTCACAGCAGCATAGGCTGAGCACTTCCGAGCAGCATGTTTAGATAAGGATTTACTTAGGAGTGGATTTCTTTGCAACCACGTTTCTCTGCCCTTATTTATTACATGTCAGCATTATCCTCAGCTCATAGAACCAGTTCACATCTGATTCCTGAAGTTTTTCTAGAAGGTCATGTGATTTCACTTAACTCCCTTGCTCTTGGAGTCACTCAGGTGTTTACAGGCTGCGCCCAGTGCAGGAGCAGTTTCTTTTCTGCAGAAATGATGCCCAGATTTTTCCAACTCCTTGGACAATCCTGTCCTTGCCAATGTTTTTTCTTAAAACCAAACCTCTTTGAAGTCCACAGCTTTACAGGACTTTGTTAACTGGAATTTATTTTCAGTGTATTGAAGACTTTTTGATTAAGGGTTACCATTAGAAAAGCTAATGAGACCATAGTAGATTATTTTCTTTCCCGCCTGAGGAATGAGGGGAATTGCCTCCTGGTTTTGAATTAATTGGACCTGCATGTGCTGGGAGCTGTGCTTGAGATGTGATTTTGCAGGGTACAGAGGTTGGCTGTGGTCAGAGCAGAGGGGTAAGGACGAGCACAATCCCCAGAAATAGGTGCTGCCAACCATGGGGTGCTCAGATCCCCTCACCACCCTGGCTCTGAAGCCTTTGGGAGCTGAAGGAGAAGGTTATAGGAAATGGTTTGCCCTGGGATTATCTGTCCAGCCATGGTTGTGTTTGTGCAAACAGGTGTGTGTCTCCATCACACACACACAGAGCATCCTACCGTTATCCCCACAGGGCCTTGGCTCCAAAAACAAAGACAGGGAAGCTCCAAGAGGATGTAAATCCTAAGCACCTGGGCCCTTAGGGCTGTTCCTGCTGCACACCAGGGAGCCTGTGCCTCAGCCTTGCTTTACTACACTGAAAAGTGTGGATAAAAACACCCTGAATCCCCTAGCCAGCATAATTTTTCCCGCAAATAACCCCTGGCACATGGGCGTTTGCAAGTCTCATTTGCACCTTAGAGGGAAAGCAGCTGCAAGGGGGTACAGTGGAGTGGTAAAGGTATTTTTGCTTGCTTTTTGTTATGTACCCTGGGTTACATGCATGCCATGAGCAGGGTGGGCAGCATTACAGGTCCCCAGGCCCCATGATAAAAGTATAACTCACGTTAATCAAGAGAGGAAACCTTTGTGCCTGGATAGTTTATTTCATTCTAGGAACTGCTCCAGACCATCCACGCCAAAGCTCTGCTCTGATGGCAAAATCTGCATCTTCCCTGGGGGACAGGTGTTTTGCTGCTTCTCCCACCTGAGCCCTTTCAAGTGCATCCAAGCCCCTGAGGTGAGTTTGTTATCCCGACACAAAACACCAGCTAGTGGAGTGCAGTCCCTCCGGGCTGCTCAGTAAACATCTCCTCCTGCAAACGTGGCCTCCAGGCAGCAGTTTGACATCCCAGCTGGTTTTATCTGCTCTGATTGCGGATTCCTAGGGAATGGTAACGGGTGCTGAAATGGGTAAGGTGTGCCAGGATGGGAACTGGTGATTAAAGAGCAGACATTGCCTCCCCAGCCAACTCCTTCTGCTCAGGGGGGAGCACCTTCTGGCAGGCAGGTGGGGTGAGCATCTCCTCCATGGTGGGGCTGGCAGCTCCTCTGCTGTACCCAGAACAGCACCTGATGGCTGAAGAACCCATGGGCTGGAGGTGTCCCAGTCCAGGTCGGGGCTCATCCCTTTTGAATCACTTATGATTTGCACCTGCCAGAGATGTTTGGAGAGAGAAGCAGGGAGATGCCCTTGGAGGGATGTCCAAACCATGCTGCAGCCCCAGGCACAGCCCAGCTTCATCCCTCAGACAGACACGGCAGCAGAGATGCTGCAGGACAGTGGCTGCACCCCAGGGTGTGCCTGCAGCCAGCAAGTGTGGGGAATCCCAGCAGTTTTGGGGGTTGAGCAGCTCCAGCTCCTCATTAGGTTCAGCCTTTTTGCAGATATGAGAAAAAGATAACACAGCAGTTTTTCCCTGTTGCCCACAGGAGCCCAGGAGCTCAGTTCCCAGAGTACTCCAGCCCTTTCCTGCTCGCCAAAGCCAGGCAACTTCATAGGCGCTCAGCACCGTCAGACCCAAATTATGTAGTGTCACCATTCCCCCACGTTCCCCACCCCACAAATCTGCAAAAGCAAACTTTCCTTTTCGTATGTAAAAACACAGAGAGGGAGCGGCGCTTTCCAGCCTTTCTGGTTGCAAACCAAGGTAAACGCTCGCGTTTGAGTCCACAGCCAGGCAGACTGCAACAATAACAGCCGCAGAAAAGGGTGTGCTTCCATTCATCTCAATGGGTGTTAACTTGGAAGGGTAATTATGACCACCGATGCCAAGAGCTCTAACCATTTCACTGCTGAGCATCCCAGCCCATAAATAAAGCCTCTGGCCGGCTGTGCAGAAACCTGGGTGGGAGGGAAGCAGTGTAGCAATGAGGCGTTGACTTTTGGATGCGCCTGGAGTGTGAAATGCTTTGGTTCCCGCTGAGACTCCCAGCTTTTCCACAAGGCTGTGTCCACCAAGACCACGCAGGGATGTCCTGCTTCCCTGGAGGAGCAGCCTCGGGAGAGGAACCACAAGCCCTGGTGAATTCATTGCGACTTCGGCAAAAACAGTCCCACGGCTGATTCGGCTCAGCTGCACAAAGGAATCGTCTGGCAAATGCCTTGTGCTGGGTTTCCCTGGGAAACTCAGCTGGCGTTAAGATAAACAAGGTCGCAGGGAGCAGAGGGGGGAACCGGGTGGAGGTGGATGTGGGGAACTTGTCCCTTCCTTTGAGTGAGCGTTTGTGTGTGGAGCCACTGGTGAGGTCAGGTCTCCACCATCCCCGGAGCTGCACAAAAGGCACATGTTTTAATAATCTAATTAGCTGAGACAGTCAAATAGGAGGAAGAAAGGAAATGTATAAAGAAAGGGAGTGGTTCAGGCAGAGTCACGCAGGCTTTGCTGCCTCCATCCCCCTGCTCTGAGGGAAAGGAACCCACCCTCCCACATGCAAAAATGGAAATGGGCACAGAGCATTCTTCTGAGCAGAGATGTGCAGCAAGGGGCATGATCTGCTCCAATTAATCAACTCTGGAACCTACAGCTCCAACCAGGTTTCTCTTTCTTATTTCTGCAATGTAAGCATGATTAAAGAAAATATTCCAACATATTGCTGGTATCTCATGTCCGTAATGTGAGAGTGGCTCATCCCTCCTTCTGACACCCTACAGATGGATGAGCAAAGATCTGGGGAACTGGCATTGTCACAATGTGCTTCAAAGGGAAAAAACAGCACAAACCCTTGGTGTTAGCACCAGAAATCATCAATGTCCCTTCAACTGCTTTTTTCTATTACTCCTGAAGTTTCTCCTGATATACCTCAGTGGGGCACAGCTGTGTCTAATGTAAATAACTCTGTGCTCCTCTACTGAAAGTAAAAGGAAGGAAATTAATGACAGCAATAAAATAAAGCCCAAGCCTCCCACTTACAGTCAGTGCTGGCTCTGCCCAGTTAACCCTTGTTTGGTTTTGGTTTCCTGATAGCCAGGGAAGGTGGTTTCCTCTTAGTTTGTGCTGTGCTATTTTAGTTTTCCCCTCTGAAATTGCCTCTCCACTCACAGCAACAGGGATGTAAAACCCAGCCACAGTTCACCCTGTTTTTAACACTGCACTTACTATAAATAATTTAGCTTATGCCATGGGGGTGAGAAACACCCCAACAAGCTTTGATTTGGGCTCTAATGGTATTAAAAATAATGGTATATTGAGATTCAGGGCTAATGGACCAATGTGAGGATTTTAATCATGTATAAATCCCCCGCATAGTAAATATGAGGCTGAGCAGCACCTATTAAACAGCCCTGATTAACTTTTTCCTCAGATAATGAAAACAAGGCAGTTTAGGTAGGTGGCTGTTTCTTTCCATGGTCTATTGGTATAGTTTAAATGACAAACTTCTCTGTCTACAGCCATCCAAAGTGATGGAGAGCTTCATGTCCCTTCCAAAGATAATGTTCGCCTTCCCACTGATGCCCACTGAGTAAATCCCAGGTCTGCAGCACATACAGGCTTGATGCACCTGCTCTGTGCTATTTAAACTGAAAAATACATAAATAACATCCCCCTCACTTTAAAGAAGAGGAAATGGAAGCCCCGAATTAAGTTGTTTTCTCCAAGTCACAGAGTAAATGCTCTGGAGACATTTCTGTATGTAAATTCTGCACAAAAATAAAGACATTTAGGTTTTGGACTGTTTGTCCCATCAGTGCAAGTGTTGCACATTGGCCTTAAAAGCCAAGCTTCATCATGGTGGTGAAAGTCAGTCTTTGATGAAATTGAGCCATTTTTAATTTTTATTTCAAAATGAGTGTTCCCCCCACAGATTGGTGCTTTAAGAGGTAGGTTTGTTTAGAGTAAAGTTGGGCATGGCTCATCCTTCAGAAAGGGGAGATAAATTCTTTGTAGATTGTCCATATAAATTCCTCCATGGATAATTAAGGTGCTTTTCCCTGTGACCTTTTGCTCTGCATACTCAGCATTTGCACTTGGGTTAAAAAGAGGCAGAAAAGCTGCTTAAACGTGCTGCTGTCTCATGCAACCAGAGCCCTTGTTGGTCTGTTGCCTTTGTGTGACTTCCTCATTTCTTTTAACCTGTGGGACCCAGCTGCCAAGGGATCCAGGCCCAACCCAGAGAGCAGCAGTGTGTTCAACCATGTTCATACTCCATTTTCTCCATGAAATCCATGTGCACCTCTTCCCTGGGGCAAGCACAACCTCTGTTGAGCTGTTGATGCAGCTCAAGTCTCACCCAGTACCCAGCAAATGGAAGGCAGGGAGCCTGGTGATCATCAGGCTGCTGGGAAATATAATTTATTTGGCTTTCTGGACTTTGATGTGACCCAGAGCAGCAGCTCCAATGCCCTTCTGTAGCACCTGTGAAGAGGAAAATTCCAGAAATGGATTTCTGGGAAATGGAAATCAGAAATTGATATTTCTGCAAGCAGCAGAAAACGCCTCACATTTGAGAGCTGTTTTCTGAATTGGAAGGGCAAGAAGCAGGGGAGATGCCCAGATCACTTTGAAAGACAAGGGACACAAGGTGTCAAACAATTTTTCACCCCAATTTTAAAATCAGCCCCTTCTGATGCTTTTCTTCCACTGTTGAGTCACCAGAGAAAACCCACATGCTGCCCCTCTGTGCCTGCACACCCTTTTGGTGATAAAGAGCTGGGCTGGTGCCGAGCAGCTGCAACTTTATTTGAGCTTTTATCTTTTGTTTTGTTATTTAACAAGCCCAAGAAGCCAGGGGGAATAAAAAAAAAAAAGTGTGCAAAGGATTGCACAGTCTTCAAAAACAAGTCAGAGTTGTAGAAGAAGTTTGTGGTTTGTCTCCCAGACTTGGCAGTGTCTTGACCGTTTTATAGCAAGGTGGGCAGCTAGAGAGGGGAGTGTAAACAGCCCACCACACTTCTTGTCTAAATAAAGAGATTTACAAACCCGTTCTGGATGCAGAGGGGAGGAAGGAGCTGACAGTTAGGCCTGCAGATCTCCTGAGGGGCTCCCAGAATGAGAAGGTGCTTCAGAACTTTTGCATGTGAAGGAAAATAAGACAAAGACGCTGCAAAAATGAAGCAGCGAGGTCTTTGAGGTGAACTGAAATGCACAACTGAAACCGCAGTGTTGTCTGTCTTTAACAGCTCTTCCTCTTTTCACCATCTTCAGAGAGGCAGCTGGGGCTGCTGTTCAGACCAGATGGGATTGGAAAACATCTGCTGTGGTCCTGGTTGTCCCTTCTTGTCCTGACTGCTCACCCTCTGCTCCCCAGCCAGCCACATGAGGGATGGAACACCCTCTTGCAGGATGTGTGTGCATCTTGCTCATCACCTTGTTGCCAGCAAGTCAGATGGGGTTTTCTCCTCGGTGTCAGTGGGATGAGTCTTCATGAAGTGTGTCCAATCCTGTCCTAAAGCCCTGAGCAGCTTGATGCTGTCAGTGCAGAGCTACAAACTGGATGCACAGTCAGACTGGGCAAAGTGGTGGGGAAAATGCAATCTGTTTTGCCATGGAGATGCTTTAAGTATTTAAGTGGTACTGTGCTTGATCACACTGAAAGAAAATGTTTCCATGATGAAGGAAACCCAAAGGACAGCTATTGTGATAGGTGGGTAATACTGGGGGGTAATGAGGTCTGAACAAGATCAAAGTTCCTTTGCACTCATCCCTGGATGCACACAAGGAAAGAGATGCTCCTGATATACCTGGATAGACCAAGCTGAGACAGGAAGCTTTAGCATAATGCTCATTTTACAGCTGGCAAATTGGATGGACTGGTAGATTGAGGGGTTTTTGCATGGGGAGGTGGTTGGGGAGTTAAATTTTGGTGGGAATTTAAAACTCCATGCCACTTGTAGGGTTTGAAACCACGTCCAGACCAAATGGTGGAAGTGGTGCTTTGATTTAAGCCCTCATTGCTGTCTGGGGTCCAGTCTGCAGCCCCTCTTTGTCCTGCAGAGGTTGCCACCCAGCAGGCACAGGGGCATCAGGGTAGCCACAGCCTTTGTGCATGGGTGTGAACTGTTCTGAGAATGGGCCAAAATTCATTGCACCAGGCACTGGCAGGGAGATTCATCACAGGAACATTGGACATCTTCAGCTGGGTGCTCACCTGGGGCTTCTCTTGAAGTCAGCATGAAGGAAGATTCATCTGACCTCAACTGACATTCCACACAGGCTGAAACCTCGAGTTTAAGGTGAGTGATATGGTTTGGAGAACTACTGTAGAGAAGAATTCATCCTTCATATGGAGTGAATGTGCTCTGAGTGATCATGGATACCTGTTACAGTTGCTTTTCTCATATAGTCAAGCCCTAAATGACATGCCCAGGGTGGTGGTGAAGCTGAGACACAGACCAGCTCCCCAGAGTTGCAGATTTAATGCCCAGAATACACAATTTCCTTTTAAACACACAGACAGAGCTGGCTGGATATTAGAATTTTTGTCCTTCAGGAAACATACAAATTTGCTTCCAATTTATCATTCCAAATCTGAACAAAACCATAAAATTTTAAAATGCTTGATGGAGCAAATATGTAAAAGCTGTTTGGTCTGATATGACTGAAAGAGTTCACTTTGATAATGTCAAAACTAAACATAGCAAAGACACGTGCAACATACACCCCAGCACAATAAAATATAACACACATTGAAAATATTTCAATTAATATTGCAATGCAATGCAAAATGATTCAAACCAAGTTGAAACGAGACCTCTCTCTGTCACCAAAGCATTTTAACATTGCTGAAGTGAAACTGAAGAAACGCAATCTGCTAAAACATTTCACTGAAAGCTTTTCATGAAAATTTTTGCCCTCATGTGTATGCATTTTAAGATAGTGATTTTGTCAAAAATGATGTTAAGCATCTCTTTGATGTGAGGTCTTTATTTTTCTGCAAAATTATGTCACTTCCAATAATTGGCAAGACCTAGAAGCAGTCAGGTATTTACACCTACTCAGAGCTGGTAGAAACAATCCCTCAGACCCTTTTTAATGCACATCACAACCCTTCTCTTATTACATGCAGGTGCTTTTTGGTTGCTGGATATATTTCAGAGCAAGCTGTTTTGGTTACAATACCGACAACATCGATATTGGACAACATCATCCTCAGACCTGGAAAATCCATATATTCACTGTGATGCTACACATTTTTTTTCCCCCTCATCAGGGCTGAATCATCTGACAGATCCCTCTTTCCCCATACCATTTAACAAACAAGGTAACTAATTATTTACCTCTGGCTTGGCAGGAGTCATCCTTTTGTTATTTACCATTGATGACTAATTAGTTTTGCTCCAAACAACTGGTTGCAAGGCCACACGTGCTGGATGGGTTCCCACCCGGACAAGAGTTGTCTCCTCCCCCATCGCTGCTGACTAAATCATCCCATGCTGCTTTCAGGATATTTTAAACCCAAAAGAAAATCAAGTCAGAATAGAAGAAAATGTGTTCATTATTGTGTCCCAACATCAAAGCAACAAGGGCAAAATAGAGAGGCGCCTCTGTGTCTTTTGTGCTCAGCTGGGGCCTTGTTCACCATTCAGGCTCTCACCTGCCTCAGTTCCCATGATGCACAGAGCTTACAAAACACTGTATTTTTTGGTTTTCAGCGGTGGTGTTATTTTTGTGCTTGGTGAAGCGACTGCTCTGTGCACCGCTGGTGAGATTTGGAGGGGAAAGAGGTTTCAGCGCACTCTTGGACCAGGCTTCCAGGGGCTAAAGGCTTCATCACCTCTGTCACCTGCAACACGGTCAGCTGAGTCCTGATTTGCATGAGAAAAGGCAAAATTACCCCTTTTCAGCCTCAGGGAGTGTGTCATGAGGATTGTAAATGCCTGTGGCTAAGTGTATGAGTCTGCAAAATCTTATCAGATGGAGACTGTGGTGAGTTGCCAGGTGCTGACCTGGAGTTCCGGACATGGTCACGTCCTCTCTGGACAGAGCAATTTGGCTCACGCAGGAGTTACCAAGAACCTGCACCCCAAGACAAAGGGGATGGGGCTGGGACCGCAAAGCTTCCAACAGCTGAAGGGGCCTGGCTCTCTTGTGACATTTGTCCCATCGTCTCAGGGGCTGACCTGTGCTCACAAAAGTCGGTCCTATGGTATGTAAGCCCTGCTCTGAACTTCCTCCAAGCTCTTTTTCTATAAATGGTCCACAGCACAGCCTGACATCGGTAGGGAGAGGAGCATCAATGCCTCAGCACTGAGGGCATTGAGGGAAGGAAAATCAGTGTAAGAAGCAGTGTGAGGGAAGAGTGTCCAGACACTGTCCAGGGAAAAGACCACAGCACTCTATCTTCCATTCCCTTTCTCAGCATGTTCCCCTTCGTCACAAGTTTCAGCCTCGTTTGTCCGTGCTGAGGGCCAGGAGCAGATGGGTTTTACCTGGAGTGCTTTTCCTCACCTCTGGAAGCACTCTCTCCTTCTCAGCCTCTCCAGGCCAGCAGCACAGCACCACACAGCAGCACCCTCCCTCACCCTGCCACCTCCTCCCCTCCTCCCCTTCCCCCTCTCGCTGTGGCTTGACACAGAGGAACCTGAAAATTCGCTGTGATGTTTGAATCCCAGCCAAAACTGAAAGCAAGACCTCGCGACTGGTCCGAAAGCCTAAAAAACATATGGCATTAATTCTGCTTTCCCACAGTTCCTAAAACTGCAATTAAAAGCAGCCCCCACCAAACACAGCCCCATAACTCAGCTCCGTGATTTATTGGAATAACGAAGCTTTAGGGGAAAGTTGGCGAGGACCAGGAATTCCACGTCCGGGAGCCGGGCTCCACACACATGGCCCGCGCACAGTCAAGTTTATTTTATAGCATGCCACCAGTGGAAGAGCACAATCTGAGAGGGACATGACTTTGAGAAAGCTTATCTTTGGCATCCATTTGGCTTCCAACACAAAAGACATCCTCTGCATCTGCAGGAGATGCTGCCTGGCAGGAGCAATCAAATGGAAGCTGGCTGGGGATCATCTCTCTCCGTCATCCAGCAGATGCTTTTTCCCGTCAGTAACAAATAAACACGGCCCATGAGATGACAAAGTCTGCAAATCTCCTCTTGCCCAAGGAGGTGCTTTTTCATATTCACTTTCTCAAAACCAAGGCCTTTCAGCTCCTTGGCTATGAGCAAACATGAAAGCCGAGCTGCAAAGCTCAGATCTAAGTTATTTTCATGTAGCTGAATAGGCTGGGAGGGGAGGTGGGAAGGGGAAAGTCATTCTACCTAAGGATGCAGATTTCTGCCTGTCTGTTATTTTGCTAATGCCTGCTATGATGGTCCTTCCTAATGGTCCTTCCTAATTCAGCAGAGAAATAGAGACGGGATAAACTAATTTCTCTGAAGACATTTTCTAATTTTTGTTAGATGACACTTGCACATTTCTATAACTCATGTGATAAAGGCAAACTTCAGCCAAATGGAGCCTCGGAGTAATGCCAGAAAGAAGAACAGTGAAAAGCAACTCTTTCGTTTAGAAGAGGGTATGGTAGGATGACCAAACACATCAAGTGTTCCTCTCCTTCACAAATCACAGTTCCTGCCTGTTGTCCAGCTCCAGTTTCTGTAATTGCTGATATAGCAGATTGCAGGAGCCCTGCTCTGTCTGGTGTTTGCTATCACACTTGTTCTGATGGTTTTGTTCACCCACACCACCAAAAAGGCAACCCAAAGTGCCCTCTCCCGAATTCATTTGGTGAGCAGAAATATTTTGTACTGCACCCAGTTTGTGCAGATGCCTGAAAACATCCTTAAAACACAGTTATAGGTGCAGGAGAAGATTATATTCACCCCATGAGAGCCTTAGGCTGCAAAGGCTGGTGTCACTGTGTTGTACAGCTCTTGTGCTGGCAATTAGCTGAGTGGGATACTCCCCCTACAAAGAGGACATTTGCTGAACACCTGCCTTGATAGAGATCTCCAAACATCGCTGCTGATGGGGAATTGTCACTATGCAACTTTATACCAGAGCAGGTGCAGCGGAAAGCTGGCTGCAGTGTCTGGTGACAGGAGACTAAAGTTGTTTGGTTTGCTCTGCCTAGCAAAACAAAAGTGAGACATAAATGGAAATCAGAAGCCTTTTTCTAATTGTCTCACGAATTAAGTTTTAGCTGACTCTCAGAGCCCTTCAAGCAGAGGAGTGGAAGCAAGAGGTCTTCAGGGTCTGAGGACAGAGTTTCTGGAGGGAACCAGCTCATGGGGCAGCGATGAACCTGAGGTTAGAAGAGTCAGTGTCAATGATATTTGTCCCATCTGACTCCAGATATGTTCTCAGCTGAGTTAGTCCCTCAACAGTCAGTGGGCAGGAGCAGAGGTGTAGGGCACAATTCATCTTCTTCAGGCCATGATGAATCACTCCCTACAGCCACTGACTGTATTGATCACTTTGGTACCCACTAACAGCAGCCTGAGCCGAGGGTGCTGAGGTTTCTGCTACTGCTGCCTAAATGGGTGCCCAATGACACTTTTTAATCTGCCTCTTCACCCAGTTCTTCTACCCCACTATGACAACCCAGCTGTGGTCCCCATCCACAAGTCCACATTAAATTCTCCATCTTCAGATCTACTCAAGAGCTTTACCTAATAAAATTGAACCGCTAAAGGTAGGAGTGATCAGAAATGCTGATGGTTGCAATGTTTTGCAGTATCCTGGGTGCCTGGTCAGCACACAACATGTGGAGAATGAAGGCTCTGGGAAGACCTTACTGAGGCCTTTCAGGACTGCAAGGGGGCATAGAAGAAAGATGGGGAAAAACTTTTTAGTGGGGTTTGTAATGATAAAACAACGGGTCATGGTCTTACACTGAACGAGGGTAGATTTAAACTAGAGACAAGTAAGAAGCTTTTTGCAGTTGTGGGGTAAAGCACTGGCTCAGGTTGTCCAGAGAAGTGGTGGATGCCCCATCCCTGGAAACATTCAGGATCAGTTTGGACAGTGCTCAGAGCAGCCTGGTCTAGTTTAAGATGTCCCTGCTCACCAGAGAGAGGACTTGGGAAAAGATGCTCATAAAAGTCCCTTCCAACCCAAACAATTCCATGATTCTATAAAATAAATCATTAAATGCAGGAACAGGAAAGGGAACCACACTGGCAGGGACTGTTGAGTTCTTAAGCCTCCTTCATGTATTCTACCCCAAGATCTTCAAGGAATTTCCTTTAATTTCCCTCTTGATAGTGCAACATACAGTGAAAATATAGTGAAAACCTCAGGAGTAATCATTGTCCCACCAGGCATCCCAGTGCTGTAGGCTGCAAACCACGTCACCAGAGCAGCTCTCAGCACAGCTCTCTGCTATCGAACAGACAAAGCCAAAATGAAATACAGAGGTTTGGAGAGAGAGAGATCCAAATGGAAAGCAAGATTCAAACAGATGGTGGTGATGAACGCAAGGAGGGCCCTGCTCCTTGACACCTTCAAAATAGGTTTCAATATTCTCTGAGATATTGTGTAAGCCAGAAGTTTGTGGAGATCTCTGGGAAAATAAATCCTTTTACAGACCCTACTGAAATCGCCTATACACCCACCATTACTCACAGACCACAAATGGAAAACCACTGGTTTGGCAAGAAACAACTGGAGTACAAAGAAGACTGTGATGCTCTCTTCTGACTTCAAGTCTGTCGCATAATGGAATGGTGCTTGCATCGCTCAACTAAAAAACATACAAATAATCAGAAAAGCATGGCAACAGAATGACAAAACCATGGTATAATATTTCCCAGAATGACCTCAAAGCCATAAATCAGCCTTCTGAATTGTCAGCAGCAATCCAGCTGAACAGCCAAATTGCCCCACCATCCAGCCAATTTTATTAAGGGTTATTGCTGTGCATTATTTATTTACAGAGTGCTGTACATGTAGACACTGCTTTACAGGTACATAAAAGACCACCCCGAGGAGTTCAGTTGCACTCCAGGCACACAAATATGACATTCATGGCAGCAGCACCACAGGTTAATGATGGCAGTGCTGCTCCAGGTTTCTTGTTTCCTTTTTGATTTTATTGCACTGAAGCCAAACACATTTTAAACTCCGGACTTTGAGTCAATCTATTTGTCTGAGGCAGTACCTGGCCATATTATCTCAGGATCAGAGCGTATGATCGGTTTGTTTCTCCCACATGGGATAACTAAACTCAGGGTTGGGGACTGACACTTGGACCAGCTGGAAATTTTCCACCAAATTCTTTTGCCTTTGATTTCTAGTAGGAGATAATGTTTTAAGCAAAGCAGGGATTTTTGCACACAAACCAAACACCCCACTTGGGTAAATTCTGGAAAATGGGGAGAGGGTTGTTAAAAAAAATCCTGCAAGAGTTGGATTATAATAAATAGAAGCAAAGTATTTTCCATCCTCAGTTTCATGTTTCATAGGTGTTTGGCATCACTGCTAGAACTCATCCAAGGGTACAAGATTAGGTGCTGATGAGAGAAAGCAAAGGAGCTGAGCAATTAGAACAATTGCAGATCTATTTGGAATAATAAGGGGATATTTTCCCCCACTGCACATGCCAATCTAGTTACTGAGTTGCATTTCTCTCCCAGTTCATGGTTTCTTCCAGACCCAGTGACTGGTGGGAGGACAGACATGGCAAAGTCACTGTCTCAGATAGCAGCGGTTTCTCATCCAGCCGGAGCAAGCCAAGAACATTTCCCACCATCGGCATCAAAGCTCCCTTCTCCAGATGTCTGGAGGAAAGGCAGCATCTGCCTGTCTAACGTGAGATCTCCACATCTCCCAGGGATGTAGGAGGGATTGTCTCTGATTTTTTTTTTCTTCTAGCTTTATTACTCTAAACTTAAATATGAGAGGAACTTTTACTCACTCAGCCATTGAAAAGTGCTTCAGATGCCGGTGGAAATATATGTGAGCTATTAATTAAGGCCTTAATTGTTAATTATTCCAGCACTGAGAAGTATGCTACACCCTCCCAGTCTGCCTAGATACACAGCCCTGCCCTGGGGTGCCATTGGCTCCTTTCTGACAGCATGGAGCAAAGTTGTAATGAAGTGGTGAAAGGTTGGGGGAGAGAGAAGCTGGAGCATCTGCTCAGGCATACCAAGCACCAGTGTCCAGCTGGGAATGGCAGAGATGGAAAACTAGCACCTGGAATGAGGAAAAAGCTTTGCTTGTTTGTCTCTCAGGCAACCTCGCTAAACACATCTTGAAAATGAATGTAAAAGTGACATGGGGCTTAACTTCTTGAGATATGAGAAGTGAAAGATGTTATAAAAGAATGGTTGTGTGGTTAAGACATAAACTTGTAGATCTTCCCAAAACGAGACTAAATTCCTCCTTGGCCAAAAGGTTCAGCGTGTAAATCACATACATTCCTCTGTACCTTGCCTGCCTGGCTGGGAATGCCAACATACCCAAGGGGACAGTGCCAAGACAAACAGGAGTCATGCTGGGAAGTGCTGGTAGCCCTGGTAGCCAAGGCTGGCAGGAGCTGTGGCAGGGAGTGATCCATGCACAAGCCGTGCCGTGACTCGCACAGCTGCCTTTTCCTCACACCCAGAAACTCCGTGATCTCCAGTCTCGCCCAGGGCGAGAGAGGCTGCCAAAAATGCAACCCCAGCCATCCCTGGGAGAGCTGGGGAATTGCAGGCAAAGCTGAGAGCAGCCTGGAGACATCACCCAAGAAGTCATCTCAGGCTTTTCTCCTCCAGTGCTTTTCATTTAGTGGAATAACTTTTAATGGTGGTGGTTAATGTGTGGTCCTTCCATGGTGCTGCCACCCCTGTGTCTGGTCCCTAAAAGAAGCTGTGGTGGAGTTTGGTACTGCAAACAAGCCCATCTAGATTTTCGCTGATAAATGCTCTCCCCTGACCCCTAGTTTACCCCCATGTATCAGGAGTTATTTATGTGTAATAAAAGCTGCCCTGACTCTGCCACGGCACTACAAACACAAGAAGCAACACAAGAAGTCTTCCCAGAGATAGCATCTCCTCACTCTCAGGATCTGTGATTTAATATGTTGGAGGCAAGAGTGTCTCTTGCACCAAGCCAGGGAAAGCTGGGCAAAGAGTCAGATTCCATCACGTACAAACCCCCTCGGAGCAGGGAACTCCTCCTAGCTTGCACCCTAAAAAGCAGTATCTTTGCAATAAGGAAATGGGTTGTCACCCCAGAAGCCTCAGTCTTCTATATGGTTCACTTCTCTGGCATGAGCAGCCTTTGAGGAATCCCACAGGTTTACAAAATTAAACTCACATCTGAATGTTTGAAGGAGGAGGTGAGTGCTGGCAGTGTCACTGCTCAGAGCACTGGCATGCTTGTGAGTTCAGCTTTTCTGGGGCCATGGCAGGAAAAAGCTGAAGTCAGGCCAGATGCAAGTGATAGACATCACTTGCAGGACAGGAAATGCATGCCCGTGTTCCTGCGAACCTTAGAAAGCAAGTGCTTGGATTGCCACACAGGATTTGTAGCAACAAGGAGAATGTAATTAAATAACAGGGATGATCTCATTATTGTAATGATGAGGTGTCATTTAATAAGGAGAATCCAGCACTGGGAGCTGAGAACTGGAGTCCTAATCCTGGCCCTGGATCCCAGCTCTAGTAGGTCACATAAGGCCGACATCCTTTCTTCAATGTGTTTTAATGAAACATAAAAGTACTGGGAGACCCTGGTGCTTGCAGAAGTTCTTGCAACAAAGAGAAGCACATTAACAGTAAAAATTGTCACGTTCCTTTACTTTCTCTATAAAAACTGGGTTAGTGTAATTTTCCTTTTTATGAGGGACAGTGAGGTTCTCTGGCAGATGATGTTTATGCAGAGCCCAGAACCACAAGGTCACTGCTGCTCCAGTCCTCATGATCTTCCAAATGCACACCTGAATGACCGATCATCAGACCCTGCTATGGTGCTTCTGAGGTAATTCTGTCTTAGAGAATTTTTTCCCAAATAAAATTGGCTTTTTGTATATTTGTGTGGTTTTGTGTGTCTATAATGAGAAGGATCAGGATGTTTTCAAAGCCATATAACAGAAAAGGCACAGTTGAATTTAACTGGGGACTTGCCCATACATTATGTGTATCAAAACCCAAATCAGTTCAAAGGCTGGATTTCTTGAGTCTATCCTACCCTTCCTTCCTTCCTTCCTTCCTTCCTTCCTTCCTTCCTTCCTTCCCTCTCTTCCATCAGTCAGTGCCAGAATCTTTTTTCCTTCTCACTGTTGCTGAGTTTGCTAAGACATGACCCTCTCTTCCTCCCTTATTTTCTGCTTTCATTTTGTTGCACATTTGGGTTTTTGAAGCTGAGAGCCTTGAGGGGTGATGTAAGTCAGGAAAAGGCACAGTGGCCTCTGCAGTGCTTTAAGCAGGGCTGCACACACCTCTGAAATCCTACTGAAGGATTTCTTATCCCCTATCACTCAGCGTGCTCTGCAAGTGTTATTTGTCTGTTGCTGAGGCTGAGATGCCAAGCAAGGGTCCCCTCAGTGCCCAAAATTTTCATCCCAGGTTCAAGCAGCTCAGCGGTTCCCATCAGTTGTGGCAGTGCTTCTGGGCCACTCGTGAGACCCCAGTGCCATCCCACATCCCACCAGCCCTATATCCAAGTTCTTACCCTGCTTGTGCCACCATCCCTACCCCATTTCCATGCTGAGAGACTCACTGGAGGGGAGTGGTTCCTCCCACACATCAGAACAGAGACATCTCCCCTGCGCAGTGTAGGACGTTGATCTCTTTTCCCTTGGCATAAGAAAAATGGAGCATGGAAGGGATTTTTCCCCACAGCCTGACCTGCAGACATTTAGTAAAGTCAACACCTCTGTTCTCTGATCCCTTCCAGAATTACAAAAAAAGTTAAGACTGGAGCAACACGTAGCACATTCAGCTCAGTCCCACAGCCCTATCCCAAAACAAGTCTTTGCATTTTAATTTTACCATTTGCTCCAGAGCCTTAAATGATGCTGCTGGTTTCCCCTTGTTTTTACACAAGCCAAACACAGCAGGTAAAAACATGGTGCTGCCTCTCCAGCACGCACCACACACACAGAACACTGGGACACATCCATGAGAAGCTCTCCTCCCTTCAACAAACATTCTGCAAGGCAAAATAAACCACTGGAGCATCCTGTAATCAATACTGCAGTACGGGAATCCAGTATTTTGATCTTTGCTGTGGAGGCATTCAAGGCTCCCCGGCTGTCATCTCTCAGGCTTTTTTTTTATTGTTGTCCAGATCCTGGAAATTTTTCTTTCAGTTTTTTAAGAGAAGCTTTTGAAGCCTCACATTTGGGCAGAAAAAGCTTAAAAGCCTGAACATACAAGTTTCCTAAACTTTAAACCAACTTTGCAATGTGGAAAAGGACCAATGACTCATTTTTTAATTTCCAATGTTAAAATACCCATAATGTTGTTAATCACTCATATTAATATCACCATCCAACAGCGAGTCTAATGAGGATGCTAATGAGCTGCTCACTGTCTGAAATCCAAAAATCACAGCCTTAATGGGTCTTTCCTTCAGCCTTATGATCACAGAAACAGAATCACCAAGGTTGGGAAAGACCTCAAAGATCATGGAGTACAAACTTTAACCCGGCACTGCCAAGTCCACTGATGGATGATGCCATAAAATGCCCTAAGGAAAGTTGAGAGCAGGTCTCATCTGCACCACTTAAAATAGGGAAATGTCAGGAGAAATTGTGACTTTTTGATCTCTTAGGTTCTGTGTTGTGACACATGATTTGGATGAGCCATAACATCAATAACATGTATTGAGAATATGACCTGTTACCACTGAGCCCCAATGATGATTTCTGATGACCCCAGAGCCCAGCAGCTCCAGCAACATCCAGTCCCATCCCTGGAATTCACATCCTGGAGACCCGGAACAGAAAACCTTGTGAAACCAGACTGTAAAACACCAGTTTTCTCTGTGTAGCAGCCCAGGCTGGATTTTCCTCTCTTTTCCATGGGCTTTCTGCAGTGCTTCAGGAACATTAGATAAGAGCTAAACAATGTCTGAGTGGTTTGAAATATTTCAAATTACTGTTTTCCACCATCTCCCCCTGCTCCCTGTCATTGTAAAAGCAAACCTTAAACCACTACATTACTTTGCAAGACTTGTCATGAAAAATTCTTCCTGTTTTCTGGCTGCTAATAAAACCAGTGGAATAAAATTGTTGTTTCTCTTACTGCTATTGCTGTAAGCACAGCCTCTTCCAGTGGAGGTGAATGTCTAGTTTTCTTTAGTCACAAGACAGCTCCAGGAGTCCCAGTTTCTGGGATTATCTGGTTAACTTTGCAAGATGGAACCCAAAGAGTTTCCCCATAGACTTATTTCGGTTTTTCCTAAGTGGGAAGTGCACAAGTCCCACATTCTCTATTAATCATTTGAGGAACCACAAGAGAAAGAAAAAAAATATGAGTTCCTCTTCCCTCACAAGCTGGCTTGAAGGTTGTTGTGGTTGGAGAGAGGGGAGTGAAAAAGGATGAAAAAATGACACAGCAAGGTGGTTTAATAGAAATGCCAAACTGAGATCTTGTTCCTGACAGTGGCCCAGGCAGTGGGAGTAGGTGCACATGCAGACCCTTCACCCAATGGTGAAACCACAGCACGGGATGTTTTCAGTTGTTTCTCTTGTTGGAGGTTAAAAATAACGGGAGATGGAGGTCTCACTGCTCCTTGTGGGGCAGTGGGACAGCATTCCTCTGTGTGGGTGTATGGAGGGATGGAAGGATGGGAGGATGGAAGGATGGGAGGATGGAAGGATGGGAGGATGGAAGGATGGATGGATGGAAGGGTGGGAGGATGGAAGAATGGAAGGGTGGAAGGGTGGAAGGGTGGAAGGATGGAAGGGTGGTGGGATATAGGGGTGAAGAGGTGGAGGGAAGCTACATACCCTTGCTCTCAAAGGACCTCCTGGCAGGGACATCCCATAGTGTCCAGTCCCACCACCCTCCCTTTTCACCACTCTAATCCTAAAATTCACATCTCTCAACCCTCTTGTCCTAAAACCTTTCCCATCCTGTATCTTCCCCAGTCCAGGTCTGTCCTATCTAAGTGCACTCACCTCAGCTGTTGCAGCTCCCCTTCCTCCCCAGCTCATTTCCCATTTTTCCCACAAGCAGAGGAAATGTAAAATGTGCTTGGGCAACAGGAGAGGGGAGGACATGGAGGTGGACTAGAAACAGACACATGGCCTTATGCTCGCACTTTGAAAAATGCCAAATTCCCTACCCTAGATGTCACCAGGAATATCATTAGTGCTGGACATTGATGAAGGTGATATCTTGGATGAAGGTGATCTTTTGGATGAAAGCAGACCAGGAAGGCAGGAGGAGTGACCCAGAAAATGCTCAGGGTGCTCAGATGGGACGCAATTATGAGAAGTGCCCATGGCTGGGTGACCTACATACAGAGCAAATGTGGCACCGTGCTGCCCAATCAATACCTGTCAGGTCACATTACCTGTTATTGATTAACATGGTTGTTAGTCCCAACATATTGCATTTGCAGAACTTCCTGGCCTCCCCAGGGCTGTCTGGGGTGAGTTTTGCTTGGTTGGAGCCTCTGTGAGGGAGAGAAGCTTGATTGAGGAAGGGTCATTGTGCATGGGAGGAAATGTGTAGTTTGTTGGTGCTGGCCTGCTCGTGAGGTGTCCTCACTCCCCTAAAGGCGAGGTTTAGGAGTTCACTTAAAATCTGCTTTGCAGGTCCTGATTTAGCCATGTAATATGAACACTTAACTGCCCACAGAGGGGATGGATGCAGGCAGAGAGGAGCTGTGGCACTGGCGCGTGTGAGGACTGAGGGGTGAGGAGGCAAGGGACAGTGATGAAGGTCATGCTGTTAGTGTGAGGAGGTGCTGTGGGCTGTGCTGGGCTGGTTCCTCCAGTCCAAGGGACTTTCCTTCTGCTCTCACATCCCACATGAGGTCTGCTTGTCACTGTTCTGGTAGGATTCAAGCACACAAGACCACACTGCAAACTCTGGTACTCCAAATCCCCACTTTGACATCTGGACATCATGGCTCAGGAGCTTGCTCTGTAGCTAAACAAGGTTTGCTTCCAGGCTAGTAAAAACCTCAGTAAGAGTGATTTGATGTTGGGTTGAGGTCCTGACTAGGAGGACAGTGTGTCTGTGTGCATGGGGTGCATTTTTTGCTGTGGCCTTGTGTGCTCCATGGGATCCTGGCAAGCCCAGCCCTTCCCACACCCAGGGTTTTCCCTTTAGTCTCCAGCCATACAGTGTTCTTGACACTATAGAATCATAGGATGGTTTGTGTTGTAAGGCGTCTTAAAGTTCATCTGGCAAGGACACCTTCCACTAGGCCAGTGGGAGATTTGCAGGGGAGGTTTTTATTTTACCTTTATTTTCTATCAGACAGGGGTTTTCTTCACTGAGGGAAAGGACATACCCTGCAGATGGAAGACTCTGCCCCAGCAGTTGAGGCCCTGGCCAGGTTCCTCTCAGAGCTGACTTGAAAGAGCCCCCAGTCACTATCTGTTCTCAGGAGCAAACTTTTGGTTTCAAAACCTGTGCGCTGACATTGAAAAGGCAGCCAGAGGAAAATCCCACCTGAACAACTTCATAAACAGAAGTGGCAGTGGCAGAGTTGCTAAAGACACTGCCTCACTCAGGCTGATTAATATTATTGGGTCTAATTGGATGTCACTTCTTTAACCCAACAGCATTCTGGATTGGGCAACAGGTTTTCATGGAGATCTGTTCATAGAAAGACTCACAGGATTCCCATTGGGAATGCTGAACTCAAGGGAAAGTAGAGTGGGAATCAGTGGGAATCCGATGGTGAGGTGATTTTGGTGATTTGCAACCAGTGCGTTTGTGTGTGCAAAACCCAGCCACAACCTGGCTGGACTCCAGCTGGTTCATCCATGTGCCACAAGCCCTGCAGTGTGTCTGCTGAAGGAGCTCAGGTTGCATGTGGATGATAAAGGGCTGGGTTTAATCTCCCTGGCTACTGTAAAGCAGCCAACAGGTGTGGCTGGGGTGCCTCAGATGAACCAGATCCACTTTCTGCAGAGAGGAAGCCGAAGGGAAGAGCTCCCTGAAATGCTCCTGTTGGAATGCCCCCCTTTCCCTGCCGAACTTTCTGCTTGTGGTTCTAGCCCGGAGCAGTTGCACACTGAGAATTTCCGACTGCTACAGGGCATTGGGATTTTGCTTATGTGCCCTGGAATTTGATGTCTGGGCTCTATATTTCACCTGTGTCCATAGAGCCATCAGGCTGCTGCGTTGGATGTGAACCAGGCCAGAGGAGCAGAGCCCCAAATGTTGTCCCTGCATGAAGGTAAAGCCAGGCTGAGAAAGTGCAAGGACCAAATGGGCCACCAACATGTGACAGGTCTGAGTTCAGAGCAGGGAATCAAAGCAGTTCCTTTACCTGGGTTTTCCAATTTGGTTCATTATCAATTCAGATTCCAATTAAGCAGGTTGTGTGTGTGAGAACCACATTGTATACTTGCCCTCCAGAGTTTTCTTTCTCGTATTTAAAATGGACAGCGCTCCAGTGTTTAAGGCCTGAACAAACCCTAGAGTGTGATGCCTGAGTTAGGAGAGAGCCAAGAGTACATTTGCATTTGTCCTCCAGGTCCCTTCTCTGTCCTCCTGGCGGTGGAATTGGGCTGTCTGTTCCCTCTGAAAGCAGAGGCAGCTCGGAGTGGGCACTGCCAGACAGGGACATCACATCAGGAGGATGCTGTGGTGACCAGCCAGGTCTGACTCATGCCATCAGGAGCTTTCTCTACAGCTGTGATAGGAAGCTTTTGGGGGAAATCATAATTTCATTTCAGCTCTGTATTTAAACCATTCAAATTCTCCATTAAAAATCCTGCCATGTATACGATACTGACAGATGAAGAGGTAAAAATCACAACAGCCAGCTCCTCTTGACCTCTGGACAAATTTCTGTTCTGTGTTCCTGTTACAGGTTCTTTTTGTCTTTACAAGTAGAACTTTCTGTTTTGGAATGGGCTCATCCAAGCACTCACAGCTGCAGGTCACTCCGGGTCTACAGGTGCACTTTGCCTCTCAAGACTCTCTCTGTCTGGATCAATTTATAGTGTGGGATTTGAGGACCCCCAAACCAGCGCAGGGGACAAGAAGAGAGGAGTTACTTAGGGGTTGTTTAATCCTGTGTAAGACCTGAAACTCAGTGGAGGAGAAGCAGCTCAGCAGCTTGAGCCTAGAGAGTTTGGCAAGGCTAAACTGGCAGAGGATTTGACCGGTTGGTGTCCTACTGCTCTAGAAACCCTCACCATGCCCTTCTGGCTCCTGGGTGTTCCACAGGAGTCCCATCCTGTGTCTCAGGGATCAGGCTGCTGGGCAGGGGCAATGAAGTGCTCATCTCCTGCTGGGTTTGAGCAGCACTTTGCACACTCCCATGACACCTCTGGAGTTGTGCCTCATCCCTCACACCTCTCAGAAGCAGCCAGGAGAGCTGCAGGAGCCCATGCCTGCCTGAAACCATATACACAGCACTTGAATATATATTGTGAATTTGGTTGCAGCCAGGTGACGAGGCCAGGTAACATCTCTGTGGGCTGGGGGATGGAGACAGGGACTCCTTTCCTGCAAGGGGAAGAAGGAAGGAGTTATCCAAACCCAATTATGTGCTACATCCCTAATCCCCTCCCTCCTTTCCTTGCGTTTTAACCATCCCTTGGTGGCCCACTGCTCCTTCTGGCACTAGTGCTCCCTGTCATGGGGAGCATGGGGGGGTGCTGGATGCTCTGGGGCAGAAGTGATGACAGCAGGCTAGAGCAGTGCCTCACTTGACCTCAAAGATTCTGACAGCCACCAGCTTTTGGCTGAGGCCAGGCTGGGATGTCACCTGAGCCAGGGCTCTCCATGAGCAGCCCATGAGAGCACACAGGGCTGCCTCCATGTTGTAGCTGCCATTTGAGCCCTGGCTGCAGGGCAAGATCTGGGCAGTGGCAGGAAGGTATCCCCAGCAGGGAAAGCAGACCCATCAGCTGGATCCAGGGGAATACCCACAGAATGCCCTCAGGAACAAAAATCCTCCCCAAATTTCCTTTGGTTATTCGTGGCGGACAAGTCACTTTAACCCTAGGGCTCAAAACACTTTGTGATGATGGCAACCATGAAATGACTCATTGGCAGACCTTGAAACCAATGCACTATTCCTGGCATCCATCAGCAAGCTTCAGTGTGATTTTAAATTGTGGCTGGCTCCAGGATTCATTTTTAAAGGATTTTGGGAAGGGCAGATTTTGTTTGGCAATGTTTTTCACCAAGTCTCCTGGTGCCCAGGTGATATCCCAGTCAGGTTATTCCCATGTCAGAAGGTGGATAAACCACCAGACCAAGGAACCCCGCCATCCCTCTGGTATTCAAGGGAAGCTGAGTTCCACAGGATGGTCACTGGTCATGTTGTCTCCATCCCTGGGCTTTGGAGCTTGTCCACCTCAGGTTGAGGGTCATCACATCAGCTCAAGTGTGCTTATATTTTATGTATATATACACCTTTTATATATATATATATATATATATATATAATACTTATCAATATACTGGTAACTGTATTGACATTGATAGCCTACATGCCACACATACAGCTACACAGACTAAATCTTAATACATATATATGTATTTACTTAGGATTAATTCAGAGGGGAGAGAGAGGAAAGTTTGGTCCAGAGATGGACAAAATCCAGTCAAAACCTGAGAATACCCAGGAAAAGCAGAAGGAAAGAACAAGCCTACCCAAACCTTCCTCTTCCATTGCACCCCTCACTAAATGTTTCATGTTAAATATTGTCTTTGTGCTCAGCGAAAATGTTAAAGAAATGTTTCTTTGAGTTAGGACAGAGGCTCAAAATTCCCTTTGATGGTTACAGGAGCAGGCAGAGGAGACACAGCCTTCCAGAGCAGCCGGGGATGGAGGTATCTGGGCTGGGAGGGAGCGTGGCCGTGCTCTGCAGATGCTGTGGATGTGCAGCTCGGGTCGGCTGAGGTCACTTCAGCTCCGATCAGCGCCTCCGACTGCAGCTGAGCTTCAGAAGCCAAAGGCACAAGTGCCACTCTCCTGGCACTGCTGGGGAGAGATGGCTTGGCTGGAGCTGGACCCGGAGAGCAAACCTCCATGGGAGCATTTTCCTTGTGGCTCTGAAGAGAAAGGAGAGAGCGTAATGCCCCAAGCTGGAGGGCACCACAAGAACCTTGCCTTGGGACTGAAAGAGGCCTCACCCACACAGAATGTCACCCAAAGAGTGTGACAGAGAATATGGGAAACCAAAAGTCACTCTATTTTGCCTTCCAGGACAATATTTTCCTCCACTGAACAGTAACCAAAGGCTTGGTGAGGGCTGTGTGAGATCTCTTTGCCACAGACCATCTGTATGAATGCAATGGAGGCATTTTTTTAGGTTTTCTACACTTCAGTCTTACTGTCTGTACATCAGAAAAGAAGTAGCTCATCCCTGTGCCATCAGGTTGTTGTGAAGATAAAAGGGTGAAAAGGTGAGCTGTCTTAAAGAGGGTTTGATAAAGTGCTGTGCAAAATTGCAGAGAGAATTAATTCCTCTCCCAGGGCCTCATCAGAGACTCGATTGTCCAGCTGGGGTGTCTCAGGCTGAACCTTTCTTTCTTGAGGGTTCTTGCTGCTGGCAGCTCCAGGCCAGGGTTGAGGCTCCTCAGATGATGCTCCGTGGAGAGAGGGGGCTGGAAACCCCCAGGTTATAAAGGTGCCTCCTGGTGGGAAACAGCACTGAGACAAACCCACACTTTGCCATTGGGAATCTCATGGCCAAAGCCGGGTATTTTTGTGTCCTTCTGTAAATAGAATCAATGGCAAGTTATACAACACTAAAAGATAAAAGTTCATCAACCCCAGCCTTCATGGGTTGAAAAAAGGCACCTCCAAGCACTGTTAAGTTCCTGCACTTCCCTCTCCTTTAGAAAAATTACAAGGATGCTCTGGATTTTAGACCCTGTAGGCTCCTGGAATTCTCTCCAAAAGGTTTCAAGGGAGAGCTGTCTTTATTAGCAGAATCTTTTATTATTTTTGTTTAGATAAAAGTAGGAATTTTGGGTCTGATTCCTCAAGCTGGGACCTGCTCTCGTGAATATCTGAATGCCCTCAGCTCCCATCAGGGCACTCCATCTCTCTGGGGGTGGAACCCTTCAAGATCCTTGCAACTCTGTACAGGAATTTTGGGTGGGGAAGGGGGAGCCTATATTGGAAAGGAACATCAGTGCAGTTGTAAGAGACAGGAGGTTGTGACCCATGCTGGGAAGCAGCCAAGAGAACAGAAATAGCATATGGAAAAGGCTCTTTGAATTAAATATATGTTGCTGATTCTTAGGAATAATCAGCAACACCTCTTTACATGCTGTATTTTTTAGCACAAATTGAGGATAAAATATTCCTCTCTGCTGAGACAGCAGAGTCCACATTTCCTTTCCTTCACAGACAGCTTCCCCCCCGTTACAGGTATATTATATGAACTCATCCCACTTCCTTTGCCTGGGATAAATGCCACAATCCCCTTTTCAGCAGTGGGGAAACTGAGGAACAGGCAGTTCAACTACCTTGCCCTTGGCCATAGACCTTGTCAGTGGCAGAGCTGAGATGCAGGCTCGGGAGTTACATGTACTGCTGCAGCTTTATTCCTGTGCTGTGTCAGAAAATATTATGTCTCACTTTGATGCATCCAGATTTTCTTGACATAAATTGCTGAAATTGCTGAGAGAGGCATTTATTTCAAAGTTCAGCACATTATACGTAGGGAGAGAGAAGTTGAGTAACTGGAAAAATCAACTTGGAGTTGCATCACCGGGAGCCAGAATGTTTGTTTAGTCCTTTGTGAGATGAAGCAAGCTTCAGTTTGGCCTCATCCAGGCATGATTAGTCAGGAGATAAGGAAGGGTTTCTGGACGGGTCCCTGATACTGAGCGATTTCAGGCATGGCTGTATCTGGCGAAGGAGGGGGCAGGGGGTGGGTAACAGCCTCTCTTCCCTGTCTGCCCCAGCAGACAGTCCTACAGGCTCAGACAGAGCTTTCCAAATGACCCATCCCTCCCACGGGCCGTGTTGGTCCTTTTCCCCCAATTCCCATCCTCATCCAACCAAAAGCTGCAGTAAATCATAAACGGAGGGACTTTGCAATAAAAACCCCGTCCAGTCAGATCAAAGGCAACTTTTATCTCCTATTTTCTTCGGGGTCCAAAACTCACAAGAGCACAGCTGCTGGCCTGAGGTTGCAGCTGTATTGCTCCCAGATGATAAAATAGCTGTGGCTTCAAGGTCCTCTGTGTTTGCTTAAGACACTCACCTCCTTCCAACTCAAGAAAAGGTACTCACTAAACTGTTCATACACTGTCTCTGTCTCCTGTCTCAGGGTAGGATGATGTAGGAGAGAAGAACATAGGAAATTCTCCAAGACTTCTGATTTTTACCTGCTGTCCCAGGTGGCAGCTGACCTTGCTCGTATTTCTGATTTCATTTCGTTTCACATCTCACATTGTGACACTTAACGCATTCTGCACCAACCAGGGCAAATCTTGGTTGGCCTTTAAATCACTTTTGGCCTTTAAAGACCTACAGTGTAAATGACAGAATGAGAATCCTGCTGTGAGGTCTGGGGTTTAGGGACCTTTACTCAAAAGCAGAGATTTTGTAGATCATAGAACCATAGAATGGTTTGGGTTGGAAGGGACCTTCAAAATCATCTGGTTCCAACCTCCTCCTATGGGCAGAGACACCTTCCACCAGACCAGGTTGCTCAAAGCCCCATCCAACCTGGTGTTGGATGTCTAAGATTTTAACTTCTCACCCACCCATTTTCTAGCCCAAGCCTTGCTCAGGTTTACCAAGGAAATGTCATCTTGATGTATTCAGAGGTGATCCATTACAAAAAGCAAGGCCTGAGCTCTCCGATTTAAAAATCCACACGGCTTGGATTTAAACTCATCTCAGAAAAAGAAAAGAGTTACCACCTGTCATCTCTTTGGGGATAAAAACCAGAAGGGACAGAGTTTTGGCTTCAAGGAGCAATTTTAAGTAAGAAGTGCTGCTCAGGATTATTTATCCTTTTTCAGCCTGCAGCCTTGGCTGGGCAGATCGGTGGACTTGGCATGGCTGCTGAAACCACACAGAGGAGAAAGAGTCCAAGCAGAAAAGCAACTAAATCCCAAGTGGTCCCGTGCATGGCTGCTGGAGGCTGCTCTCCTCCGGCTCTGTGCATCATGGCTGAGCTGCAACACCAGTGCCCTCCTTCCTGCCCTTGCTCCCCTCCCAAATCCTCAGCAACCTCATTGCCCCAGACACTCTCTGCCCCTTGGAGCTCTCCATGTTCTAAAGAAACCAACTTAAAAACAATCCAAGCCTCAGTGAAAGCCTGACCTTTAAGCAAGAAGAAAGTCCAGATCAATCTGGTCATAACCCACAATTCCTCCAATTTGTTTCAGCCATTTCTAGCATTGCACTTTCCTGCCCTGGACTCTGACTTTAGAGCCATGAATTTTTTTTCTTGTCTCAGATGTGGACACCAGTTTTTGTGCTTCAGGGCATCTGTATGATGGAACTGCTACCACATATCCAACCACTGTCCAAGTGGTCATTCATTGGAAACAAGACCATTTTCTGGTGATCCTTCCCAGGGAGATGCATCCTCTGCTTGGGAGCTTATGGGAAGGGAAAGCTTGGAAGATGCCAAAGCAACAAGGCTTTTTGTTCTTGGCTCTGAGGTCAGCATAGCCAGATCATTTTATTCTGCCATCTTCCTAGCACTTGTTTAAATACAGACATTTCAGATGAGGAAAATATCTCACCTTCCCAGAAAAAGTGTTGCGCTCACTTCCTTTTCTTTCCTTGCATCACTGACATTTCTTAGAAATCTCCTCCCATGACAGGGCAGAGATGCTGGCAGCTCTGGCCACTTTGCTCTAAGCAAAAAGCAAGTTTTTGTGGACTGATGAGAGCTGGTGTGGTTTTGAGGTTGTTCTCTAAGGGACACCTCTTGGTGCAGCATTTTGCAGGGCGGTGTTCCATGAAGGGAGCTAATCTCCATCAGCCTCCCACAAATGAAAAATAACTGTGAATCCAAAGGGCAATAAACACAGCAGTGAGCTTGTTCTGGGTGTCCTGAGGCAGCTGGCTCAGCCTGAACTGTGCCATTGCTTGCTGCCTAAGGGAAGGCTGCAGGGATGGAGGCTGAAATCACAGCTCCTCACTGGTGGACCAGCACCCACCCATCCTTCCCAGGGCACGTGAAGAACCTCCAGGCTCTTCTTGCTCCTAAAATTCACCCTCGAGGTGAAAGGATGTGCTGCAGGCAGCTCCAAAAAATGGCCATGCTTTGAAATGTAATAATTAGCGAATGGATCAATTAAACACAAATATTCCCCCATGCACTTAGGGGAACCAATGTCATGTGAATGGAGAGTTTTCAATCAGGAGAAGAGATTTTTTATGAAAAGGAAGATGTAAATGTGATTTGCTTCTCCTCTTGACCTTGTGAGACCTTTACCTACATTTATTTCTCAGACCTGAATTAGCACCATAATAACACAGGGCTGGAAAATTATGCTTAAACCTCCCAGCTATTTCTGGGTTACAGAGGCTCTTTCTTTTTTTCAGTCTAACCTAGTTTTCCAGTGGAACATTCCCAGCCTCTACAAAGAGACATCCCAGTTTTCCTCCCTATATAATTATATAAAGTCTGGCCTATATTCATGCCCTTTCACTCAGTCATCTTTAATGTCAGCAGGGGCTCCTGCTCCCTTTGGACAGGTTGAGAGCAGGAGGAAAGATTGACACTTCACCCCTGATTCTGCCCTGAAAATGGGCCAGATAAAAGTCATCACCACAGCCTGTGAAGTCTCTGTTTAGTGTGTGTTTGGCTGCCATTCACTTGCCAGAATCAAATTGTGTTCCACCACTACCAGGGCCCTGTGGCTTTAAATGGGAAAGAATCACAGAACCACAGAAGGGTTTGGGTCAAAAGGCAACTTAAAGATCATCTCATTCCCTGACATGGGCAAGGATACCTTCCACTAGACCAGGTTGCTCCAAGCCCCATCCAACCTGGCTGAGGAACCATCACTGCGCATGGGATGGGGTGGAAATCTGGAAAAGGTCCTTGCAATAGAAAGTGGGATCATGGCACAGGATAGGCTTTTTTCTCCACTGCACACGCAGGGATGGAGTTGATGAATAAAGTTAAAAATCTCAGCAAGGCAGTGGTGGTTTATTCCTTACCTTTACACATTGATTTGCTTAATAAAGGAAAATAAAATCAAAAATGAGGGGAGATCTGCATTGCTCTAACGCAGACAGTCAAAGCTGCAGTCCTCCAAGAAATGTTAAAAATTGCAGGTCTTAAAACCCCATTGGATTATTTTTCTAATCCTGTAAGTGCCACCAAATAAATACTTGGGGATTTTTTTTTGTTCCCTTGTTTGTTTTTTTGTTGTTGGATTATTTTTTTTCCAGGGGAATTAAGAGAAACTCAGACTAGAGGATACTCATCCACCATGACAACATACTATCCCTTTCCAAGGAGATTTGCATTTTCTGGACACACTGGGACTTCTCCAGGAGAGAAATCCCAGGGGAGGCTTTGGGCATCTGCAGACCTCAGCATCAGTCATTTCCAGCTTGGGTCTCATTTCCTCCATATCATCAGTATCAGGAGAAAAGTAGATTCAAACCAGTGGTTTTTCCCACCTCAGTCAGACCTTTCTGCTGCTTTCAAGAGGCTCTGACTCAGGCCATGCTCTGCCACATCAGCAAAGTTGAAGTTTGACAGAATCAACCCCTCGTGCAATCAGAAAACATCTGCAGAATGATGACTCTGAAGCTCTGCCTGGCCACTTGCCTTGATGGGCAGGGACAAAACACCCTGAGCTCTGGGCTGGGCAGAGATGGGCACATTTGCATGGACAGGGTGGCTTTTTATTTTCCCAGGCTTTTGCTGAGTGGTCTTGGACTGCCCAGCAAGGAGCTCTGCAGCACTGGATGGAGGGGAGTGGAAGTGGGCTCACTTTGCCATGGGGCAAGAAAAGCTTGTGTTGTTCCACAGTGTCCCAAGGAATTTTGTTTCAGTGTCATGAGTGACAATAAAACATGACCCAAACCTCAGCTGTAGTGCTGAGCCCAGTGCTCTCTCCAGAATCACTGGGCTCTGCTCACCCTTGGCTGGAGGCCTGGAAAGTCTGGACACTTCTGTCCTGGGTTGAAACAGCCCTTTACTAACTTGTTACTGGCAGCCCCCAAAAACTGAGACACCATGAGTCACGCTCATGGACCAAATCCACCAGCTAGCTGTTTCTAATTTAAAAAAAAAAAAACAAAAAGGAAAAAGAAAGAAAAAATTTTAAAAAGAGAAAGGATTACATGGTGCTTTGCATCTTCTGGCTGCTGCCCACATCTGGCGTGTGGACACCTTGTCTTGCCTGGGAAGCCCAGTCCAGTGCCAGCCCACCTGAGATCAAATGATGTGAGTGGAAAATGTGAGGTCTGCTTAAGGATGGAGGGGATGGGTGAGGAACACCCTTTCCTGGAAAGGGACACACTGGACATTTTGGACTGTTTTGCTATATTGCAGAGTTCCCTCTACAGGTCACAGCAAGAAACACCGGGCACCCTGGGGATGACTGATGTGGGAAAGAAATGCAAATAAAGGTAATAAAATGTTAGTGGCCAGCTGAGGAAGGGGCTTTGATTCTGGCTGGGAGGAGGTTTTCTCAGCTGTTTTTCATGTTGACTTTGAGAAATCCCTACCAAAGCTTTAGTGTGGGTTTTGAGATTGTAATATCCCTGATTTTTTGTAGATCAGACTGGATGCTGGTGATCTTACACCTCAGGTATCACCATAATATAGAAAATCATCGTTATTGCTAATAGTTTTGTTAATAATAATAATAGCAATGTCCTCTGAGGTTTTGGCCATCATCATGGGGCAATTAATGAGTGGCAACCAGCTAAATCCCTTTTTTACATATTTCCCTCCCACAGGCAGGCTCACACTTCTGCGAGGAATTTGAAGGCTGCACCAGCAAAAGACCTGAGAAAACACAACACCATCACGGAGGTGTGAATGTTTCGCCCTGGTGCTTGGCAGGGTGCTTGTGTTGCCACCTCAAGCTTCAGCAAAGGCTGTAAACTTGACTGATGACAGCAGCTGGCAAAACTCAGCCCACCCAAGGAAAAGAAGCACCTTTGGCAAGCAGAGAGGTCAACATGATGCAGGCATCTGGCTCTCCATGGCATCTCAATCTGCTGAAAATCCCAGCTTTGGTGGGCAGCAAACAGCTAGGACTGCTCGTGGCACTGCCTTCCACCGAACTTGATCCTGGATGAACAGGGAATCTTGTGTTTTATCTGACACCTATGCATATATTGTACTTTTAGTCTGGGCAAGTCGCTTAAAGGACTTAACCAGCATAGAACACACAGTTGTAGGTTTGCATGTGTTTTACTCCCAGCCATGCCACAAGACAAGGCACACCCTTCCTTCAGCTCAGCGTCCCTCAGTGGAGCTCCCCTTGCAGAGCACTATTTCTCAGGCTGACAATCTTCTTGCACGGCTTTAAAACCCTTCAGAATAATCAGAAATGTATTCTTCACCCCCCCCTCCCCCTATGGAAAATTAGATTTAATCATGCTTTGTCTGAAAGCAGGTGAAAACTGAAAAACATTTCTCCCAAAAAGCATCCTAAGCATCAGCAAACAGGAATTAGTTGTACTGCAGCATGAAGTATCTGATTTCCCAGCTGTTTTGGCAAGTGAACAGACACTTAGTCAAAGAAGTACTCACCCTTTGGAAAAGAGGGTCAGTGGAAATTTTTTGAGTGCTGTTTTCTACCTCTCTGTGCCCTGGGTTTATGACCTGGGCTACTCCGTGGTGTACACAGTGCTGGGCTCCCGGGGAGGCTGAGAGAGGGGGGGTCTGTCCCCTTCCCCCTGCCCCTCCTGCTGTGGTTGTTGGTAACCCCACAGCAAAGCACCGGCTGCTCTGCTCCCCCTCCACCCTCAGACCTGGGGCTGGATACTCATTTTTGTAGACAAATGAATGGTAGAGTCTGCTTAGGGAAACATATAACACATAAAAGTGTCTCATCCATTGAGTTAACAAGCAACAAACCCCAGTTTAAAGAAGTTCTATGCCAGCTCTGTGTCCAGGCCAGCGTGTTCACGAGCCACCGCTGGACTCTTATCACCCACAAATTTTATCTATATGTAGGTACTGTGTAACCTCCATGACGGCTGGCACTGGCTTTCACAGGTCAGTTATTTTTCTTGTGTGCAAAATCCAGCCTGGTCCTTATCTGCACTTTGCTAAACCTCCTCCTGACCATAAAACCCCGGCGGCAGCGCCCGGAGCCAGCACTCCCGCTACGACGGGCTCCTCTTTCTGCAAGAATGACCATGGCCTGTTTGGAGAAGCGCTGTGAGTTCATACCACAAACAATTACAGTGATACTACGACTTTGAAAAGAAATCCATGAAGTGTATTTCGTGATGACATTTCTTTGATTGTTCTTAATTGTGTTTGACTCACCAGTGCAGACTCCAAATTAATGAGCTCCTATGGTACTGTGGAGCCCGGATTATAAACTCAGACAACAACCAGAGCAGGCATGATAATGAGCCACACGACGGTGACGCTTTTCTCCCTCGGCTCTCCCTTTTCTTCCCACCTCCCTCCTGACTTGCAGCAAGAGCAAGGCTGCCTGCTTGCCTCCTTGTGATGGATTTCATTTCCCTGGACCATCCACAGTATTTGTTTTTGGAAGACTAATGTTTTGGAGGAATTATTAAAGGAGGAAAACAGGCTGGCTCCCACTTGCCTCCTCTTGCCTTGCACTTTGATTTCTTAGCAGGGCTCGTCCCCTGTGCGTGTTTGCATTACTCCCAGCACGCTGCACCCCTGCCCAGGATGGGATATCAGCAATTAAATACAGTCAATAATGCCTATCCTGAACTTTAAAGCATACTTTATTCTGCAGAGCAGGACAGAGTGATACACACTGATAATCCCTCACAGCTGTTGCACAGTCTTTCCTCTCTTTATTTTTTTCTGTTAAAATCTGATGCTGGACAACACCCTGTGATTGCCAAGAGCCGAGCTGAGCCCTGGGAGGGTGATGGGTGCTGCTGGAAACTGAGTAGCCCTAAGGTCCCAAGCCCAGCACTTCCCAGCACTGCTTGAAGCACCAGCTGATGGTGATGTAGGAAGCTGCATTTTCTGCAAATCCTTTTTCTTTTCCCGTGGGCCACCTCAGAGAGGAGACCTGAGCTCAAGCTCAGGAGAGGGAGATGGGGAAGCTCATGTGAACTTCTGGTCTAGAATCTTAATTTGTGCCGTGCACCAGGGAAGAGAACCTCTTTTTCTCAGGACTCCACAGCCCTTGGGACAGGCCTGGTTTGCAGCCAGTGGTCTGGCATGCAGCAGGAATAAAATAGAAATTCCTGGAGCTCTCTTTCCAATTGCTTTCCCTTGAAGTTAGCCTGGCTGCCAGGACATTTCTTATTTTGGATGAGCCCTGCCTTTCAGATGAGATTTTCATCCTGGTCTCCTGCCTTTCAGATGAGCTTGTCATCCTGGTCCTTGAAGTTCCTAATCCCTGCCTTGTTTGAAGGAAAAGCGGAGCGGTATCGCATGCAAAAGGAAACACCGTGGGTTTGGTTTTCCTTATTGTCTGAACCTTGTAAACAGGTTCCAGACACAAATAATGATTTGTAAGTCACGTTCCTCTATCTCACAGGAACCATTTCTATTCTGCAACCTTTTGCTGATGCAGCAAAATAAGAAAAACAGCCTGAAGGGGAGAAGCAAATGTCCCAGGCTCCTCTTCCTAACCCAGAGAATGCTCTGAACAAGAACAGCTGCTCAGCAGAAGTCTCTCCGAACAAGAGTGGTTTAAATTAGTAGGATTCTGGCTAATTAAAAGACTATAAAGACATAATTAAAAGAACTGAGACCAAGCTATATTAAATTAGTCTGCCAGCCACCTTCCGAGCCATTGCAGAAAGATGCAGATGCTCCTCACCAGTCCAAAGCAGGCTGTGCCCCGAATGTCCTGGCCAGAGCAGGAGCTGGTGTGGAACAGACCTGCTGAGGAGCATCCCAAGCAATCCCATCACTGCCGGGGTGGGGGAAATGGGGTTTGCCCTGGTACAAAGCCAGTGAAGCAGGAAGGTGACAGAGAGGTGGTTCACCCCCAGGATCATTTCCTCCTTCTCACGTCAGTGCTCTCCTTGTGGTCCCGCAAGGATGGAAGTCGTGCTGGTGGTGGGAAATCCTCAATTAAAGCACCCTGCTGCTCACAAATGAGCTCTGAGGCACTGATGGCCCAGGGGTCTGTCCACAGCTCCAGGATGCCTCGGGGATGGCTGCAAAGACAGCGGTATCCCGGTGAGAGTGTGGGGAATACAGCCAGAGGGGGCTGGGGGGATGAGAAAATAGGGGCAAGGAAGAGAAATTTAAAAAGAGTGTGAAAGAGAGCGAAAAGGAGGAGAGAGTGGTACACAAAGAAAGAGGAAAAGGAGAGAAAGATAAAAAGAAAAAAGGCAAGAAAGAAAAAAAAAGAAAAAGGAAGAGGAAAATATTTTTTAAAAAAAGAGAAAAAGAAAAATAGAGAGAAAAGTAAAAAAGAGAGAAAGAAAGAGAGAAAGAGAAAGAGAGAGAGAAAGAGAAAGAAAGAAAGAAAGAGAGAGAGAAAGAGAGAAAGAGAGAAAGAGAGAAAGAAAGAAAGAAAGAAAGAAAGAAAGAAAGAAAGAAAGAAAGAAAGGCTAAAAAAATAAAGAAAAAAGGAAAATAAATAGAAATGAAAAGGAAAGAAAAAGAAACAGAAAGAAACATAACGGGAAAGAGAAAGAAAGATAAAAAGAGAAAGAAGTTAAAAGAGAACAAGAAAAAAGAGAAAATAAATTGAAAAGTGAAATCAAAAGAAGGAAAGCAAGAGAGCAAGGGAAAGAAAGGAGAAAAAAGGAAGCAAATTAATGGAGAGAAAGAGGGAGGGAAGGAAAGAGCAAAGAGCTGTGGATGCTTCCAGCTGTTCAGATACGGCAGGGCCCCCCCTCCACAGCTGTGCTTTCCATCTCTGTCCTGCTGGGCTGCAGCCCTTCATGGCACATGGAGGGCCCCAGGTGCACAGGGACCATCTGCCCCATGAACAGCCCCTTTGGCCCAAGGGACGTTTGCTGGGGTCACCAGTGTCCCCTTGCCCCCGGAGGAGGCGGCTCAGGTGAGGTCAGGCACCTGCAAAAGGCCTGCTGCACCCAGATGAGGACAAAATGCAGGACGTGAGATATTAAAACTTCCTTTAAGCAGCAGAAAATACAAGTGTGTGGTGGCAGATGTGGCCAGAGCTGATTTGGAGCTCCTGCTCACAGCTGCTGAAGAGGCTCTTGGTAGCTGCAGCTGCTCACACACCCGGCTCTGCCGGCCGGCAGCAAAAACCTCCAAATGCTTCTTTTCTTTGGGCCGTGGTAGACAAAAGTTGGGAGATTTTCCATGAATCAAGAATTTTAAAAATGCTGTTCAGAGACAAAAGAGAGGCTCTTGATTTTAAGCACTGCTTGGAAAAAATCCCATCGAGAAATCAGGAAGTAAAATACATTGTGAAGTGGAAAGCTGCACCATGTTAAAGAATTAAAAATGTTTCTTTGAAAGCAGTAAGGACCAGGGTGGTTAGAGTTTCTGGGATGCTTCTTACAAGGCAAAAAAAGGAATTGCATAGACGTTTGACTGCTTTGCTTTATAAAGTAAAAAAATTTTTAAAAATTAAAAGGAAAAAGAAAAAAAAATAGAAAAGCAAAATAAAAAGGGTTGGGCAAAACATGCATAGAATTCAGAATGGTTAAAAAAATAACTTTTTTGTCTCTCATCTCTCTCTGTCTCCCTGCTGAAGGCTGAAAGCAAAGCCTGTACCAACCCACTGTGATATGGAATTTACATATCTTCGTAAAAATCTTCATAAAAAACTTTGTAGAGGGTGCGGATGCCCCATCTCTGGAAGTGTCCAAGGCCAGGTTAGATGTGGCCCTAAGCAACCTGGTCCAGTGGAAGGTGTTCTTGCCCATGGCAGGGGCTTGGAACTGGATGATATTCAAGGTCCCTTCCCACCCAAACCATTCTGTGATTCTGTGATTCTGTGATTTCTGTGATTTGTGCCCCAGCCACAAGAACTGGGATGACACTGGCATGAGCTTGCCCCACACCAGGAGGGATGTGTGGGCTCCACTCCCTCAATTCCCCCATGGTATGGCTACTAAGAGAAATATTCAAGCCCCATCGGTCCTAAGAATAAAATCCTGGATAGAGGTGACAATACTGAGCTCATCTCTTACTGGCAGGTAGAGAATCCAACACCACCCACCAGCAGAAGCTGCTTTTGGAGTTTGCACCCCACTGGACCCCAGCAAATTCACCCTACAAGACAGACAGTGCAGAAAAGTAGTTTTCAGTGTCAGTCCTTCTCAGGGCACTATGAACTTATAAAAAATGGAAAGTGATGAGAACTGGGGTTCTGGGACCACTGAAAAGGGATGTGGTTGAATTTCCTAGGTGGGCTCTGTTGGTGACTGATGCTCCATTTGCTATTTTCAGTAGGTTTAACTTGTTTTATAATTAAATAGTGGTTTCACTGGTACACTACACAAAAGATTTCAACACAGGGGTTAAAAAGCAACTCTGTAGGAAAGCCGTGCTGAGGCCATACCACCCTCTTCAGCTGAGGTCAGCTTGGAGGTCAGCTTGGAGGTCAGCCTGGTGCCATCCCATGGGTTTCACAGCTGGTCATATCACGCCTTCGGGGGTACAGCTGCACCCACACCCCAGAGTAGGGTGGCAGGAGGATGTAGCTTTGGAACCTGCCAGCTTCTTGTTTTGTCCATTGCTCCTAATTCTTCTATTATACAAGACAATGAGCCGTCAGTCATCCCTCAGGAATTCTCCGGAATTTTCTTGTATCTCCACTTGACCATTTATTTTCCACACTGGGGCATCTCTCCTCCCAGGCCTTCAGCCATCCATGTTACTTGGCATGAATCTTTCCCAAACATTCTATTTCCTCTGAGTGCTGTGGGACCAAAATGTCACCAACTACTGACAACAGCATCCTAAGCTCCCTCAGAACCTGAATCATCCACTGAGTCTATGTGCATGTGCCAGAGACATTTGTAGCAACACAATGACATTTTCTGCTCTGTCCTCCACTTCTTCACAATTCCCAGAGCCTGATTTGATTCACAGTGACAGAGATTGCGGCTTGATGCAAACTTCCTGAAAGGTGCCCCATAGTGTGGCCTGAGAAGGCTCAGGGCATGGATCTGTGCCCTTTTCTAGCACCAGCTGGGCCGGCTGAGATGACTTTACCCAGTCCCCTGTCACTGGCTGCTTTCATCTCTCTGGTAGCTCTTCTGCTCACGCAATGGACCCCTAGTTCATATTCTGAAGCAGCTGGGGCTCAGCTTAAACCCTTTTAAAACATCAGGTCCATGCTAACCCATATTTTTAAGCAGGAACAGAAAGAGGGTGGAAGTTGCCAGCAGCAGCAGCAGGTGATCCGCACGCTGTATCGCTGCTATCCAAGCTGGGAGAGCAGCAGGCAGAGCAGCAAGGAAGCTCCTTGGAGACAAAAGCTGGTGTCTGTAAGGAGCTGGTGAACCAGGACAAGCAGCAGGACTATGGCAGTGTCCCCAAGATTTGCTGTCTCCCCAAAGCGTCACCTTCATCATCAGGGTCAGGGTGAGTCCCATTCCCAAGTGTGTGATCAAGATGCAGAAGTCCCCAGCTGCAGATGGTCCAGGAGAACAGGATGGACTTCCTCAAAACAAGAACCAACCACTGACTTGAAAGGAAGGCCCACCTGTCCTCCTCTCCCTGGCTGTGACTGAGAGCAGATGCACTGGTGCTCTTTCGAAGAAGCTGCATTTTGTGGTATTTTTGACCCAGCTGAAGGAAGGATGAACCATAAATCTCCCTTGACAGCCTAATCTCATTATATTTCCCATCTCAGTTTCCAGGCCAAAGGGGTTTGGCTTAGCTTCAGAGAAGCATCTGAACCCTCAGATGCTGTGCCAAGCCCAACTCCTAAATCTTTCGATGGTCACCCATCGTGGGACTGATGTCCCCTTGTTGTCACTAGCTGTGCTCTGCAGCAGTGGACTAAGACACAACACATGTAGTCACACAGACATTCATCAGTACCAGCCCTCCATAAAGGTATTTCAAGCCACCACCTGGAGAGGAGGTACTGAGGGTCATTAAAAGGCATGAACTCACTGTTGCTTAAAGGCCAAGAAGCAAATCAGCTCTTTGAGAATCTCAAAGATTCTCTGCGGGGCATGAGCAGATTAATGGACCACCAGCCACCATCAGAGGCACCCACTAAATGCCAGCTGGAAAGGACATGGCCTTGATGGATATCTGCTGGGGGTCCAGGCAAATCACAGAAGGCCTGTGCAGTGAAAGCAAGTGGCAGCAGGAAATCATGATTGCTTGTAAATTCATAAGTCTGTGTCAAAGGGAGATGGAGACCACCGCTGCAGAGCCAGGGCAGGGCCAGCTTTGCATGTGTCTCTGTCCTGGTGGTCTGAAGAACAAAGAAGAAGCCAGGAGGGCGAGCAGACCTTGGGAACAGAGGGAGGCTGCAGCTGTAAAGATGAGCCAGGCTGTCTCCGCCAGCCTGGGAACCGGGGAAAAGAGCTGGGTGGGGAGTGCTGGTTTCACTTCCCAGCGCTTTGTGAAAATATGCTGCCTTGGTGTTACGGTTCACGTAGGATCACAGCAACCCCCTCTCAGCAAGGAACAGGCTCCAAAACTTCCTGCAAAAGCTTGGGCCATGTTCTGCCATAATTTTTGCCAGAGATTTGCCTTTCATCTCTTTAAGATGCAGCAGCAGGAACAGGGCAGGAAGCTCCCTCTACCTCTGGAGAAATTGACCCTTGATCCCAAACAATGTGCAGGTCAAGGAGGGATTCAGCCTCTTTGGGTTGCATTTCTCTGCTTTTAGGAGCTGTGCTTCAGCCCATGGTGGCGATCCCAGAGCCAGCTGGCTGAGTTCTGTGTATCCAGACTGCATGGACCCGCAGAGCCTGGGCATGGACCAGGCTTCAGCCATGCACCACTTGCCTGACAGAAGGGCCAGCTGGCTCATCCCAGCCCAGCCAGGCATAGCCCACATGACGGACCAGCTAATGCAGCACTGCTGTCACCAGCTCTGTCCCCTCTGGAGCATTGTCCTGGACGGGGCATCCTCCCTGAGTCCAACCAGACCCCCACCCGAACCCCCAACAGCTGCAGCTCTGGAGCTGTTCACCATGGGATTGCCAGCCCCAGACACCCAACAGAGGATTTCAGACTGAATGAAGGATCCGTGGTTTTTCCTAAGTAGACCAGCTCTGAGTTCAACAAAATATTTTGTGAGTGGTGCAAGAGAGCTGAGCTGCCTTAAGGACACAGCTGATCTTTCATAGAATATAGAATGGTTTGGGTTGGAAGGGACCCTAAAGCTCATCCAGTTCCAACCCCCTGCCATGGGCAGGGTCACCTTCCACTAGATCAGGATGCTCAATGCCCCATCCAACGTGGCCTTGAACACTGGCAGGGTAAGGGTAAAGTCCTGTACATTCATCTTCTCCTGCTGCACCAGCATCTGGATGCTTCCTCTGTGCTCCAAGAAGATAAACCTCAGTTCTCAAACTTATAAATCAAATGTAAACATTATTACCAAACACTTCCCATAAATCATCCTATGGGATCTTGTGGCAGGGTTTCCTTATTTTCTCTTCATGGTCCAGTTGTTACTGACTTTTTTGGGCACTGGGGCTCCTGTTCTGGGCTTTTCTTTTCTGGGCTGATTCTTGTAACAGTTTGGCTTCCCAGGGCAGCTGCTCTGTTACAGGGGTCTTTGGGGGCTGTGAGGAATGTGATGAGATCCTTATACATATTCTGCACCAGTGTAACTCCCTTGGGTACACTTTGTACCACATAAACCCAGTTCTCATATTATGAGCTCTCCAAAGCAAAGCTCATTGAAGTACCCAGAAATGAGTGGTGAGCTTTATTCACCAAAGGCATTAAACATGCCACGTTTAGTCATTTCACTCACTGGAAATATCTCATCAGTCTGTAACGCAGATCCACTTAAATCAACCCTTGAACTGAAGTTCAGGAGAGCAACATCAAGGAAAACAAAGGGAAGAAATTCCCACTTGTAACATGAGCAGCTGCTACTGGCTTCTAAGATAAATGAGCACTCCATAATACAAGAGGCATGATGGGTCTCTGATGTCAAAATGTTGTCAGGGGACAGCAACCTGTGAAAAGATTTCTTTTTCCTTTTGCTAAAAAACCATCAAGTGGCTTTATTAGTATAAAAATTCAAGGTCACCAGAGCTTGAGCCCTTCACCTATTTTGTCTGATTCCTAGAGGCCACAACTGGGGTTTTCAAGTTGCAACAGTGCACAGGTGTGCTTTGTGAGCCGCGGGCAGCACAGATTTGCATCTCATTTCCATGTCTGCCAGTGCAAGGATGCTTTCCTGAATGAAGAGGAAATGGGGCAGGAGGTCCCATGGCTTGTGGCATGAATCCAAGCAGGCATGGAGGTCTCCATCCTAGCAGAGACCCCGCTGCGCCCAGGGCAGTGATGCACAGGGACCACAGGGATAGTGGCAGAAGATAAAATTCTCCTTTACTTCATGTTTCATATCTCTGTCATCTTGCATGCATCAGCCCTGGGGTGAGCCCAGGGCTTCCCCTAAACCCCCTTGGGGTTTTGAGAGCTCCAGCTGGGTCTCCGAGCAGCTCAGGAGCTGGGAATGGGAGCAGTGGGAGCAGCGTGCCGGCTGCTCTGCCGGGGTCAGCAGGGACATGTCAGAGCCGCAGCTTCGCAAACACGGAGCTGCCAAGTGTGACACGTCAGCCGTGGGATGCCGGGCACGGCAGGGTCCCCACGGCCGCCCCACTGACCAGCTGTGCCTCACACAGCCGGGGTGCCAGCCAGGGCCTCGCTGCTGCCTTGGGAACGTGCCCCCAGCCCGGCTCCCACCGCAGACATTGCACCTCACCTGCTGCGGGAGACAGGGAAAAACACCGGGATGGGCAAGGCTGGAGTGGGCGCTGGGGCGGAGCTCGCCTGGCACATTGGGGATGTGTATCTGCTCCTCAGCTGTCACCTCCAGTGATGATCCCATCAATCTCTTAAAATAAAAAAATAATAATAAATAAAAGAAAACCCATTAAATTCTTATTTGCCTGCTTTTCTTCCATCAGCAGATGTGAAAGGCTCTGCTGCAGCCCTGCCCCTAAACCAGCCAGCGAGGGGAGAATTACTGTTGACATTGGCTGTGTTGTAATTGGCCTTTAGGGCTGACCCCTTTAATTAGATTAACAGAGGCCTGTGCATTCCCTCTCTCATTTCTTCCTTGGGCTGGGGGCAGAGTCGGGCAGGGACCCCTCCAGAACCCACTCCCACTGTGTTGGGGCTTCCTCTGAGCTTTCCCTGCAATCCCACCCCTCCTGCTGCCCCTGCTCCCTGGGTGCTCTCCTGTGCACCCTCAGAGATGCACGGGACAAAGTGGGGAATGGTGTGGGATCTGGGCTTGTGTCCCTCCCCCCATTTGCCATTTCTAGGCCAAAGTAAGCTGGAGAGGTTAAAAGCAGTTCAGAAACAGCACAGGAAGAGAACAGGGATGCTGAAGAAGGGAAAGGAGGAGGAGAAGCCCTCCCTGCTCTCCCTCTTCCAGAGGAAATAATTTAATGTTAAGTGTCACCTCAAAGAGTTAAATCAACCAGAGTACATTGCAAAAAGGCATTTTAGCCATTTCCATAGATAATGGTTAGGTCATGTCAAGATGCTGGCTTTCACGATGCTATCAAGCCATCCATAATTTAATGTTTAAAATGCAACCTTAGCAATACAATTAATACTGTTTTATTAGCCCACAGAGGCTTCATGTAACTACTTAGAGCCATATAACACCAGCCCATCTCACAACCCCATATAAATTCCTCTGGTAAGATAAACTTTTAGGTCTGCAGTGGCAGGCACTGAAAATCTGCAGAGCCAGCAGAAAGTAAATGGCTTCCCTGTTTGATAGAGTATCACTTTGGAGGAGCACACCTCTGGCTTCTCTGCAGAGAAACGAGTCGGTGCCAAGACCTTGGAGAGGAGGCAAGTACAGGACATACCTTGAGAACGGTCCTAAATCATCTCTTTGTGCTTCTCACTGTCCCTCTCCCTCTCCCTGGGTGTCTCTGTCTCCTTCACACCCACATGGACATGCACGAACACACACCTTCTCTAACACGATTTCTCTCCAGTGCAGGGAGGTGGAACAGGACTATTTGTGCATCTTGCACTGTTTTCAAACAAAACCGCTCCTGCCTGCCTGCTGGTGGGCTCCTGACACTGAGGTATCCCAAACCAGGTGCTCTGCACCCCCAGCCTGGCCATCCTGAGCCCAGCAGGTTTCCCATCATGTGAGGCAGCTTAAGTTGAGATACCTGCAGCCACCCCTGCCCCAAGGCTCTTCAAAACGAATACACAAAGAAGAAAAAAAGGAGAAGTGTTACCACACTGGTATGAACAATACAGAGAGGAGGCGGCTGATCCAGGCTTAGAGGTGCTGTGGCAAAGGTGAGGTTTCGTGGCTCCCAGATCTATTCCCACTCAAACCACCCTATTCTTGCGCTCATCCACTGCAGGGTGTATCTCAGGGATTCCTTGCCTACACCATCAGCAGAATAAAAAGCCACTCCTGGCACTGTCATCTCCTTGTGTTTAATATTTTCCATATTTTTCTCCCTTAAAACGCTGTCTTCTCTAAATAAGTTCGTCTCTGCTTTTATGCTGGAAATAATTTTTGAGTTTCTCCAGCTGTGAAGAGACATCAGAGTCTGGGAACTTTAAAGAGGTCCAAATTCACAGGGTAAATAAGGATTCTTCTTTTCTTCACCATACCTGCATTAAGTTTTATCAAATGTCAAGGTCCTAAAGTGACCCTAGGATTTAGGGGGACACTGTTCTGAGTCCAGAGTCTTATCTCCTTTGTCTTTCACACACCCTGACATGCAAAGGTATGGGAATAAAGAGAAGAATTCACTCAAACATGTTTTGCAATTAAAGTAGAGACACCTATTAAAAAGCAAATGGGTACCCTGCCCCCAAATTTCCTCAGGTTAGGGCCAGCCTTTCTGATTATTCCAGCCTACACTTCCTGTGCATTTTAATTATTTTACCCACACTAACGCAAACACACAGAGTGAAGATAGACCAGACATCCCAAATCAGTTTAATGAATGTCCTTATCTGAGAGGATTCTCTTTCATAATGACTGAGAGGGATGAGAAATATAGCTCTCCAGCCTAGCTCCCCAAGTAGCAGCGGGGCCCCAAAGATATGAAAAAAAAACCCAGAGCAATTCATCAGAAGCAGCGGGAGAGAAAAGCTAATTAGAGCTGGAGACGTAAAGAATGAAAAGCTGAGCATGGAGGGCACTTTAGGGAGAAAAAGGAGGGGAGCTCGAAGAGCCACAAGCCTAAATCTGTTGTGTGAGCTGTAAGACTCACTAAACACCTGCACAAGAAGGAGAGAGCTTGTGCTTTCCACGTGCTGGCAGAAAATAATGGCTTTGGGGGAAATACACCTTTCACATTTACAGATTTTGTTCCTGGAAGAAATCTTCTGTTTCTTCCCTTGCTCCATCTTCCCTTTCTTTTTCCTGCCTACAAGCAGGCGCTGTCCATGGCTGCCCTCATTTGCAGGGGTGCTGGTGTGAGTGTTTTCCCTGATCTGCCCTCTTCCCCCTGACTCTGCCCCCTCTCAGCACCAGCAACACCTTCCTCGCTGGAGCAGGGAGGTGAGTTGGGTCACCACGCTGGGGCCATCCCTGCTCCTGGCATGCTACTGGGCATCCCCTGCACCCTCCAAGGACAGGGTGAGCCACCACGACCTGCTGTGCTGGATCCACCCATCACCCAGGGCCATGGTAAGAAAACATCCCTGTGCTCGCTACAGGGCTGATCCTTGCTCGATGTTGAACTCAGGGCATGGAAAGGACAAAGAAAAAATATAAAGCAGCCCATGCTAACCCAGCAGTCATGGTGCTGCCCCTGCAAGGAAAAACAAAGCTCCAGCACCCTTTGAGCCACTGTGCAAACAACCAGGCAGGTCCTGCCCCAGAGCACTCCCAGACTGAAAACCCGAAGGAGGGAGGGCGATAATCCTTTTCTCCTTGTTTCTCCAAACACGGGCTTTGAGTAGCTCTGTTGCACAGCAATCTGAGGGCTCATGTAAAGGGGATCAGCATTCACCCCTCTGCCCATGGGTAGCATGGATGTGGTCTATCAGGCTGATTACGATCACCCTGTGCAATAATTTGGCAGATTTTTTTTCCATGTCTGCTTTAAGCCTGTGGAGCCTTTGAACACCAGAGCAGTAAATAATGGAGAGCAGTGGACAGTGCAAGCATATTTGCAGGTTTTAGCTGCTGCTAATGCAGATGTGAGTGCTGGATGTGGCTGGTGTCACTAGGTCTCACTGCTCACCAGGCAGCAGAACATCCTCCTTTGGGGCAGGTACAGACTCACAAGGGTGAACCTGCTGTTCACAACAAACCCATCATTCCTTCTTCCTCACCTATTAGGGGGCAGCAATCTTTCTGCAGGTGCATGTGCACCAATATCTAAACAATTCCCAAAAATCAAGATAAGCTGGATTTCCAGGACCAGGCAGGACCACCAGCCCCCCTGGGCACTCCTGTGATGCTCTTGTGCTACTTGGCTCTCTGCAATGTCAGATCAATGGGATAGGGGCAAGACAGCTGAGCTGGGTCCCTGTCTTCTCCCTTGTCCCTCTTTAACCCGTGGAGGTGTCAGGTGAAATCTCTTAGAGAAAGTTGTCCTGAAATGCCCCTACATGTGGTGAAAGGGGAACATTAACTTGGTGTAAAGCAGGAGCCCTGATTTGCAGGGACAGGGCTGGGATATTAGAAGGGCTTAGAAACAGGACTCCTGCAGCATAAATCCTCTCCATATTTTCCCTATCAGCAGAGTGTTCCAAATTCAGGTGTTGGCTGCACAGATCCTGGGCTAGAAGAGAGCAATGGATTATTAGCAAACAAGGGAAAAGCAAGCAGAAACCTTTGGCAGTGGCCAGCAGGTCATTTAGCATGAACTGTCTAATCCATCAAGATAAATCTGTGCACAGGCTATTTTTTGCCATAAAGGAAATATAGTTATTGTAAGATATAGTTATGGGAAGCCAGACTTTGCTTTTCCCACTGCTGTGAGACTACTTTCATTTCTAGTGCCAATTGCCTGTGTCCCACTGTTTAGTGGGAGGAGAATTTCAGGCAGAGAGTTCAATTTTCTTCTATTTAAACTCAGACAAACAGACTTGCATGGGAAATACGCATGCAAGAGAAAAGTGTTCCCCGGTGCAAGCTTTAAATCTATTCCCTGTGCTGGTTTTTTTCTTCTGCCTCACTTTTCTGGGAATCCACAGCTGTGGATTTTCAGATTTTTCCCTGCGAATCCACATCAAAGTGGTGTCCAGCCCTTTCTAGGAGGGGCTTCATTTCTCAGTGTCCGCTCTCTTTTAACACATGTTTTAACATTAATAGAAGCACATTAAGTGGCATTAGGAAGTGGAGCAGGGGAACTGCCCTACCAGATCATATAACTAATTGCTTTGCTGCTGGTTCTGTGCTTCCTATTCCTGTGACATTCCTTTGAAGTCAGAGCGGGATGCTCTGACATATCTGGTACATCAGGGAGCACTGAAAGGTTACTGCTTCCTAACTAAATAAGAACAGAGGAATGGTTAATTCCCTTTGTCTGGCATCCATCACACAGCAAGGTCAGTGTCACATATTGGAGAGGATGCTAAACTGGACACATGTCGAGAATTGGTAGCTACGGGATGCTGTGCATCCTCTCAAAACCCCTGGAGTAGAAGTAGTGATGGGAAAATAAAAAAAAAGCCTAAGTGGATTTGCTGTCACTCCAGGGACATGGTTGAGAATGCTTGATGGGACAAGTACATATGGACTTGCAGGTGCAGATTGGCCGTGCTTTGCATAGGATCCTGACGAGTGCTTGCTGGATAGTTTGTTTGATGCAAGTAGATTTTTCACTTTGCTCCAGCCATCTGTCTCCACGGCTGTACTGAAGCGTCCCACAGACAGTGTGCTACAGAGCTGCGGCACAGGCTTGTCACAGCCACGCTGCTGAAAAACCTCTCGTAACATCTCCTCTGATAGATTTTCACTTCCCTCTCCACCTCATGCATGGGAACATAGTGCAAACAGACTGAAAAATGCTTTACACAGGGGAACGGGAGCTGAAACAAAGTATTGGGCTAATTTATCTTGGGTTTAGGCAGGTTTTGCAATCTACAGGATTCATCCTGGTGTCATAGAAAAGCAGCTATCAGGACAAATTGAAATTTTTTCAGCTATACCCTCCCTCTATTCCAGGGTAGGCAATCGCTACAAGCTTAAAACTCATGCCCCCAAGCAGATTATCATATAGTCTGTCTATTTAAAATGCCACCCCTGAGCAGAACAACTTTTGGAGGAATTCCAAAAGGTTCAGGCACTTGGTTCAAGTCTGAGTGGGTGTTGTGTGGTCTGGCTATGCACTTGCAGTCAGGCTGGGCTCCTACTTGTCCTGGTTTTAGCTGGCTTGGAAATGCCCCAGAAATGACAGAGACACTCAGCTCTGCTAACTCAAGCCCACAGCTCCCCACCATAACACAGATGTAGCCACAGGGAAGCACACAATGGGAGTCAGATGAAGTAAATGCAGCACCAAAAGCACTTAATCGTTGATTAGAAAGAGGTGTGGTCCATTCTTCACCACCTAGTCATTAAATTAGGATCAGTTGTCCTGCCAGGAGCAGAGTTCCGTTCAGCTGCCAGCTATTGGTAGCGATGCAGGACTTGGCACTGATGCAGCCTCTGGCCTCCTCCATGTAAGAGATCAAACATGACTGCTGCAACTGTCCCTTTGGATCCGCTTTCCTGCTGTGCAGCTGGCACTGAATTGTTTGGGAATGAGCCTCAGTCAGATTTTTGTGACAGTTGTTCTTTTTTTTTTCCTCTAGAAAAGGTTCTTGCTGCGTGTTTATCCTCCTGGCTCATACTGGGAGCAGCTGGGGTGACACGGGGAAGGTTGGTGGAGTTCCTCTCAAAGCACAAAACCACTTTTCCAGGATCCTTAAGGTCTCTGTGGTTGAAAATAAAACTCTTGAGTTCAAAGAGAGTGCTTCCCACATAACAGCATGTTCTCAATAGAAATTAGTAATTTCCCTCCCCAATTAAAAAAAAAAAAAAGCCAAAAACAACAAAAAAAAAAGCACCATGAGATCCTGCCTCTGCAGCTTGATGGGAATGTCTCACAATTTTTTATCCTGGCTGGTGAAACAGCAGAGCTCCAGTGTGGGGAAAAGAGCCTGAAACCCAACCATGTGCTCTGGGAATGCACAAGACACAGAGAGGAAGACAAGCACAAAGCCAACAGGCAACAGAAAATGAAACCGTCTGGCTGAATGGTGTAGCTGGAGTGGGGCCAGCCCAGCCACCCACTCACGGCAGGCATTCCCATTCCTATTCCCATTCTCTTGGCAAGGTGAGGGACATGCCAGGCTGGGATCCACTAGGTCACTTCCCAAAGAGCACCAAAGCACATCAGCACCAGCATTGGGGTCCCTGCCACCACAGGGGGAGGTTGCTAACACGGAGCCCATGCCCAGCATCACACAGCAGCTTTGCAGGACAGCTGCATAAGCTTCAGGAAGTATGACATGATATTTGCTCCGGGACAGCAATTCCAGATGTCCTGGGTGTCTTAGAGCAAAGCTTTAGCTGGGATCCATTCCTGGCTGCAGTGAGAAGGGACGGGATAAGTCATCGAGTTCAAATGTCTTTGGCTGGTTTAAATGTGCAGAGCTCTACTGAATTCAATTAGTTTTGGATTATGTCTATCCCCTGAAGAATCTGTGTCTGTGACAGGACTGAGCCCTTTCCAAAATGAGGCTTTAGCAGTTCAGCTCCATGGAAATACTGGATTCACCTCTAGTGACAGGTGAGGCAAGACTTGTGTGCTGGGTTTTAGAATGGCACACACACAGAGACTCACATTCATACACAAGATTTATGTTAGATTCACCAACCTCCTTTTGGAATGGGGATCAAAATACTACAGTTTTATTGAAACAACTTTAAACTTGTTTACGCAGTTTATTAGAGCTTGATATCCTTTCTGTGGGGTTTGAATCACCTTGTGAGCTTTAGGAGACTCATGTCCTGAATATGGCATTCAGTAACTTGCTTTGAAAACACTACAGTAAATTTGCTAATCCCAAATAAATCTAGGATGTCTTTTCCTTAACCAACTACAAGGAATCATTGATAGAGTCTCCAATGAATCACATGCAACCTGAATTTTTTAATACTCCTGTCAATGTGCACATCGATCCCTTCCCTTCCAGGCAGCAGAGCTGGTATTGCCTTGCATACCACCACGTTTCTCAGGCTGGCTTTCGCACCACAGAAATACTGTTTTTCATTTCCCACTAGACACTTTGGAGTCCAAAACCTCTCCCACAGCCTGAGTGCTGCAGGGGGGGCTGGGGCACCCTGGCATCCTGCAGGAGATGAGGAGATGCCGTGTGAGAGCTGAGTGCCGGTGCAGGGGAGATGTGCTGACCTGATTCACCACCCTGATTTGCATGTGCGGTGTTAAGGGAAAACGCTGTATCCTATTAAATTAACAAACTAGCACATTCCATCAGCTGGTTCTCATGCCCTCGAGGCATCCTCTGGAGGTTTCCTCGACATGCCAATGAAACATTCAAACTACAAGACAGTCCAGTCACTTCCCATCCATTTTTTATGGTACCATGGAAACAAAGAGCGCATGGCAATTCCTCCTTTAAGCTTTCAATAAATCACTCCACAACTGTAAGAGGTACGTGCCTTCAATGCCCCTGTGTTTCGCTTGGCTCCCCTGGGCTAAGCAGCCTTCTGCCCCCTCTGCCATCTATTCTCTACCCCTGTCACCCTGTGGCCTCTGCTCCCCAAATAGCCCAAAGGGGTTGGGAGCAGACTGGCTCCTTTCAGGCTTTGTGTTTGCAGACATTGGAAGGCGTCCTGTACATGTGCTGGGAGGATGTGAAGCCAGAGCCTTAGAGGCAAATACGGTTTTGCAACAGCTTTACCAGGCAGAGAGGAGACTGAGGGCCATGGGACAGACTCAGCGACTCCACTGCTGCAAAAGTCACCTTTTGTCCTGCCACTGGGAACACTCCCCGAGCCATTGCTGGGCTTTGATGTGTCCATCAGAGCAGATTTTCCCTTTTTGAATCTTACAGCCGCTCTCCTCTCACTCTCAGTCAACGTCTGCCTGGTGTCTGTGTGCAACCTTTTCTCTTCTCTTCAAATATCACCCTCCCGCAGAGGTCAGGGATGCGTGGAGTCCCCGGGGTTGTATTTGTTGTAGGTACTGACATGTGAGCAGCGATGGCATCTGTCCTGGAGGAGAATGAGCTCCTCAGCTTTCCACACAGCACAGCAGGGAGCAGCTGAGCAATTCCTTCTCAGGTCCCAGGAGTCAACGCTTATGTGTTTGGCCCAGCTGAAGTCTGACCACTCTTCCTCTCAGGGATTCATTACCTGGGCTGTCCCTGAGATACTCCCAGGAAAAGTTTCAAATGGAAGACTCAGGGAAAGGAAAGAGAGGAGAAAAACCAAAGCCAGAGCTATGCTTTTCTGTCCCTCCTGTCATTGCAGGAGAGCTGAAAACTACAGCTCCTGGCTCCCAGTGAGGCAGGAAACCCCCTCAGGCCATATTTGAGATCATTGCCTGATTGTTAAGTCAGTTGTGGTGCTGGGTCCAAACTTCTACTGCAGAATCTTAAAGTCAGAGTTGGCCCAGGTGTCTCCAAGGGAGAAAAGTGGAAGTGGTTTCACCAATATGTGCTTCAGCTCAGCAGAAATTTTCCCATGACTTTAACACCAGTGTCTGCTGCAGATGTCTGGAGGACAGAATGTGTGTGCACATTTATCTTGTAGGGTTTATCCTCGTCTCTACTTAATTCCACAATTTTTAGTGGTGTTAAGTCTGAGGACCTCAGCTTGAACCATCAGTAAGAGATGAATGGGTGCTTCCATTGGAAGCCAAATCCATCAGACAGCATTGCTAAAGCATTTCTGCATGTAGAGGTGCTCAGCCTGACTGCCTGGCTACTGCCCAGTGCTGATCAGCTCTTACCTGGTGGAAGTTGCTGAGAATCCATGCTGAGAATCCAGAGCAGTAGAAGTCAAAGGGAGAAAAACAACCCCAAAACCAAAAATGCCCAAACCAAACCAAACCAAACCAAACCAAACCAAACCAAACCAAACCAAACCTCCCTTTGATTTCAGAGGGCTTTGCATCAGGACCTTCACTGTTTCATTGCAGAATCCACTGAGGGTGGGTGAAATGGCATTCCACAAACCCAAACAGGCAAGGGAAGGGAGTGGATGTTGCGCCAGGATGTTCTGGCTCTGGTTGCATAAGGGGCAGCAACTTTTCCAGAGAACAAGGGGTTAAAATGAACATTAAGTTAAGAAGCTGCTGAAGCAGTGAACAGGGACCCATCTGCAGCAGCTCTGGCTGTGGTGACCCCACCAAATAAAACAACTCCAAGCTGCGGGTCTCATGTCCCCATGCTGCAATCCCACCAGTTCCAATGGATGAATCCTGTGGCACCAAAACTGCGATGTCAGTGGCTCTGAATCAACCCTTTTGCTCCTGAAATCTGCCTTCCCATTTCTGTCCTGATGGCTTAAATCAATGTCCCATTAAGGTGCTTTCATCTATAAATTGTCAGCATCTGCCTGGACACCCTTGGCAAGGTAGGATTTGTGCCTGTGCCAGACGAGCCTGGCACATGCAACAGCCGTGAGCTGCTCACGGGCACTGGCTTTATTAAACATTAATGGCCTCAACTTCTCTCCAACAGCTAATAATAAAAGGGATCGTTTGAGTTTATTCTGACTCAAGTGAAGAGGTTTAGATTCATTGGGAAGCTGCTCAGTGGTGTTTCTTAAATGTTTAAGTCCCGTCTTCCGGCAAGAAGATCAACCCCATGTAACATTAAAACCCTAAGGCAGGTGGTGTGGTGAGGATGGTCTCAACTCTCCCTCAGCATGGCCAGCCCTGGCCAGGCTCCTTCTCCAAGGAGTGGACACAGAGCTTGGGGACAGCCCTCCCCATCCCAGCCAGCTCACTCTACTCCCACACGTGGTCACTGGCAAGTCTGCAGTTATTTCTAATTGCCTCTCACCTAACCTTAAACAAAACAGACTATTCCAATGAAATATGTCCATCAACGAAAAATAGCTTGGTTTTCATTAATTTGGGGAATGGCTTGCAATAATGAGTTGGGTTGCTTGAAATTTTAGTTTGCTGTGGTTAGAGGAGAAGGTAAAATTTCTGTTCATGATACATAAGGAAAAAAAAACCCAAAAAGCAGTTGTTAAGCATCTCTGGATTGGAGACCCCAAAGGGCTTGGGAAAGGGATTGTGAAGCAGCAAAGTCAGGCTCCATCATACCACAAATCCACCCCAACTGCTGCTCACCAGCCTGCTCCACTCACCCTGTGCTGGCTGCTTATCTGCTGCCAGAAAGGTCTGTTTGCTTTGGCACACTTTTACCTACATGTTCCATAAATGTTCTTCTAATTCTGAGATATGGGGAGGTATGGACCATTTCAGGGTGTTAAGCTGCCTGCTGCATCCCCCAGAGCCCCCTCTGAGCTTGCTTGCAGGCTGAGCTGAGAGCAGGATGTGACCCCGTGCACTTGTTTGCGGTCCTTTGCTACCGGAGGGGTTATTTCAAGGCTCCCCATCGCTGGCTTCAGATTCCTCTTCCCCTTTTGTACTTTCAAAAGAAAACATCTGTGAACGGCTCGTCACAACAAACCCCTGCCAGTGTCTGATCTCTTACGATAACATGCTCTAATGAGGTTATAGCTCTCCTGTCTCGCAAGTGTTTCGGAGCTGCTCGGGCTGAATGAGACGGGAGGTAATTAGAGTGACATGCTTTCGTGCTCAGAGAGAATAAAGTAACACAAATTTCCTGAATGGGCAAGAGCAGTTTGGCCTCAGCTGAGGGAAATAACCAGGCAGTGATCTAATTCACTTTACTGTTAATAGATTGTTATCTGCGAAGCCCTAGTGCAAACATGATAAGCTGTAAAGAAATACAGATGAAAGCCAGAGCTCTGAGGGCTGCAGAGATGCACATTCAGCCCAATGCTGGTCTCGTTGGCCTCAGCCCAGCTCCACTTTCTGCTCATACCTGGAGCTGGCTGGGGTGATAACACTTGAGTAGGGCTGTGCAATCAAATCTCTTCACGAATTGCAGGATTGTTTGGCTCCAGCATCAGTTTGGGAATTCCATGGTTTGCCTTGTGGAGTCTAAGACACAGTGGGAAGAGGTGGAGGCAAAAGCCCTCTGTGGGTTCAGTCTTTGGCTCTGGCTGCCATGTCCCTTGTGGAGGGGGTGTGCAGTGTCAGCAAGCGATGCTGTGGTCCCCAGTGATGTCCCCCAGCTGACTGAGCACCTCTGCCTGGGAGCAGCTGCAGTCACGGCCATGCTCTGGCACAGCTGCCCTTCAATATCGTGACTGCAGGCAGAGAGCCCCCCATGATGGCTTTATCTACCACACCCCTCCCCATCACGGCCCTGAGATACTCTGCTGTGTCCTCCATGTGTTTTGGGAGAAGGACATTTCCACAGTTTGTACCAGGGATGAATTTCATCTGGAAAACCATGGTGAAAATGGGTCTGTTAGTTTCCTCTCTTCATGAACAAGAAACCAGCACTGATGTACACCTGCCCAGGGATTTGGCCAAAGTACTTTGTCTGGATTCTGTAAGGATGCCAAGCCATTGCCAATGACATCCATGACGCTGTTCCCTCTCCTCTCCCCTTGCATGGGGCTCTGCTGAGTTTATCACCCTTGTCTCCAGCCAAGCCAGCTGCCAGCTCAGGCACACCACACTCTGTTCACATCTACTCTGATTGTAGCTCTTCCTTATCACGGTATGAGATTTCTACCCTTCCAGCTGTGGGAACAAAAGGGACATCCATGGGGACCTGGAAATTTGCTTCCAGTGCCCACAGTGAGGATGAATTCCTGCATGGCCAAGGTGGTGCAGGAAGGGGATCCATTGGGGTCTGCCCCAGCCTGCAATGATGCAGAGTGTAGAGGACAAGCTGAGCAAGAGCAGGAGCCTCCTTCATGGTTGTGGGGGGAAGCATCACCCTCACACAACCTTTCTTCCCATAACCTCCATACTGCCCTGGCCTTACATGTAATACACCGTGTCTTTTATTCATTTTTTCTTTCCTCAGGCAAGAATGCTGTCAGCTTCCCAGGCAGGTTTGAATGTGTCAAAAAATGTAATCTCTTCAGCCAGATTTAGCCTACTTTTGGGAAGCAAGTACAGTCTGATTGCTTCTTCCCTGACAGCTTCATCAGAGCTGAGAGAACCCCAGCCCTGCCTGCCCCATCTCTCCTCAGCCAGCACCCAGCTATCAGAAAAGCAACAGCACAGCTCCTTATGGTCACTCTCCTCAGCATTTCCAGGAGTTTCTGGATCCCTCCAGGCCTCATTTCTCCACTTGGAGTACCTATGATCCTTTTTTCCCCAGTTCTACCTGGTTTGATGACAAAGCCATGATGGGACTGGATGGATCCTTGCTGGAGTTTTACATCTCGCTGGCATCCCACTGGAGCCTCTAAATGTGCTGCACAGGAAACATGAGTATTTCCTAGCCCTCCCCACACTGCTTTGCCGCTCCTCCAGCACAGCCACGGGGAGCCAAGGCTGCAAACACAATAACCACTGTGGGTCTACCCAAATGCCATCAAACTCAGTCAGCTGAGGCAGATTCCCAACAGTCCTGCTATCAGCCAGGCCATTAGGAACACAGTCCTGGCCAGGCTCTGCCTGTTGAACTCTTGACACTAGCCCAGGTTCAAGTTGATGTTTGATCCAGGGACACCTCCTTAATGGGTGGTTTGGATGCAGCCATCCCGTCCTGGAAAGCAGGAGAGTCATGTATGGGCCTGTAAGCTCTGCCAGCTGCTGTTTGTGCCTGCAAGAAAGCCATTTTATTTATTTATTTTACCTAACCCATTTTATTTAAAAGTATAGACTTAACCCTGGCCACTCTTCAACCCATCCTTAGAATCCTGCCTTGGATTTATGCCATGCCAAGTGCATGGAGGGTAGTCTGACTTCCACTGCGAGTGCCAAGAGAGAGTGGAGGAGGCACAAACTCTCCGGCTCTCACTCAGCTGGAGAGTTTACTGAAGGCTGCAATCTTCCAATTGCTTGAAGAGCTGTCATTAGAGAGTTTAAGATGGCAGATTGCTAAATTGCTTTAAGGCTGGAGCCAAGCAGCACTGAATAGGGCCCTCTTTGCTGTGAGGATACGTGTGCACTGCAGTCCTGCGCTGGGAGAGAAGAGGAAAATCATTGTTGTGCCTCATGCATCCTGTGGGGCCAGGAAGGGGCACAACTCACTGTGGAGATCAGGGGAACCAGATACAGGGAGGGGATGGAAAGCATGGAAGAGCAGAGTCCCAAAATCTCTCTGTTACCTGGGGTCTGCCCCATGGTCTTTCACGTGTATTTTTTTGTCACTCACCACCAACACTTTCCTCCTGTGATGGAAGGAGATGATATTTGCTGTAGCTTTTGCAGACCTGATGAGACTGACCTGGAAGGAAATACCTCTGTGACCTCATCAGGGGTCAAGCAAGGAGCTGGGCCAAGGGAGAGAGGCTGGGAGGGAGAGGAAGGGACTTCTTTGCACATCAGCTGGTGCAAGAGAGTTTCAGAATCCACCGAGGAGCTGCCTGCTATGAACCAAAGGAGTTTGGTTCTGCAGCTATGTGTTATTGGCAGGGATCAGCTCATCAGCCTCTCCTTAAAATATCCAACATGGACAGTTCCAGTCCCCGTCCTGAAAAATTCAGTGATGCACTTTCTGCCCCCTGGGGCTGGAGCTTTCTCAAAAGAGAGGGAAAACAGCAGCTAGCACAGCACAAACCTGCTGACAGGACCAATAAAGCAAAGGGGACAGCAGCAGAGTTTGGCTGCAGCCTCTTCTCCACTGCAGGAATACAGAACCTGGACATATTCTCCATTGAATGCATCCCTTCTTCCACTGTACCCACCCTCTGTGGGTCTCTAAATGCTCAAATGCATTTAGACATTGTTTGCAGGCCTTGAAGAAGTGTTGGCTGGTCCCACCTCCAGTCCCAACCTCTGGAAGAAGAGATCCCAGATCTGCTCAGCAGTGGGGTCTAAGGGTTACTTATCCCTGGGGTCATCTCCTGTGGTTCTCACTGTTGGCACCAGCTCCACTGAGCAGCCCCCACAGGGCTGGGTTTTGCAGGGAAATGTTGATCTGTTTGGGTTTGATCCTGATGGGTGTAATGGGTACAACAGGTCTGTGCTCACTGGGGTCGCTCTGCGTGCTGGGAACCCCCCAGTGCTGATGGAGTCTCACCTTTTCCAAAAGATCTTGTCAGCTTTGTGTCCACCAAGCACTTGATAACCAGCCAGTGGTAAAGCACCTGAAATGTTTCCCCAATGCACTCGTGACACCAAATTTTGGTAGGAACTGGACAATTTGCCCATGGGCTTGCCCAGGCACTTCCGGCTCTTCACTTGTTTGCTGCTCTAGGGAGAGACCTTTGGATCCACTGGCCATGAAGGTAAAAACCACTCAGGAAAGGTGCAGCTGGGTCTGTTTTGTCTCCCCCCAGGAACTGCCCCTTCTCTTCTTAGTTTCTCCATTTCCTCCAGGTCTCCAGACTCCCAGGTGCCTGCCAAGCACACATTCCACAGGCCCTCTGTGCACACTTCCACCCCTGCAAAATTAAGACACGTGACCTCCATAAATCCCCATCAAAGGCCTTTATTCTTGTGCTATTCTCCTTGCTGTTGTTCACTCTGAACATGCATGTGACAGTCAGATAAAAGGCATCATTCTCGAACGAGCTAATTCAAGTTAACCACTGCAGGGAGAAGGACCCAGCAAAGCCAAAGCATTCTGGCATTTTGATGTGCAACAGGGGTTTGAGCCTCCAGCTCATTTTTAGTTTCTGAAAGCCCAACTGTTAGCCAGACACTCCCTGAACGCTTGGCAGGAAGCAGAAATGGAGGAAACCTGGCTTCCTTTGCATCTGTGTCCCAGGATTTTGGTGTAGGAGAGGGAGGTTAGCTTGAAAGATGGGTATTTGAAAAGGTGAGCCTTGTTCCCACTTTGGGGCATGTATTAGGAGTTTAACCCTTGTGGGTCCTTTAGTTCACCCTTCTTTTTCCTCAGAAAATTCAGGAGACTTTGGGACACATCTCGTCCTGCCAAATTTGGTTGAAATCAGCAATAGATATCATAGATATAAAACAGAGGACACTAAAAATACATATTTCTGGGTTTTGAAAACTAATTTGTTTTCACCGAAAATTAGAAGAAATTACGAGTTGAAAAGTCGTATCAGAACAGTCTGATACTTTTCTTCTGTCCTGCTTTGAGCTTGGCTCACTGAAGGTGCTTCTGGGATATACACTAAGAAGAGAATCTGGTATCTTGAGCAAGAAGATGCTCTTAGTGCAAAAAAAAAAAAAAAAGAAAAAGGAAAAAAAAAAAATAAATAANTCTCTTTATTGGATCCATAGTGAGCAATTTCTGAAGCTGCAGGGAAAGAAAGAAAAGAAAAAAAAAAAAAAAAAAAAAAAGAAAAAGGAAAAGAAAGAAATACATAACATCAGCTTTTGTCCTATTCTAAATCTTAAAACACAGATGCTGGTACTACCTGCAGTGTCTGACTCTTGTGAGATTGTTCACTGTGAAGGTCTGGAGCAACCATAGGAATCCCTGCAGGCAGGGACTGGGGGGATGTCCAGCCTCTCTGTGCAGGGCCCTCATTTAACTCCCTTTGAATTCCTCCTGAAATGGTGTGCAGGATTCTAAGTCCTGCTGGAAGATGGCATTTATAACTCAAATTATTTCAGTGCTTTTGAAAATTAATTCCCATCAAGACTAGCGGTGCTGTGAAAAGCTGAGTGATACAAACTCCTGGCTTAGGAGACCAAGCACAGTGTACTTTCTGTAGCCACCAAAAGGTGATGGACACCACAGCAAACTGAGAGGGAACAGGGTCACATCTGCAGCAGCTTCAAGAAACACTTGACATCACCCCAAGAAACACCTGCCATCACCCCAAGAAACACTTGACATCACCCCAAGAAACCCTTATCCCACCTTGCAGCCTGCACAGGGCAGGTGGCAGCGGAGTCCCCAAGCTCACGTTTCATTCCCCTCACGTGGAGAACGTGGGGAGATTGGGAGTGACAGCAGCCATGTGATTGCAATTGAGCAGGCTCTTTAGATGTTGTCCTGTTGGTAGGACCCCAGGGATCTCATTTTGTACTCCAGCTTGGCGCCCCAAGCAGCGAGTGCTGGAGATGAGAACTCCTTCCGAATAAAAATGCTGCTCCAGTACTTCTCAGTAGTTTCTCACCGGGCTTGACATTCTCATCTACTCACTGCCCCTGGCAAACTTCTCTCGTGGTGGCTCTTCATCTCCCAGCTCCACACAGGGAAATTAAAAATCCCTATTATATTTTTCTTTAATCTAGTCCCAGCTTCTGCTGCACTGGGGGCTGTCACTCGGGAAAGTTTACGTGGATGAGGGGTGCTCAGCTCACCTCCATTGGTGAAACTCCCTCTGCAGCTAAACTCCTTGAAACACATGAATAAAAAGGGAGCAGAGGAAAAAAACAAAGGAACAAATTAAAAAGGTCTCAGCAGAGAAATGCTCTGACTGCCATTGCTAAAGGGCAGAACAGGGGGGAAAGCTTGGATGTTTGCAAAAGGCAAACACATCCTTCCTGTGGCTCGCTGAGGATCTGGAAGCAAGACGAAAAGAAACCAGGGTAAGTTTGTGTCTTGGGACACCTTGGCTGCTGCCACCCTCTTGCCACAGTCACATCATGTCTCAGCTCCTTGCCTGCTTCCCATATGGGTGCCAAACACCCAAAATACAAATATTTTTAAAGTCCAAGCCTCGATCAAGTCCACGTTTGTGCCCTAAGAAGGCTTGTCCTGGCAGGTCTGCAGTAGCATATCTGATGTGGTTTAATCATATAAAAAAGGATTTCCACATGGTTATCCTTGGATGATGCCTGTGTCACAGTGGCCCACAGGCTATGATAATTTAATGGTTTTGTGTGATTCGGGCAATCACAAATCCCCCAAAAAGGAACATATTTGACCCCATAAAAGGTTTTTTTTCCAAAACTCCTTTTTTCAAAGATACTGTCAAGAAGCACCTTATTACTGCACACTGCTTAACATTTTCCCAACCCAAACTTGTTCACACATCCTGAGTGAAAATCAGTGCACAGTTTGCAAGCTTGGCAGAGGCTGAAAACCCCAGCACAGGCTAATCCATGAATATAGACTGAATGATAAGTTACTTCAGGGAAAAGTGGCTATATTTGGGTACTTTGCTCCCCCTCTATTACTGCCAGCCAGCTCTAGGTTCAGAGATGCTTCTGCCCTGCCTGATAAATTGAAGGACTTCACAGACATATTAACACAGCCAGACCATAGTCAGTGAGCAGACAATTGATTATATGTCACAAAGTCACACACTGGGCAATTTTGCTCCGAGGCTTTGCCTCCATTTCTCAAAATATACGTTACAAAGTGAAGAAATCAAAAGTGAGAGATAAGAGTCTGCATGTTAGGAAGCTGCTTGGAACAGGTTCTGTCTGTCTCCCTGGTTTTGTGCAGAGCTGTGTGTCTTGCTGGGATTCTGGGAGGAACAGAGTCGCTCAATCGATACCTTGCAATTAAGAGGTTTTTCTTCATGAAATATAGGATTCTGTCAAAACATAACTTTTGACTCAAAACCAAGGCTTTCAATGATATTCTCCTATTTTTCACCAAGTCTAAGCAAACAGCTTGTTCTTTTTTTCTCCCTTCCCTTTCAAATCACTATCTGTAAATGTTGAGGGTTTAGCAGAAAATGTTATCATTTATGTCAAAAATGTTGAAATCTCTCCCTAAGACCCTGTCACCATATGTCAGATTTCATTATTCAGAGAAGACACTCAGGTAAAGCTCGCTCCCAAGTCACCTTTTTCATTCTGTGTCATAGTGAAGCCAACGTTGCAAATTTGTGGGGGGCAGAAATCGCATTCCCAAGGAAGTGAAAAATTTGAGTGTTGAATATCAAGGCCTTCCTTGTGAAAACTGTCTGAAATAAATCATTGTTATCTGCATTTAAGTGAGGGCTGGAGGTCAGTGGTGGGTTTTGGTGTCTCGTTGTGCTACACGTGCACAAACACACAAGAGGCAGCGCTGGCAGCAGAGAGCTCACGGGCTCATCTGACAAGACAAAGTACCGAGGGGAAAGGGAAGCAGGGAGAGGTGGAGTGACTCACCCTAAATCACATCACGGGCCAGGGCAGAGGCAGGAGGAAAACTGGCACGTCCAGATTCCCGGTCCAGAGGAGGCACCATCGCTCTGATGGCTGCACCAAGGGAGGAGAGAAAAAGGGAGGATGTTCTGCTCAGGTGATCACCGTGTCTCCTGAGACCAGGAGGACCTGCCTGGCCTCTAACAGAGATCCACGCTTCTCTTCCCTGCCCCGAGGGTTCTTTTGGATAGCCCTGATGGCTCACCCTCCAGCATCCTGTCTGCATCTCTGACCCCTGCAGTCCACTGTAACTTTCTCTTCTTGCAGCTGCCTCCTGCAGGAGCCCCTCAAAGCCTTGGGTCCTGCACCAGACAGAGCAGAACCACTCAGAAGCCTGGAGCAGATTTACCAGCAGGGCAGAGCAGATCACGGCAGATCTTCCCCATTTCCACCAGCTGGAATGACTTGGTTTCCAAAATCAAGTGGCACATGCCCCATGGGGCTGTGCAATCCCACAGGAGAGCTGTAATGCTTCCTTGGGTTAGATGGACAAGATTTCAACAGAAAACCTGTTTTTGGGGCTGTTCAGCATGGGAGCATCTCTTCCTTCCCACCACAGCTCAGCCCTCTCTGTGCCACGGAGCACACAAAAAAAGCTCTGGCCCATCTGCTCCAGGGGCCAGCGAGCACAACCCACCTCCTGCACCTTCCCAGGAGGAACAAAAGGCTTTTTTTTCCCCAGCCTGCAGCTGCTGAACACATCAAAGAGGAGGATCAATATCTATCGACCATTGCTGTTTCCTTCAAGTGTCCCCAGCCCCTGTGATTATGTATCTGCTCTTGTTTCCCAGCTTGCTTTCCACATCAGGAATTCGCCTAATTTCCCCCAAAGAGAGCTCCAAGATTGGGTTTCTCAGAGCCAGTACTAATTCACAACCCAAAACAATGGTATTAGGGATAATGTTTTTCTCCATGTTATAGTTACTGTGGAAATCCTGGCTTTGTGCATAGAAAATAACTGAGGTATTACGTTCAAAAATGCTCCTCTGGTGCTGTTCTGCATGGAAACAAAATGCTCAGTACCAGCATGCGAAAAGTCTCATTGCATCCCCACACGGGGTAGGGGAGATGGGGAATGAACAGCTCTCTCCAGATGTGGGATATTTCCTGAATCTTTAACTCAGCAGGAATCACTGGGAATCCCAGCCTCTACCCATGTTCTGCCTGAACATCCCATCCTCTCCCCGCAGTACCTGCCCTCCCTCTGCAGGCAGCTGGGTTGGAGAGCTAAGGCAGCAAAAAACATCCCAAACAAGCAAGCAGTTTCCCACTGGTTCATTCCCCAAACCCACTCAGGCCAGGGTGAGCTGTGCATTGGTCCCTGCAAGGCAAGGACTCAGGACACACACCTGGGGACACGGGGACCAGCAGGACCTTAGGGGCTGAACTGATTTGCCTTGGTTTCACCAGGACAAAATGACTCTGTAGCCTTGTGGAGAGCTCAGTCCCCACGGGGCAAAGGGCCACGGAGGGCACATGCTCATCTCTGGAGCCAGCACCCCAAACCTGATGTCTGTCTGCTCTGTGTACCTGCCTGAAAATATTGTTTAACTACAAAAAAATCTTCCTCCAGCCCCATGATACCGACTGCTGAAAAACAAGCCAGCAGCTACTGGCAAAGGATAGAGGGAAAAAGAAATTGAAAGAGCAGTACTCCAAATTTGACACAGGTAGGGTCTCTTGACCACAGGGCAGCAGAAGCAGCAGTTCATATCTCTGCCCTCCCTTTATTTGGGATAAAACAGCTTTAGCAAGCCGCTGAAGAGGTGCTCAGTAACCCCCACAACCCATTCAGTGGGAACCCAGCACCGGCACTCACTGGAACTTGTTGTTCACCCTGGGAGCCAATGCCTACCCAAAACCCTCTGGATTTGACTTCTTTCAGCTCCTGCTGTGGTGGGAAAACACTCGGGCACCAGACAGGCGTGCAGGGGGTGAACAGCACGTCGGGATGCTTGTGCAAAGCAGGCATCTGTGACCAGGGCACATCTTGACTGCATCTTTTCAGATAAAAGCTTGGATCCCCCCCTCGCCTCCATCCTCCTCCCCACCCCCAGTGTTTACTGCTCTCAGACTCTGATTTAGGTGGTTTACTGTGGCTTTCATCTAAGTGCATCAGCATTTTTAAATTAGTCACAGGTGACTCACAGGGTTACAAGAATAATGTTAAATTGCCAGACATACACAGCCCATATACTTTATTACCTCATTTTTGTATCTTCTTTATGGTCTGTGATAGCAATGACCTTAAAGTCTGTGGCTGAAGAGCCAGTTAAACTTGTTCTCTGTCAAAACAGTAATTAAAAAATTCCTACAGGGTAGGAAGCAAACCTTTACTCTCCAGTATATTTCTCCTTCCAAAAAGGCCCCTGAATGAAGCTCTGTGAGCAACAGAAGACAATGTGCACAAAAGTCTCTTCTGAACACACTTATCAGCCAGGCAGCGCTCATTCATCTGGATTAATATTTTAAATAAATATGCATTAGGCTTAATGGTGTACAGCGCATGTCAGAGCCAGACACATACAGCTGCTTCCCTTTGGCCACTGACAAAAATTTGGTCTGATTGAGAAGGAGGAAGGGGGAAAAAAGAAGACAAATGTATTAAATATATTCAGCAAACAGTTGGTATTTTTCTCGCTTTTAAATGAAGATTGCAGTTTGATATCTCATTTTTTTTTTAATCCACTTCTTTTTCTAATTTTACATCAGTTCATTTGGAGGAAAGAGAATAAAAAGGGAGGGAAAATGCAGTATCTGAGGAAATTTTGGAAGTTGAGGTCATTAAAGAGATAAGAACAAAAGGAGAAAATTTAATTATTTGTTGAGGGAGAGGTATTAATTTTGGGAGACCACCTCCAAAAAGCAGTGGAGACAACTCTGATAAAATTTCACTATTCTCTCTGCTCTGATATTATAGACATGATCCTTCTTCACCTCTCCTGAGAAAATCCCCAAATCCCACAACTTTTCCCTTGGGAAGGTGCATCACTTCTAATTTTCCAGCACATGGACCTCACTGGGTACCAGGTGTTTTTATTACTGGTTAGAAACAAATTCCCAGAAGCCGTAGAAATGCTGGATGAATCTCATCTTTTTCTCTTCCCTCCCCATTCAAATTCCTTTTATTGGTGTCATTTACAGGTTACTAACCAAGTTGAAACATCCAAGCTGAAAGTCCAGCCTTTAAAAAGCAGCAAGGCATTCAAAGCCTGCTTCCTGTGCAATTTTTAAAGTGCTGCACTAAGGAAATGTTCAGGAGAGTGAAGCTTTGCCTTTTATATATCCCAGCAGACTTACACTTTCTAATAGACCCATCTAAATCAACAAAGTATTCCCCAGCCAGGGCCAAGAGTCGGCGAAAATGGCTCGGAGGCAACTGATGCAGCCACAACTTTCCACTGGAAGTTAATGAACTTTTAAAAACATTTTGGAAAGTGATGTATGCGCAGAGCTCCTCGGTGTATCACAGTTAATATAATGCGTTCCTGTCCCCAGGGGAGACCCTGGCTGAGCTGTCAGCTGTAAGGTTGTTCTGCTGGAGCTTTTTCTTTGTATGTACAACCCTCTCTCTCTCTGTCTCTGTGTCTCTCTCCTTTTGTTTTGCGGGGGAGGCAAAAGGCAAACCGGCTCCCTCTTGCATAAATTGGGTGCTTCAAAGAATTTGAAGGGCAAATGAGCAGGGGGAAGGAAAAATCCCTGGCTGAGCGAATGGAGGAGTCAGGGTGCTGCCCTGGACGTCACTGGCAGTGACGAACATCCCAGGGATGTGGCATCACACTCACCTGCACCTGAGTGCCTCCATCCCTGTACCCACACAGGGAACAGGAATCTCTGGTGTAAGGGAGTGTTGCCTCATCTAAGTGGCCTCCTGCATCACAGCCTAGCAAGTCATGAACTGGGGCAGGGTGGCTGTCTGGTGGAAAAGGGCCTGGGGCTGGTGAAGAGCCAGCTGAGCATGAGCCAGCCGTGCCCAGGTGACCAAGAAGGCCAAAGACATCCTGGCTTGTATCAGAAATAATGTGGCCAACAGGGAAGAGATTCTTCCCTTTATTTGGCACTGGTGAGGCCACATCTGGAGTGCTGTGTGCAGTTTTGGGCTCCTCATGACAAGAAGGACATTGAGGGGCTGGAGTCAGTCCAGAGAAGGGCAACAGAGCTAGGGAAGGGGCTGGAGCACCAGGAGCAGCTGAGGGAGCTGGGGGGGCTCAGCCTGGAGAAAAGGAGGGTCAGGGGGGACCTTCTCACTCTCTACAGCTCCCTGACAGGAGAGTGCAACCAGGTGGGGGTCATGCTTTTCCCCCATGTAACAAGTGACAGGACAAGGAGAAATGGCCTGAAGTTGCACCAGGGCAGGTTTAGATTGGATATTAGGAAAAATTTCTTCACCTAAAGAGTGTTCAGGCACTGGAACAAGCTGCCAAGCAAAGTGGTGGCATCACCATTCCTGGAAGTGTTCAAAAGGCACATGGATGTGACATTTGGGAACAGGGTTTAGAGGCAACCACAGCAGCCACTGGGGTAACAGCTGGACTCGATGATCTTAGAGGTGTTTTCCAACCTTAATGATTCTGTGATTCTGCAGTTCATCCTTAGGAAACCCAAAGACTCCTGTACAGAAGTCCTTCCTGGGACACTTCGGGATGGCCTGAAGCTCATCAGATATGTCCTACTGTGGTCCAGAAACAGCTGCCAGATGTGGAAAGAACTAAGAGAAATGGTGGGGGGTGACAACCAGAGCCTCACTGGTCCGGGAGGCCACAACTGCCCCAGCTCCATCCTTAAATAAGGTCTTCTCAAAGATAAACTACAGCACAAGCTAAACAGTTCATCTGGAAAGAGCCCAGATCACCATCTCTCTCCAGACAGCCCAATGGTCTGTTGTCTCCAGCCTGAAGGAGCTGAGGTCTAGCTTGGGGGTGAATTTATTTGATTTTCAGATATGATCATCCATCTCTGGGTGTCTCTCTGAACTCTTCTTCATATTTGCTTTCCCAACATGTCTGGACTCAGCACAGCTCTCTCCTGAGACTGTATTTTCCCTGTCCCAGCTGTTATTACCTACCTTTTTAGCTGCTCTGAAGATTATCCTTTTTTCTTTTTCTTTCCCCAATGGAATTACCATGGTGAGAGCTCATCTTGAGAGGTTATCACGATGACCCTGAAGTCGTTCCTCAAGACATTGCTTTCAAACACAGAGCTGGCTCTTCTGTAAGCGCAGCCTTGCATTCTCCACTCCCAGAGGGATTCCCTTCAATTTAGCTGGGCTAAAAGCATCTTGCTGAACCATGACCAGTTAAGTACACAATCCATATCTCTGAGTAACCCATATCTTCCTCATTCTCTAGCCTGCAAATTTCAGTGTCATCTGTAACGCCATGAAGTGTTCCTCACCCCTATATGTTCTATATCACTGCAAAGTGACCTGTACAAAGCTTTAAACACAGGTGGAGCAAGACAAATCTCTGGGGAAACCACCTCAAAATAGCTCTGCTCTTTGGAGTCATGGCATTAATGGCTTTCAAAATGCAGCAGAGGACTGGTCCACATAATTGTTGACCCCTTGATGCTGCAAAATGTACACTTTCAAAAATGAAATATCATCAACTATAATGGGTGATATTCCTTGAGGGATTTTAATTAGCCATATCTATGCTGTGGTCTAACCCTGGCCAGCAGCTCAGCTCCAGACAGCTACTCCCTCCCTCACAGTGGGATGGAGGAGAGAATAAGAAGAGTAAAAGTGACAAAACTCATGGGTTGAGATAAAGACAGTTTAATAGGTAAAGCAAAAGCAAAAGAAGGAATGAATTCACTACTTCCCACTGGCAAGCAGGTGTTCAGCCAATCCCAGGAAAGCAGGGCTCCATCATGGGACTTGGGAAGACAAATGCCATAACCCTGAATATCCTCTTTTCCTCCTCCTTCCCCAGGTTTATGGCAGTGCAGGGTCTGGCGGACCCCTTGGGTCAGCTGCTGTCAGCTGTGCTGTCCACGTCCCCTCCCAGCATCTTGTGCACCCCCAGTGGGGCAGTCAAGGAGCAGAAAAGGCCTCGAGGCTGTGAGAGCCCTGCTCAGCAATCAAGAAAACATTGGTGTGTTATCAACATAGTTTTCATCACAAAGCCAAAATATGAGACCATAAAAAAAAATAAATTAACTCTCTCCCAGCCCAAACCAGCACAATTCCTCCACCCCAGCCAAGGATCAGGACTCACCAGCAGGCTGTTCCCAGCCTGCCCTGACTTACCCTGTCTGAGAAGCATTCCAAAGTTTCCCCAGTTCCGAAGGAAGCTTTGCTAATATCTGGCAGGCAAACTGCAGAGTGAAATCAATAGGGGGAATTGAAGAAGATTATGGCTACAGGTCATTTGTTTACACAGCTTTGCTAGTGACCTGACTAGGGGAAAGTTAATACAAGCCTGCAGTTTGGGAAACCAGAAAATTTTCCCATGTTCAAGGAGTGCAGGAGTCAGAGCCTGTGAAAAGGGACACAGTGGAGGAATGTCCAGGAGAAGGATATTTTAGCTTTCCAGTGTTAACCATTTTATGCTGGGTCAGAATACAATCCCTGAACAAGACTTCAGCAATGAACCAGACCCTGCTTGGGGTATTCTGTTTCAAGGCAATTTTAAATAAGAAAAAAACAACAACTTTTCTCCCCTGTCTTAGCAAGCCTGTAAAAATATGAGACATTATTTAGATATTAGCATTTTAATTAAAACCTCTATCCATGCCCCTACTGCATTCACTGTGCCACTGCACTCACATCATTCTCCATCTCTCCAGAATGATCCCATCCTACTTTGTTTTTCAGAAGTTCACATTAAATTTGCTGTCACAAATATTTTTCTGAATATGAAACATCTGGAACAGACAAATAAAGCAGAGTTATGGAATGTCCCTTGTACAGCACACTGTGCAGTGATCCAATAATCTAAGACTTGTCTGTCTCTGAAAGTCACTGGGGAAAACGCAGGGATGTGATGTCTAAAAGCTCATCAGTGACTCAAAGAAGATAAACAAGGACCAGGTGTCCGTGGTCTCCACCAGTACAGGAATTAGAGACCAACAAGCAAAACTAACAGGCAGATGTCTTAAACAAACACGAGGATGTGGTTCATTAACCCACGCTCGATTGGGCTGTGGAGCTCCTTGCTGCAGAATGCTGTGGATGCTGGAGAGGCACAAGGGAAAAAGGAATTCCTCAGAAAGGAATTAGGGAAGTTCTCCCAAATAATCCATCAGTATTGGAGCCGGAAACATTGCCTCAGAAAGACTCCATATGACATACTGCTAAAACCTTCAAGTGTCCAATGGAAATATTATATATATTTTTCCTACTTTTCAGCTTTTTTTTTTCCTGTTTTGTTTCTGGTTGTTTGCATCTAGATGGGCTAATCCAGCAGTCCTTAAGCATTTTTGGCCTATTTTACTGTTTGAATTTAATTTCCCAGCAGGATTTTGCTACTCTTAGTGAAACAAATTTTGCCATTACCAAGAGAGTAGAACAAAAATCTACCTAGCAGGCTAAGAAATCTCCATGGAGAGAGAGAAGGAATGATATTCCTATTGTTTTCATGAACTCATATGCCAGGGGGCACGAGCTGCTGCGTGAGGCTGGAGAGATTTTACAAACCAGACACATTCCTCAAAGTCTATCAGGAGACCTGAGAGACAGAGCTGTAGACACAAGGATAAGGAAGGGACAAATCCACCTAGAGCCAGACACTGGGGAGGTGAAAGAGCCACTTCGGCATTCCTTTATTTCTCCTCTCTTCCCTGGGCATCAGCAGGGGACCACTATGAAAGCTGAGATGCTGCACTGCTGGGCCCCAGATCAGGCATTTAAACCTGTCCTTTCTCCTCAGCCTGGAAGAAGACGCCCCCCAAAGGGTTAAGAGCTGTGACTGAGCAGCGATGCTGTTTTGGTGCCATATGGTCCTCATCATCTCCCTGTTACCAAGGCAGCTGCAGCAGAGGCACCTGCATGCTCAGCCCCTCCTGCTGCAAGTGCCCAGGGACAAACCTGAGCCTACCTGCCTGCCAGGAAACACAAATGTTCACCCCATCTCCACGCCAGGGAAATGGCTGCTGTCACCAGAAATTCACTGCAACTCTTCAGGCCAAAATTAGTGCTAATAAAAGTTCGTCACCATCCTCTTGGGTTGTTCTTCTAATCCCCAGGTCTTGGGGACCAGGGAATCTTGGATAATACTTTCCTCAGTGTTTTTGAGTGAAGTTTGTGAGCAGCTAGATTCTCAAAGCTGAGGAATCTTGACATTTTGGTTGTTCCAGTGTCTCTGTGCTGCTCTCTGAAGGATCATCATGTGGATTCCATTCACTGGCTTCACTCTATATCTTCCAAGGAAGAGGCAAGTCACCATATTTAAAATTCTTAATTATCTCCACAGAGAACAATGTGAATATCAAATCCAGATGTCTACTCTGGAGAGCTATGAACACCTTTGCAAGACCCTTCTAATTGTTTCTTCCCTTGAAGTAAAATGTCAAGCTTTTGAAGCCAGGCTCATCATCTGTAAATGGCTCATGGTAGTATCACTGCATCCCAAGAGGAGAACAACTCCATGGCACAGTTTATCCCCTCCCAGCAAAAGAGCTGCCAGGGCTGGGTTGAAGGTGATCTCTGGGCTGGGCTGGCTTGAAAAGGTTAATAGCAGGAAAAAAAACCCAGTTGTTGAGGAAATCTAGAGGTCTCAGCTTGTCCACAGGAAATCCACAAGTCAGGGGGGAAACAGAGGGGCAAATTCCCTGGGAAGTTGCTGAGATTTCTTTATTAAGAGAACATGGTGTTGTATATCTGACTTTATTCCCAGCACAGTGAGCTCTTTCAGAGGGCTTGGGTTTGGTGGAAACTTCATTAAAGCAATTTTGTTGGTGCTGGAGGGACTAAGGAGAAAGACTCGGGTGCCTGTGTTAGCTCAACTGGGAGGCACAAGGCATTGGTCCTGCACAGCCAGAACATACAGACATGCTCTTCCTGATGGTGATCCACAGCAGGAGCCTGAACCAGGCTCTGGAAAGGCTCCCTCCTTGTTGCTGACCTGTCTGAGCTACCCCTTGACACCCTGAGACTTAGGAGAAGGAGCCCACCTTGATAACCACTGAAAAGTCACAGAATTCTTTGGGTTTGAAGGCGCCTTAAAGATCATCCAGTTCCAGCCCCTGCCATGGACAGGGACACCTCCCACTAGACCACGTTGCTCAAAGCCCCATCCAGCCTGGCCTTGGACACTCCCAGAGATCAGGCATCTACAACTTCCCTGGGCAGCCTGTTGCAGTGTCCTATCACCCTCTGAGTAAAGAATTTCTTCCTAGTGTCTCATCTAAACCTGCCCTCTTTCAGTTTGAACATTCCCACTTGTCCTGTCACCGCAGGCCCTTGTCCCAAGTACCTCTCCAACTCTTCTGGAGCCCCTTTAGGCATTGGAAGGGGCTGTAAGATCTTCCCAGACTTTCTCTTCTCCAGGTGAACACCCCCAGCTCTCTCAACCTGTCTCCAGAGCAGAGGTGCTCCAGCCCTGTGAGCACCTTTGTGGCCTCCTCTGGACCTGTTTGAACAGATCTATGTCGTCCCTATATTGGGAACCCCAGAACTGGATGCAGTACTTTGGAGGGGGTCTCATAAAAGCAGACTGGAGGGGGAAAATAAAAGACAATGACCTCTTAGGGGCTCCTAGAGCATGGCATTGTGTGAAGAGTCTAAGTAACACAAAGTATAATTGTTTAATTAAATCACGTGTTGGCAGAGAGGCAGAGTGTTACCTTCATGGTGAGGGTTGACGCTGGGTCCTTCTCCACTTCACACCACTCTCAGGGTGAGAACAGAACATCCTGCAGTCAATGGAGCAACAACTGCAGGAACAGCACAGCTGTGGACTCCTGCATCCAGCTCAGGTTGAGGTGTCAAAACCCAGGGATGGATTAAACTGCCTTCAGAGCTTGCTGTTAAAACTGTGTCAGTCTGATTTTTGCTTCAGGCTGGATGCAGTTTGCCCAGGGGGGGCACAACCAAATGTCTCCCAGATGGCCAGGTTGAACTTCTGCCTGAGACAGACTCCGGGCTTCTGGACCCAGCGGGGGCTGCACATCCTGTGCTCAGCTGTGGCTGTTGACAGCCTCACTGATAACAAACCAGCCAACATCAGGGCTGGGAGCTGCTGAAGCAGTGGAGATTCCTTCAAAGCTGTGTGGAGACCAGATCCTTGCCTCCATTCCCAGCTCTGCACCCAGCTAGGTGAGCTGGGAGACATCAACTCAGCAAGGCTCAAGGCTCAAGGCTCAAGGTCATGCAGGATCTACCCCTTGCTGTGGAAGCCTGGACAAAATGGGATCATCCAGAACAGCTGATTTTCCCCCAGTTCATCATGCTGTGATCTTGTATCATAAAGGTGTCCTTTTCTCGTATGGTGTCCCCAAAAGAGCAGCGACAAACCCTCCAGTCTTCACTGTTGAAAAGCAACAAGGGCCAGTGCCCGAAGCTAGAATAGCTCTGGATCACACAATCACAGAATCACAGAATGGTTTGGGTGGGAAGGGACCTTAAAGATCATCCAGTTCCAACCCACTGCCATGGACAGGGACACCTTCCACTATCCCAGGTTTCTCAAATCCCCATCCAGGATGGCCTTGGATGCTTCCAGGGATGGGGCAGCCACAGTTTCTCCAGGCAACCTGGATGTCCCAGCACAACCACACTACCTGTAGCTGGATACCATCACAAACCCAGCCATATTCTCACCCCCCCTAACTGGCCAGCCTTGCTGGAGCTGCCCCGTGCTCCTTGAAGCCCCATACCTTCGGGAGCGGTTGCAAACCCTCCCAGCCCACAGCACAGCAGTGCAGCACAAGCTCACCCAGCGCCGTGTTTTGCTCAGCACAGATATTTCTCCCTCACCACGGTCTCAGTGAGGGATCAGTCAGCTCTGTGTGTGTATTTGTGTGTGTTTTTGTGTGTGTGTTTGTGTGTTTGCACACCTCTGTGGAGAAAACTTTGACCTCAGTGAACACAACCGCTGCTGCCGCTGCGGTGGCTGAGGGAGTGATTTTCTATCACTCACCACTTAAGCACACCACCAGCAAACAAGCCTGGAAAGTGCCAGGGGCTAACAAACCACTCCAGATCCTTCAGGGAGCTCGGTTACCTCCACAGCGCTCTGCCCCACTGCTGGTTCTGTTAAATACTGCACCGAGCACTTCAGAAAGGAGCATTTTTGATGCAATCAAGTGTAGGCAACAGCATCTTGGAGGGGCGAAACACCCAGGCTCAGCCTGACCTTTCAATCTTGGAATGCAGCTGTGACTCTGAAGCAGGATGAAGCCAAATTAGTGATTTTCAGAAATGTTTTGCTGATATCGGTGATCGCTCTAAGTTGCTGAATGAATGCAGACAGTGGTGCCCTGCTTCCCAGATAAAAAGTGATTAAAGTCTCCTTAAGAGGTTCTAAATCTGCTCTTCAGAAATTCCATTAAGCAATCTAATTAGCTAATTCTATTAACTGATTAGGTGATATTAATTAGTTAATTTAGGGGGGAAATTTATAAAGCTATCGAAGGAAATACAGAAAAAGGAGGGGGACTTTCGGCCAAGAGCTTCCTTTCTTCACCCCCACAGTGCCTTAATTAGAAATTTTAATTAGCCATATGCTGGGGGTAGGGAGTCACTAATGGACCTCTGCTCTCCCCATCCTCTCTCCTGCTAGTCATGTGTCTGCTGGAAATTCATGGTCTCCAAAGCAACTGTGGAGGTTGGAGGTTTGCCTTTTGGGTTTGCTTTCTTCCCTTTCAGTCCAGGCTGCACTGCACAGGGCACCAGACTACTGATTTGGGGGATTTCAAAAGCCAAACCAAACCTGGTGCTCAGGACAGAGCACCACGGGAACACACTGAACATGGACCCTTGGTAGCCTCCAAAATAATTTTTGGAGGGAAGGCCCTGGGAAGTTGGCAAGGCTCTTCACCAGCTTTACAGGGGAAAAGCCCCAGGCTGGGAGACCCCAGGCTTCAGTTCACACCACTGCACAGGGTCTCCTGCCAGAGCATATGCATGGTTTGAAACCGGGGTGAGCCCCAGGCATGTTCAGGGAGGTCCTGGGTGAGGACTCAGTTCTGTCAGCCTTCTGCAGCATTGACCAGATTGGAAACTTGGCCACCACTGTTGCTGACACCATGATTTCAGCTCATGAGGAATACTGGCAGTGGTGCAACTGAGCCTGCAAATCCTCCTGACCTGGGAGGACGTACAGGACCTCCAAACACGCCTGAATGACTCTCACTGTGCCCTAGGTACACGTGAACCCAGCATACCAGTCTGTCACCAGTTCCACACAGATCTAGCAGGGGGAGGCAGGAAACCTCTCACATAGCTGCAGTGATTCCTCCTGACAGGCACCCATGCAGAAAAGGTTCAGCATGCTCCAGGCACCGCTCTAAATGTCTGCTCTACCTCTGCTACAATACCCTTTCCCCACACTCTGTGATTCATGACGGGATGAGAGTGGGCACTGCCACCACAGGGTCCCCAGAGTCTCGGTGAAGTGCTGAGCCAATTGCATCCCAGCCACTTAAATAAGACTCCCACACTCATTAGCTTTAATAACCCAGGTGGGCAAGGGCAGGGCTGGGGAGCTGCACTGAGAGGGACAGGGTCAAGTGGCTGTGGAGAAGGTCCTGCAAGGCAGAGCCCTTGAACTTGGATCAGGAGATTCTTGGGACAGAGCTGTCTCATGCATCACTTCTGCAGCACTGTGAGAGACTCTGCTCTGGGATGAGTTCTGTCACAGAGCAAATGCAAATGAAGTCCTGGACCGTGGCTCTGTTAATATTAATGCTGGCAACGTTCCTGCTAAAAGCATCAGTGCCGCTGCCTGCCTCCTCCCGCGCCCACCCGTAGCAGGTTTCTGAATCCAAGAACTGACAGCTTTTAGTGTAAATTTTGAGGCTTTGAGCTTTCCAATTATGCGTGCACCACACTTTCAAGTCTTCCCCAGCAACCGTCAGGTTCACAAGTTTTTAAAGGGGAGGGTGAGGATTCGTGAAATCCCAGGAACTGGGGCAAAGCCCCGGGGATGGTGTGATTCAGCCAGGAGCCCTGGCAATGTTACAGTGCACTGCCTTGCTTCCTGATGGGAAAGGAGGTTTGTGGATGTCCTGGCATGGAAAGGAGCTGCCCCACAGCCTCCAGGTCCTCAAACTTATCTCCTCTGCAAGACTCATCTCCTTGCATGACTTCATGGCCTCAACCACAAATTCTTCCTGCAAAGTGGAAGCTGCATCTCTCACCTGGGGTGTAAGCAAAGTGACTTCCAAGCTACGGTCCTGCTCCATCCCAAGGCCATCCCGAGACACACATGAGTGTGGAGCTAGGTTTGGACTTCATTTGGAAGGTGAAGAGCCACCCCCAGTAATAAATATTGCAGAGGCCCTCTGACGAAACTAATTTCTATCATCCGTGGTTTGGTCCGAGCCAAAGCACATAGGTTTTATAAGATATATGGTAAAGTGACTGTTTACTGCCTTTCCTGACTGAGGGGATTCAGGGATTGTCCTGCTCAGATGGAATAAGTCCACAAACACTTCCTGCCAAAATCTCAGATGAACTCCTGATAGGAGCAGCAGTGTACACATCTCTTGTTCAAGCTCAAATTGTCAAAACTGGACACCACTGCTGAGCTCAGCTGCATGCAGAAAGCCTCAAGGTGTTTATTACTCTTTCAACCTAAACTTCTTGGTTTTTTGCCCTGTTACTTCTTTCTGTGCCACAGTCTACACACCCATCTAGGTCTGCTGAGTCTTATTTATTATTTCACAGGACAAATTCTTTTCTTCCTCACAGTTTGCGGGCACATGGAGACTCCAGATGTGTTTTATCCAGTCTGCCTCATCCTTCTTATCAAGTCTACCACAGAAATAAGTGCATTTTTTCCAGTGGTGTGTAATTCCATCATCATCCCCAGCAGAGGATGAGAAATGTCACTGGTTGAAAATGTTTCTCATATCTTTATGTCCCAGTAAGAGCTGGGCCATACCTGTAAAACCTCTGCTGAGAAGTGCCTCAAATTTTGCTTTCTGTGGAAGTAATGGAGGAGGACAGCAAGGATGTGCAGCATTAAGTTTAGGTTATGGAAGGCTCCCATGTGGGAATAGACTGAATGGCTTTGAATTCTTCCTCTGAAAGGAAAGAATTCTCTGAGGATACGATATTAGAGGTTGTAAAACCATGAGTAAGAAGAGAAATATTAATATTAAACAGTTGTTCATTATTTCCCATGCCAGAGGACCCAGGAGCATGCCGAAAATTTGCAATTTAGCACATTTTAGGCACCAAAGTAAGCACATTTTGCCTGTGCACGCAGTCCATCCACAGAACGCATCGCCACAGGATGGTGTGGAGGCCAAAAGGCTGTTTGGAAATCCAAAAAGTTATGATGAATATATTGACCAGTGGCTACTAAAAACCTTGGTCTGGTAGCAGCCTTCAATTTCAGCAGTCCTCTGCTGCTGATGACAGCAGAGAGTGGCCTTTGAGGGAGCCTGGAGGGGGGACACAGTGGGCTCTGTGGGCATCACCACCCTGCAAATCCTGTTTGTCTGTCTCACCCGCTGCTCAGCCCGTGCTAATTGTGGCTCAGAGTGTACTTTTGCGAGGATCCCTGGAGCAGCAGAAGTTGGTACTAAAGTTCAGCTGTAACAGGAGCTTTGTTTAGCGGTGCTGGGACCAGAAGGTCAGCAGCAGCTGCTCTGCCAGGCTTTAACGCTTTGTTCACCTCCACGCGCTCGCCGTGCAGAGTTTCCTGTTCCCCAGGCAGCACAAGGAAGAGCCTTCTTTTATTTTGTTAGCCCTATTATCCATCAATTTTAGCTCTGTGACAACACCGAGGGGCCAGCCTGCCTGCAGCTCTTCTGGGCTGTAATACAGTAGCCGGCAGCAGTTTTTCACTGCGTTTTCTCAAGCAACCCCAGTGGCACCAGGAAATTTCACAGCTTGTATGTTTGCAAAGTGCTGTTCAAACGGTGGAGCTTCTCCAGAGCCACGGGGCTGCAGCAGGATATTTAAATCAGGATAAAACAGAAGTACTCAAATGAAGTCCCACTTTGCAGGAGATCAGTGGTGCAGAGGGTTCAGCTGCTATTTCCCAGTGCAGTTCCCTCCTAGTTTGAATTTTCCTGAGCATCTGCAGGGCTGGGGAGTGCATGTGTTAACCTGACAGAAGTTGGGGAGAGTTCAGAGGTGACTATAAACAAGCAGAGGAATCTCTAGGAGGCCATTATGTGGAGAGATTTGAGCGCACAGTGGATATCCAGGAGTCCTGTGGCTGCCAGACCCCATTGTGCACCCTGGCACCATCCTGGCTGCACCAGCCAACACCGTGGGCATAAGACCCTTTTCCAGCTCTGAGGACATAGGGAGCACCAGCACAGTTTGCATCTGTCCCTCTAAGATGCTCTTTTCCTTCTTAAAGGACAGCCACAATGCTGATGCCTGTTTGGGATGGCTCCAGCCTGGGATAACCCCCAAACTGTGCCTGGGAATCACCTGGGAAATGCCAACAGGACCATGCCAAGAGCCGTCTAACAGCTCTTGTGCTGCTGTGGGAGCCCATGCTCTGGACCTGCATCATTTACCAGGGAGATGCAGCTGATGTACCCACCTTTCCTGGCTGCTCTCAGCCCTAAAGATCTCCCCCCAGACCACCAGCCCTTGCATTTTCTGCCACACCTGAGCAGCCAGCCCAGCATGAGCTGCACCAGACCTGCCAAAGCTTCGACTCAGTCCCTCCAGGGCAGCACTGTCTCCAGCTCTGGCAGCACGCCACGTCCTGTACACACGGCCAAGGCATCTCAGAGGAGATAAAAGTCCAGCTTCCCAAGCACTCACCCACCCTGCCAGGCCCAGCGCCACGTGCCTCCCCGCTGAGCTGCTCTCTGGGTCAGCTCGTCTCATATCACAGCTCTTCAGCAGCCCCTGCCTGGCCATTCAGCTGCAGTCCCTGGAGTTACAGCTTTAAATTATACCGCTGTGTAATGCTGATAGCCTTTGCTTCCCCAGCCTCCTGGCTGAACAAGCATGACACTTTGACCAGAAACCTCAAGGAATTCCAATTTACTTAGAAATTGGCCCCCCTGTTCATCAGGGTTTGCAGGTGTGAAGCTTCTCTGTAGCTTTGCCAGTTAGTGCAAGACTGAATCAGTGCATTTAGACAAGAGCATCATAATGCTGGCCATGTCACACACAGGGCTTCTCGTGTCACAACCTGGCAGTAGTCACTGTCATCTCGTGACACGGCTCTGGGACATCTGTGCTTATTCGTGAAATGCTGCAGGACTCTTTGTGCCCACTCAGAAATGGCTTGGAGGACTCAGACAGCTCTGAACTGCCAGCAGATGCTTGGCAACCTTCCACAGTGGCTTGTGGAGTACATGTCGTGCTCAACCGGTCATTGTGTGGAGGCTGCTTCCCCAAGTCACCAGTCCTGCTGCTCCTGATCACATGAGGAAAAGGCTTTCATGTGCCATGATGCATCAGCATTTTCATTTCTGTCTAGATTTCTACCATGAGCATTTATCAGACCAGACTTCCATGCCACCAGTGTATCATAAGAAAGAGGCACATCAGAGCCTGTTTAAGGGAACAGCCCCAAACAAGCACTGCTGCCAGTCTGGAGCAGCTCAACCAGCATGGTACAGCCATAGCCATGGGGTCACTGTGCACCTATATCCCAGAAAATCTCCATCTGCCCACAGAAGAATGTCAGGAAAAAGCCTTTTATAGTCGGGCGGAAGCTGAAGTCGTGGAGGGGAAGTGGGATCATGTGAAGTGTGATGAAGACATGTCCTCCACCAGCTCCATCGTGAGCCACTGTGGCAGTGGGAATTCCAGCTCTGACACTTCAAAACACACCAGACCAAACTCTCCATGGAGGCAAACAGCATTCAGCTGCAGCAGAGTTATCTTGGGGGCCAGTTTTGATGTGTCATGCATGGAGGGCAGCAGGAGAAGGCAGATGTTCTTATCTGATTTGAACCAGACCGAGCATCACTGGCAATCCCTGATGTATAATCGAGGGTCAAGCCAAGAAACATGATCAGTGCTGGGGCCTCCAGCTGTTATTGCACTGCATCATAAAACCTGCTCTGTACACCTGCTCATATAACCCAGTTCCGTGGGGGAACAGCCTCCCTGACCATCCCCGGAGATCAGCTCTGACCTGACGAATGAAGCTGGCCAGCCCCTGTCATTGTAGCTAATGTGGTTAGCACTGGCTTCCCACTGCTCAGGGTTTGTAGGCACGCTTCTTGCTTTTACAGGATGAGTTTGGAGCCTTGGAACTGTCTTCCCCTTCACTGTTCAGTGGTCAGTAAATCCACAGAGACATGCAAGCCACGAGAAGGTGCAGACACACCTTTCTGCATGGGCACTCAAGACTGGCTCTTGCAGCACCATGAGCTGGGATGGGAATGCAGCCAGGGCTGAATGCAAGGATCTTTCTCTCACTGTCCTCTAGAAACAGACAAGGAGGCATAACCACCATTTGCAAAAGCAAGAGTGACCTTTCAAGAAAATTTCACGGACAATTCTGATCTAGACCCAAGCAAAGGTCCCCTGCATCACCCATCATCACCATGCAGCTCTTTTTAATGACAGTCCCTATCAGGACAAGGCTTGATCCCTTCTGATCCCTGGGGTAAACAGCAAAAGACTCAGAACCAAATGGAGGTAGATTTCTATCCCACCCTCACCTTTTCATTCTTCCTTTTCCCTGTTTCCACGACACAGCAACATAAAAGGGAATACGATACAGCAATATCCCGTGGAGAGGCAGCTGTAAGTCAATTATGAGCTACCTTTAAGCCAAGAAAAAGTCTCTGAATTTCAGAGGAGAGACACCAATGAAGTCCAACTGGGACAGACTCTACAAATAAAAGAAAGAACGCTTTTGCACAGTTTCTTTTGAAAAGCGCAGAAGAGCAGCACTGGGCAGGAATAAAGTTTTCTCTGTGATCCACTGGGGACTCAAAGATTCCAGAGGAAATGTACCCTCCTCCAATAAATTACAAAGGACCAGCATTCCCCCTTTCCTCACTGGTTGCAGTGAAGTCAAAGGAGATGCAGTGACCCAGAGCAAGTCAGGGTTTGAGCTGGCCATTCCATGACCCAGACTTTTCCAAGATGTCTAGGAAGTTGTTCCCCAGCAGAACCTTCAGCTGGCCCATTCATCACAGGTTCTTCTCCTGCCCCCACAGCAGGCTGGATTAAATAATATCAAGGACATCTGCTGTCTGTTGTTCTTTTTCTTTCATCCCTCCCCCAGGCAGAGACCAGCCTGGCAGGAATTCCAGCTCCATTGCATTGTTTTGGATATCCCTGAGGCAAAGAGGTGGAGAGGAGGCCTCCAGGTCACAACAGACAGTTCCTTTTAGCAGCGTAATTGTAAATATTTGGGAAAGAAGCCTTCTGGATCTACTCAAATGGGGCTTTTGCCAGTGCAGAAAAAGACACACATGCCAGCGAGTGTTTTGTTTAACTCAGTGTCCTGGCTCTTTCCTAACTCTCCAGGTACTGAGAGGGATGGGAGGTGACCTCAGGCCAAGCAAAGTCAGGCTGTGCTCTTTCCCACTGGAGGCAATGGGTAGGATCCAGCCTGGAGCCCCACAGTGTCTAAACATGTGACAAGCACAAAAATTGCATTTGCCTTCTTATTACCTTTTGCAATGGACCATTTCACTTTCTTGCCTCCAGTGCAGAGTACAAGCCCCATTCCAAAACACCAAAGGAGTTCTCCACCCAAAAACTCTGAAATTCCTAAGGGTCTGGCAGCAAGAAAAACATCCCAGATCTCCCTGCCCCAAAACTAAACCATGACTCTTGGATTCCTGCACACCACTTGCAAACAGGAAAGAAAAATAAATTATTCTTTTCTAAGAAGAAGATGTGGCTGCAGCTCCTTACCAGACACAGGTGAGCTGTCATGATACTGGTTTGGATAACAGGATTGGCCTCCCTTGGCCTGGATCCAGCCTTGCAACCTCAGAATACACCATTCCTTCCAACAAGATAAGGCAGCAGAGAGAGGGAGCAGATCCCTATGCATGCTCCATGTCCCTTTAACAGCCAGCCTCAACCCTCCCAATAACTCCTCCCTGTTGTCTTTCCCTTGGAGGGTTTGTACACCTTGTACCTTGTCTGGCCCTTGTCTCACGTGTTTCCTTGTCCCTGCAGCATCAAAAGACATCCCTGTAAGTGCTGGCAGGGCAGTAAGAGCGCTTCTTGTTGCAGGGCAATTGATTTCACTGTCACTGATGCAGACAGCATCACGGGGGACTGAAATAACTTCAAACCAGCTTAATTGATTAAGCAAAGCAGCTGAAATGGATATTAGGACCGTGTATGGGCCAGAAGTATGAAAGGCAAAGAGCATGGCAAAGCACATGAATGCCAGCCTCCAGCTGTGCTGAAGGGAGAGGAATGACAGGAAAACAGGGAACTTTTTTTCCTCATTTCATTCAATCTCAGCTTCACAGAACTGGAGAATAATTTGGGTTGTCAGGGACCTCTGGAGGTCTGCAGCTCAGTGCCCTGATCAAAGCAGGTCTGGGTTCAAGGTCGTCTCCAGTTGTTCAGGGCCTTGCTCCATTGAGTTTTGATTCTCTCTGAAGACACAGACTGCTCACTCTCCCTGGGTTTCTCTTCTAGTGCCTCAGTGCTCTCATGACAAAGATGCTTTTTCTGAAGTCCAAAACAAATTTCCCCTGGTGCAGCTTGTGCCCATTTCTTCGTCCTTTCTTGTCTTCTCAATATCACTCTTTTAAACACAGCAAAATCTGCCTTCCTCCTTTTGGCTTCTCTTCTCCTGAGCCCTTGAACCTTCCCTTTGACCCAGAGTTAAACACTCTGACTTGTAGTGAGAAAAGCAGCAGCAATGAGTGCCAGATTCTGGTGAGAGCGGTTGATGTCACCTCCCAGCCACTCTCCACACTTTGCTTTCCAGCTGAAACTGTTCAGCAATTTGCAGTTTGAACGTGTAAATGTGCTTCTGATGACCAAAAGTCACATTTCGCATCAAACTGAATATTCACTAGAAAAATGTACCCAAGGAAAATCACTAGAAATTGGGTTCCTTTGAAAAATTTCACCCATTCTCAGCATCCTCCCCCTCAGCTCTCTTGGGTGTTAAATATTACAGTAAGGAGCTGCTGGCTTTGATACAGAAGTAGTAATTCTCTGCCTGAGGTATTTCCTTTCCTGGCTCTCCTCCCTTTCAACTCAGAGTGATTTTTTTTTTAATTTTATTCTGTATTAAAAAATAGTATTTGCCTATTTCAAACACCTCCCCCATGTGGTATGATGTCAAATCAGCAGCAAGCAGGCCAGCATGAAGATATATTCCCATTTTCTTCAGCACTGGAGTGGAAGTTTTTAACACATAGCTGATAAAATCATCCTTCTGCAGGGCAATTGTTCAGCAGAAGTCCCTCTTGCAGGAATGTCACCGTGTGCTTCCCACAGCAAGGCAGCCAAAAGGCTCCTGCAGTTACCAGCAGATGGTTGGAGGGTCAGCCACAACAGTGCCAGGGCTTTCTGGATGGCTTCCCTGGGATGCAGGTAAGCAGAACTATTGTTGTGTGTCTGGGAAGAAAATGCAAGACCACAGCCAAAATTGGGGAGCCCCTCGAAGTGTGTTTGGAAGGGTCACCTCTGTGAGAGCCAGCACAATTTCCAGATGTCCCAAGCCCTGCCCGGCTCTTGTCCTCTCTGCAATCCTTTGAGGGAGAGAGGTCTGCAGGCCAGTTTGAAATTTCCCCTTTGGAATTTGTTTTTCCTGTACATATTCCCTCCTCTTATTACTTTCGTCCCATATCAAAGGCTCAGAGAGCAGCAGTACCTTATCTGTCTGAGAAATAAGATAGAGGCACATGTGAAACAAATGATCGCAGAATCATTTCCTTAACCCACTGACACAAATGAAAGCACTTTAGTTTCCTCTCTTTCCTTTTTTTTTTTTCCAAAGAAACCAAATCCTTTCCTGCTACAGCTCAGCCCAAGTGTTATTAGATCAGCCATCAGAAGATGACCAGACTCAGGGCACCAGAATAGAGGGATACCCACAGAGGAGGTGTGGGTACCCCAAAATGTGGGACCCCACATTTGTTACAAACCTAACCTTCAAGGAGATACACATGTAGTTCTGGGCTCTGCTCCCAGACTTGTGACCAGATCTTTTCCTGTCCCCAGCAACCCAAAACTTTCTGTGCAGCTCTCACCACATCAGAACAACACTTATACCCACTAAGGCAGAATACATACCCTTCTGCTTCAAAAAAATCAAGTGTTATGCACGAAAAATTGCTTTGGGGAGGGAACAGAACATGGTCATGGGAGGCAGGCTCCAGGAAGACACATGAGCTACGAGGCTTCTGGTGCCCTACACCACTTTCCCTAATGCTGGGGACAACGGTGATCTATTTATTTCATTACAGACCTTTGCTGTGTTTGAAGCTTCTGCTAATTAGAAATGTCTGCTTCAATTGCTAGTGTAACACTGATTTCGTTCCATGTAATTTTAAGTGAACTGAAATGTTTCCATCTATAATATTTCTCTCCTGCTCGTCTGCAAACAAGAAAGATAAATGCTGATCAACCTGACAGATAAACCAGACACAACTAAGTGAATTATTTAGATCAACTAACATTTATCAGGCAGTCATTGCATATTCCCGTATTCCTGGAGTGTAAGGTAGCTTTCCTGGACTACAAAAATTGTACTGCTTGATTGCAGAAACCTGAACATGAACTAAATGTCCAAGTTCCCAGAATTGTGAGCAGAGCTCTGGGCCTTGGTTTGGTTGTTCAGTGGGCACCTGCTATGTCTCAGGATTGTCACGCACCTGGACACAGGTGGGAGATGACCTTTGGGAGACCCTTCTGGGGCACAGCTGGAGCCCATGTCGGGGTCTTGGACCACCTCAAAGACGATGGGAAGGGAGTCGTGACCCTCCCCAGTCCAGCCCCATGAACAGGAGCGATTCGTGCTCAGCTGGTGCCTGTTTATTCTAGAGAAAGCTGATTTTCCCTCCAAACTCCTCTGGCTCTGTTGAATGACTCTTCATCAGCTACAGTGGTAGAGATGCCCAGACCTCATTTGGACCGACAAAATCAGATGCCAAATTCTTTCCATCTGAATTTCACCCGGAATTGCCTCTCTCCTGCGCTGGACCAGGTCATATCGCCCTCAAGTGGAGAAGGATCACAGTGAGCATCCCCTGCCAGAGATCACCCAGAGGCTGCTTTCTTTTGAGGACACCAAAAAAATCAGGGATCTACTCAGTCCTCCAGGACAATGTGTGCCGTGAAAAAGCTGAGTTACAAGAACACAAAGATTTCAAAACACAGAAGCAAAAAGCTACAATGGAGAAGGCCATAATTCATGCTGTCAAGCCCCCACCATAACTCAGCCACCTTGTACAGTTCCATTATGATACCATCTCACCCAACTCAACATCAAACAAAAGGTGGTAGCAAAGCCAAGACTATAATTTACCTCTCCTGGATACCCACAGTGTGCATTAATCACCAGAGAAATTGTTTGCTTTATGGCCTGACTCACTGTCCAACCGGAGTGCTGAGTGAGGTTGGGCCCCTCTGCTGAAATATGCAGGGTCTTGTAAAAAGAAATCAAAATAGGAGATCAAACTGAACTGATGTGAACAGCCTGACTTCTGGCAGCTTCTAGCACCAGGGTGCTCGGCTTTGAAACCTTACTATTGTTCTTGCTTGGACTTTCTCCAGGTTACAACAAAAACAAAAACAAACAAAATCAAAGCAGTGATGTAAGAACAAGAGCTCTTTTATATGGAAATGTACTGACGGTGCTCACTTACGTCTAGAGAAAAATCTGAACCTATAGAGGAATGTACAGCTCTTTGCAGCTCCAAGGGATGACTGGTGGTAGTGACAGGTGATTATCTCCAGCGTGGAGGCTTTGCCAGAGAACAGTACTCTGTGTGCTCTGCTTGCTGGATGCGACAAGAATGCTGGAAACAAAATATTGTGCATCCTTCAGCTGGCTCTGGAAGGAGCATTTTCCAGCACCAGCAGCAGCAGCTGACTTCACAGGCTACACGGGAAATGCAAAGCTGGGATCTCTCCCAGGGAAGGGACCTTCCTTGTTTACAAACTCTCCTTTTTCAGCTGTTTCTTAATGCTTTCTTATCTCCCGTGTGGGTGGACCTATTGCTTGAGATTCTCTTCCTCCTTGTCTCAGTTCTCTTCCTGAAATTCTGCTCTTTCATTCAATCTCTCAGTTTACCCTGTAAACTTGATGTTCAGTCTGTAGAAACGGTTGAGCTCTCTACCCAAAGTGAGTGCCACAGATATATTCCAGGTTTATAACAAACTATTCTGGCTGCCTTGGATGTACCAAGAAAATGTTTGGGGTCAAAAGAAAGAGGCTTCTGGAACAAATCTTTTCTTCTTAGATTCACAAGAAACACATTTCCACTGCAGCATAGCCTGGGCCTAACCTTTCCCCAGATTCCCCTTCTAATCTCAGCCTGGAGCAGCATGTGTGCAGCCCATTTTACAGCACAAGGACCTAATTACATTTTCCAGCTGTGCAGCAGACTCCCGCAAAGCAAAATAAAGCCTAATAATGTACATTTCTTTGCTACCACTCTTGGCCCCCTTGGAAGCCGTCCATGGCTCCCAGGCTGAAACACGGTCTGAAGGATGCCTGCACCCTTCCACTTCTACCAGGAGAGTTTTCCTCTTTCATCCCTGTTCTTTTTATGCATCAGGCCTTCCCTTTCCACCCAAGTCCACTAAATATCTTCTCAGTTTGTTAGTTGCCCTCTGGAAAGCACAAAAAGAAACCCATATTTGCTGCACCATGTCAGCTTTGGCAGCAGCTGATGGGTTTTGGCCTCGCCATAGCAAGATGCCCTCCCGCTCCTCCATCTTCATCCAATGAGCCATTCCTCTGGGAAAACACGATTTCCTGCCAATGTGGAGAGGAGCACAGGCAGCAAAAAGGGAATCCAGCAAGGTACAGTTGGTCTGGGAACAAAGCAGCTGCTCTGAGGGTGGTGGATAGCAGGAGTGTCACAGCAAGAGTGTCACCACAACAGCGTCACCACAACAGCCACGACACGGCATGGTGGAGAAATGAAGAAGGGGTTTAAAAACAAGAGAGAAGAGGCTCAATGCTCTCCAAGAATCCCTTGCTCATCAAAACCAAACTCAATCTTAATGAGAAATGCATTCCCCCGGCAGTCACAGCAAGTCTGTTTAAGAGAGGTTCATATTCTATCCCCCACAAAGTTTCATGGAGCATTTCATGGCATGTCAGGGATCATCTAACTTTATCCCCCCTGTACAAGAGGCTGTGAGCCAAGCCTTTTTGGAGCTTGACAATGTAGATTTGGAAACAGTTCTTCACTGAGAAGGAGGTCAAGGATGTGGCCAAGAGCTGGAGATATCAAGGCACCATGACAAGAGGAACCTCGTGGCCTTGTGACTGCAGGATGCTGGGGGTTGGGCTTATGCCCTCAGATATTCCTGGATTTTAAGATTATTCTGCAAACCAACCTCTTTGCCAGCAGAGAAGCCTGGATGAAGGTAGAGCTGAGCTTCAGGGATTTCTGAATTTGAGCCAGCCCAAGCATGCTGGGCATCGCAGTTCTGGCCCAGCTTTGCTCAGCAAACAGAGTGGAGTGAGTACAAGTTGGACCTGGCATGACCAGACCAATCTACAAATGATTACCTGGAAGGGCTTTAGACACCCTGTTTAAACCCAACCCTTTCAGAGGCCTCAATACAGCACTTAGCACAGCATCACCTATGAAATAATATATGTACAGATACATGAACTCTTATGGACATCTTAGGGAAATGTAGCAGGAGTTAGTCTGGCCAGTAGGTAGAGCCTGAGAATGTCAAAGGTGTGAAGTGTTTGGGGCTTTTCCTGGGGAAAAGGCTAAGAGGAACAGCTTGAGTGTCATGCAGCCAGGAAACAATTTTTTCCTTATTCAGATTAAGACAAAATGGTGTGATTGTAGCCATCTGTTTCAGCTAGATGAGGATATTTTTAATTATTTCTTAAGAAGTAAAAGAGGGATCTGATGGCCCAGTTGCATTCCTGTCCCCAAGCTGGCATTCATACAATGTCCTCCACCAGCAGATGCCACAGCCTTGCATGAAATTTAGTCACAACACTTATGCCAAATTTCGAGTAGTCAATTTCCCTATTATCCTTTAAGAAAAAAAACAAACCAAAACCAGACGAAACAACACTATAATTCCCTTTTGATTGTAAGCTTATATGTTTCCCTGTTTTACATTGAGTTTATTTCCATTTGTGTTAACATTTGCCTACAGCTCCTATCAGTTCCACAAGCAACTTTCCCATGCCCTATCTGTCTCACTTTATCCTTTGTTTGCCCATTGTAGTAACTGATTACATTGTTAAGCAAAATTTGCTTTAATCTTTCACCATGAAAGCCTAATCATTTTGGGGCAGGCTGCCTGAATTATTGTGAATGATGATCTCATGTCTGTGAATCAATGGAAAATAGGTAAATAGAGGAGAATTCTGAGCATCCCGAGGATGCTGAGACTGTACAGACTCAGGACACATTTGAGCTGTGGCTGAGTTAGGGTCAACACCTCAAGAAAATTCATATTTTATGGACTCACTGTATGAAGCTTGCTTTCTGCCCTAAAAAGCAGGCAGTAACTGCATGGCTTTCCCTCCTCCACCTGAGCCTGCAGTGCCTGCCCTCCTTCAGGTGCCAAATCTTGGTTCCCAGTGCCTGAGGGCTGGGCTCTCACCCTGGGTGGGCTCAGGCTTGAATCCCACATCTGATCACAGCGACAGCCCCCTCATTACACAAACCCTCTCCTCCTGCCAGCAAAACCAACTGCAACTTTTCCTCCCCCGATTTCCAGTTCTGCCCTGAATGAGCCATCGGGGCCACCCATGCAGGACTCCCTGGGTTTCCGCAGAAGTGCCTGGGATGTGTTTCCTGTAGGTGTGAGCTCAGCAGCCTTGCTGACTCACAGGTCCCGGGATGGCTCTGTCACCGCTCGCTCCAGATGAGTCACCTCCGTGAGTCACTCCCTGCATCTGCACTGCGTATTTATGGCAGCTTTGCATTGACCGTGTCAGCGGGGAAATGGTTTGTGTGGAGTCACCATGGAGAGGGAGGAAATGCTGGAGAGGATGGAGAGGTTAGGGATGAGGAAAAACCGACAGGGGAAAATGTATTCCACCTCCACAGCCCCGGAGTGCAAAAGGAAATACTTGCCTGTGTCGGGTTTTCCCCCCTCTTTTTTTTCCGTGATGTCCCTAATTGAGAGAAGCTGAAATGCTGAGAGAAGTAGCTTTGTGGTTGCATCTTCAAGGTCTGGAGTCCCTGCAAACCTCACAGGGAGGTGTGTTGGCACAGGGGATTCAGCTCTGATGGGCTTTTCCCAAGAAATCAGCTTTAAGCAGAAGCATCAAAGGTGCCTGGCAGAGTCCCCTCACCAGTCCTTTTATCTCACCCTGCACACTCAGTGATCATTTGGCTCAAAAATCATAACTATGTGATTGCTCAGGGCAGACCTCAAAACCTCACTGCCTTGCTCTCTCTGAAGTTTTGGGAGAGCAGGGGTCAAGAAGGCAGGAAAAGCGATGTTTGTGTCACTTGGGCCCTACCAGCTGGCAGAGAGCTCACACATGTCTTCTTCTTCCCTCCATCATTGTGGTTTGTACCATCCAGCCCATCTTTGCAAGGAAATAAAAAGTAAAAAAAAAAAAAATTTTTTTTTTTTTAATTTTAAAATCCCATCAGCTAATTCTTTAAAGAAAAGTGAGGTTCCTTTTTCCAGGAATAGCTCATACCACAGGACTTTTAAAAGGTGGTAAAGGATTATGAGATTATTATTATGTGTTTTTATAAATGGTTAATCAGCCAATAGATACAGCCACCAATAAATGTTCCCACAGATGTGGTTTAACACCTGTTAGAGATAGCATTTGTATCTACAGTATTACTTTACTCTGTATCAAACCTCCGGATTAGTCATAGGCATGGTCAGTTTTTCACTTTTATTGTTGGTCTCCAGACCAGAAACACCTTTAAGCCACGGGTTTTACAAGGCTGCACATCTGGCTCAATCCTAACATCATTAATTTGTCCACCTGCCTCGTAGAAAAAACATCTCTCCCTGCAAACAGGGGGAGGGGACTGCAGTGCTGATTGTGACACAAACCCCAGTGAGATGGAGCAGAAAATATTCCTGCTTCTGCACAGGTTGTATCACCAATGTTCACAAGAAATAGAAATAAAGTCCCTTTTTCACTGCGATAGAGAGCCCAGCTTCTCCTTTTATTCACATCAAAACTCAGATGAAAATGTTCATTTGGCAAAGATAGGGTGGATTTTGTGGTTTGTTTTGTTGTTTGTTTTTTTTTTTAAAATCACTTAAAGTCGAGAAAGCAGCAAAAGCAAGTGAGTATGTTTATAGACTGATTTGTAAGGCAGAAAAAGCTGTACTTTGCACTGCTGAGAACCAATGTGCACACAATGGGTAAACACACAATGAGAACAAGCAAGTTTAATTTTCTTTCCAAACAAACTAGACAAGGGAAAGATTATCCCCTCCTTGGAGCTGCCTCTGCAAAGTTTACTACAGACTAAAATTGCTCTACCTTCCCTCTGCAGTGTGTTTACCTTAGATTGCACATAAAAATTAGATATGCCAAGGTAAAAATAGTACGTATCTATAGCACATATCTATCAGACAGAGGATAAGGCTCCTTTTCACGTCATTTTATTTAAATGTACTGGTACTTTTCGAACTCCCTCATGCTGGGACCAGTTTCCATCCAGTCTGTACAGCAGTGGCTCAGTCCCTCCGGCAAGGAGTGAGGTGTGCTGGTGGTTACCAGCTGCAGAGGTAAAAAATGCACCCACGGTGCAGGGACTGAGTGCTGAAAGCAATTACAGACATTTAGCAGCTCCCTGAGTAGTGTGACCTCTTTCCAGCGAAGGTCTGTCTCAGTTCCCATGTGGGGGGTTCCTTGCTGCTGCTGGCTAAAACTGTCTTCTAACCCAAAACCACCTATGTATGTGTTTCACAACCTCACCAGGCAGTCAAAATCCACAAGTCAGTACAAACTGCCCAAGATTACTCTCCACAGCCCAGATCCTGGCATAGGAAGTTTGGTTTTTTTTTTAATTACTTTCCCAGAAGAAGTACCCTGACATGACTGGCTGTCAGGTACCTCAAGGTACAGAAAACCTGTTGGAGGCTCCTTCCCAGAGCCAGAACACCAGGAGCAAACTCTGTCTGATGAGCATTAAGAAAGGCAGAGATTAACTTGATTTTTTGGCAGAACTGAATTTACAGCTTGTCTACACTACGGTGTTATTTCAAACAAATGGAGAATGTGAATTAAAGGCACAGTGGTTGTGCCAGAATGGCTCTATGTGTGCACTCATTTTTCTTTCCAAATCCCTGCTTCTTTCTGGGAGGGACTGGGACAGAACAGCTGTGCCAGGCAGGTCTCTGGTGACATCAAAGCCTCAGGGACACGCATGTGAAGCACAGGCAATGACTTGCCCTGAGCCCTGGGAATGCTGCTGGCAGCATGACAAGGTTGAGGGCCAAAGGTCGAATGGGAGAGCCAAAATTTGTGCATGTCAGTGCTGAGCTGTGTTTGCCCAGGGAGACTGCCCTGGGTCTGGGAGAAGCTGAGATGTTTTGCCAGCCTGATATTAGAGCATGGAGATGAAGTGAATAAACCACTTGGGAATTGCACCAGTGTTACTTTTACCTTGGACCAATATAAGTACATTTGTCATTTCTTGGTCTTTAAAACCCTCTGGAGCAGGAGAGCACATCTGGGATGTTGCACAGAGGCACAGCTTTTGGATTCTTCACATGGGTTTGTTTTTTTTTTTACTGTCCATGGTGAGCTCCTGCTGTCCCACTCTCACCTGCCCTGTCAGATGCAGCTGTGTGATTCTTTTCTAGCACTAAATCAAGGCAATTTTGGTCCACATGTGAATATCTTCATGAAAACAAGTTGCCACCAAATCCCCATAAAGGTTTGTGAGGTCCTGGTATGATTCTTCTCACCCAAAGCAGACATTCAAAATAGATCAGGGGAACCCTTCCTGCAAGAAGAGGTTGCTTCGTGCCTTGCTGCTGCTCAGCCTGGCAGAGCACGGTCCCTCCTCACCATCAGATGACCAAGGGCAGAGAAAATGTTTCTCATCTAGAGGGATGTAGGGGGCCAGCAGACATCTGAAAAACAACTACTAAAGCAGATCTTGAGGCCCTGCATCTGTGATAGAGAAGACTGTGTGGTGTGTTTCAAGTCCAGCTCCACCTATCTTCTTCTGAAAATAAAGTGTATTTGGAAAGTGGATTCAGGTTTGGATGAAAAATAGATTTAGGTCAGGACCTGAATTCCTTAATGTGTATCTCACTGTGGACTTCATTTCCCATTTCTTTAAAAGTGTCTCTTGCTTGCAACTGGAGATTGAGAAAAGCACACAAAATAAAGTGAAAATTTTCCTCAAAGATTAATGTTGTTGAGATCTGGCAGAAAAATAGAAGACAGGTTTTATTTTGTCAACTGTACATAAACACAGGCATTTTATAAACAAGGAATTGATTCAATTGTTTCCAGAGGTATGAGAGCGAGGGAGAGAGCTGAGATTTAGCTATTAAAGACAATCTCAGGAGAGGGAGGGAATTAGTCTCCAGTTGAGCCAGATATTTCCCTCTCAAAAAATAAATGAATCAAAGTCATGCTCAGTCAGCCAAATTATCCAAGCAGCTGCCAGCATCCCTGGTTTCTGGGGTTTATCTGATTTTGGGAGAGGAATGCTGTATTCTCTGTAAATGGAGCATCCTGAAGGGGGTAAGGATTGTGGAGTGTCCCAGTTTGGGGATTTTTAAACAAGGCAAAGCTGGTGAGTGTTAGAGCCTTTCCATGCTCCAGATGCTTGGACTTGTTTTGTAGCTTGCTGTCCAGCCTCCTTTGGACCTAACTCATGCCTGCACAGCTCCCTGTGTGGGTCACTCCCAAAATCACTGCAGAACCAAGTCCCTGCCCGTGCTGGGAGCAGCTCTGCCGTGCCTCCCACTTTGCCATGGGGGAGTCCCAGCTCTTGGTGCCCCACTTTGCTCTCAGGTGCTCTGCTCTGGGTCACGCCAAGTGGGCCAACATGCCTTTCATAAGATCACAGGGCCATAGAATGTTCTGGGTTGGAAGGGACATCTAAAGGCCATCTAGTCCAACCCCCCTGCAATGAACAGGGTCACCTTCAGCTAGATCAAGTTGCTCAGAGCCCTGTCCAAACCTTGAATTTTTCAGGGCTGGAGCATCCACCACCTCTCACAGCCAACCTTTTCCTGTGCCTCATCACCTTCACTGTAAAATTTTTCTACTTTACATTCAGTCTGAATCTACCTTTCATTTCTTTAAGGCTATTAACCATTGTCCTATTTCTACAGGCCCACTAAAAATCTGTCCCCAGCAAAATCAAGTCACTTAATTAGCTCTGGAAAGGGTTCTGCCCCACACAGATCCTTAATCCTCTCCCCATTATGTAGCAGCCGCAGCAGCAAGGGCACAGATCAGCATCTGCTGCACAACCTCAGCTCCCAGCTTCCCTCAGGATCTCCAGCTGGTCCCATGCAGAGCAGCCAAGAGCTGTTTTTTTTTTACAACCTGGTCCATGGAAATGTGTAAGTGGCTTGGAACACCTCATTCTCCTTTCCAGAGCTGTCACATGGAGTGTGGCTGCTGAGGTGAGCCAAGGGCTTGGCAGGTCCAGTGGTCTCGTGTGTCCCCTTGGAAGGACCAGATGATGCTAGCTGGCAGATGTAAGGGACATGAGCTATCTTTAGGATTCTGGAGAGGGCAGAGCACTCCCAGACGCAGAGGGATGGGATATAAACTAAGCTAAACTCAGCGTTTGGGTCCTTTTCCTGGAGACCCCACCTTGCAGTGACTCCCTGTGATGCCTAAAACAGGGCTTACCTGAAACAGAGGCCAGACAGAGTTAGGAGAATAAAAAGCAGATTAGTTTATTAAAGGCCTTTAGGTACATTTAGGACAGACATAGCCTACTCCAGAGGTTACACCCAAAATGGACAGCAAGTACGAGTTCTTCACTTTTTATAAATTGTGTCCATTAACACATCGGGCCCCATTTCTCCAATTACACCTTCAGGTGATGATGTCAACCACACCAAGCTTGCTCCCTGTAATTCACTGTTTACACGTTTTGGGGCTCTGAGGCAGCAAAGTGTCCTTGGATTTTCCAACTGAGAGGAATTATTTTGTCTGAAATGCTGGGAACAGGGGTTTTTACCACTTTACATGGAGCCTAGAGCTACACACCAGAACTACAGAGACACGAAAAATAGAAGCTAAAAATCCTTTAAGGCGTTACCAGGAGTACAGCAGGGCCCAGAAGTGTCATTCAGTGGGGGCATTCCCACCTATAAAAGCCACCTCCAAGCACCACTCACACGTAAGGAAGGCTGTGGAGCCCAAATTTCCCCTCGCAGCATGACAGCATCCCCTGGCTCCCTTCCCCTGCTCCCTGACTCACAGCCTGAACTCAGCACCGGGCAGGGGGCCAAGGAGGAGTCACATTTAACCAACAGCTCCCTGCAAACCTCCTCCAGGAGGGATTTCTGCTTAAGGACGGCATGAAGCAGCTCCACAGGCCAACCCTGCAGGAAAGGGCAGCTGGGACCCAGGGAAAGCGTGGCTGCTGGCCCTGTCCTGCTGGGCTTCATCCCGCCCCACACCACTGCAGCTCAGGTTCGCTTCTCACATGCCCTGCAATGAGCTGAGCCTTGCTCAGGCCGAGGGGCTGACGTCAAGTGTCCACCCTGGCTCCCTCCCCGGGCTCTCTCTGATCCTATTAGCGCACAGACGGTGGCAGCCAGCCCTGCCAGCCCTGGGGATGCCACGGGGACCCGCCAGAGCCACCCCACGCTCCACGTGAGCCCGGCAGGGTGGCTCAGCCAGCGGAGTGCCCTTGGCGAGGGACACAGCAGGGGAACCTGCTGGAATCCATCGCTGACAGCGACCCTGGCTGGCTCGGGCAGAGCAGCATCTCCTCTCCTGGCAGTGCCAGGGGTGGGGGCAGCTGGACACTGGGGTTTGCCTGTGGATGGGAGAAATTCCCCTCTGGAATGATTGCAAGAGGATGGAGCCATGTCAGCAGCCCTTTTCCTTATTCTGAGAGGTCTCCACAGCCTTTACGAAAAGCAGAACTGGGCAGTGAGAATTGGCAAAGATTTGGCTGAAAAGGATTTTTAGAGAATACCTCTTTCTGCGTGAATTTTTTATTTTTGGGTCAGTATTTTATTTTTCGGTCAATATTTTATCTTTTCTATGACTGGCGTTTCTGTGCAGATACAGGGACATGGATTAAAATATACACTTTCAGCAAAAAGAGCTCTTCTTTTGTAGCAATCTGAGCCCCTGGAGGAAAACTTTTCCTGTGAGGAAAACTCCCAGTTCTGGGAAATCTGCACAGAGCATTTAGTCCTGTGATTTGTGCTCTGGGAATATTTCTGTGTGTCCTGGGCTTGGTATTCGCCTGCTGTAGGTCAGATCCCAATGCAACCTCTGGATCCACATTGGTGTCTGGGTCAGTGTGTGAAAGATTTAGACCTGCTCAAACTCAAATATAAAAACGGAGGGAGAGAGGGAGACTAAGGGGAAAAAAAAAAAAAAGAACAAGACAGTTTTTATAAAAGGTTGTCTGAAAGCTGGATTGCCATCAAAACCAGGATGGAAAATATGATCAAACCTGAGGGAGACAGTTTTGGCCAAGAAGGATCCTGACCTTCCCGGGCAACCAAAGAGACCTATCCCAGACTTGAAAGCTGGCATGAGACTCACACGTGGAGTGACAAATGCAGAAGCTTATAAGCCATGCCATACAAATGGGGAGGTCTCAGAGCATCTCAGCACAGGTCTTGACGAGATGTGAACAGACTCACAGGTTGTGGGAGACAGCATATGGCCTCGCCACTTGCAGTATCGGGGCTGCAATGAGCCAAGGAGGTGGCTTCTGGTCTGGTGGCTCTTTACTGTGACAAATGGTGTCACTGAGTCCTTCAGCTGGATGCCATCTGCCCACCCTGTCTGCAAAGCTGGTCTGGAGCTTTTCAGCAGAGACGCTGGAAAGGTTGGATTTGGGAAAAGGTTCTTCACTCAGAGGGTGGGTGGGCACTGAACAGACTCAACAGGGAATGGTCACAGCCCCAAAGCTGCCAGAGCTCCAGGACAATGCTCTCAGGGACAGCGTGGGATTGTTGGGGCTGTCCCAGGCAGGGGTTGGAGTTGGAGTCAATGATCCCTGTGGGTTCCTTCCAGCTCAGGATATTCTATGATTCTGTGGTGAGAATCTCTAATTCTAGCATTGACCCCTGGAGATGTATCCATGGACAAACAGGTGAGATTTATCTCTCCTGGTTTCTACACTGCTCTCAAATGAAAAAAAGCAGGGAGACACACAGAGCTTCTGCCTCTCCCTCTGCCCCTGGCCCTGTACATCCTGCTGCCGAGTCTTGAGCCGGGCATGAAGAAATCACCCCGGATCAATCACTCCCCTCACAGCTGTGACCACAAAAAGGTGCTCCAGAGGAGAGCAAGAGGCTCTTTCACAGCTTTTCTGTTCTCCCTCATCCTCACATCTGCTTGCTGTATTCATCACCATCTCTCATAACACACTCGATTACTTTGGTTTTGGTTCATGTGGTTGAACATGGCCACAGTCCCTAACTGAGCCTGCTGGGTCAGCTACAGCACTGATGTCTGTAATGCTCAATTAGGGAATAACTTGCCCCCAGCAATCCAGCTCCTGTCTGCAGGAGACGGGGTCATGAAGAATCACCACCCATCCATTTCCTCCCGGTCTCAGTTTCCTTCAGAAGTTCAGCTGCAGAAAGTACAGTTTTCCAAGCTGTGCCTAGCCAGGGGCATTTACCACCAACAGCCTTGACCTGGAGATGTTTCTCCAGAGCCACCTGGTCTCCCTGGGAAGCTCAAAAACCTCCTTCTATCACATCGCATCTGACAGCAACTCATAAATCAGCCAGCAGCTGCTGCCAACCCCTTTGAGGCTCCGGGTCTGTGTTTGCGTTTGCCATGAAGTGTGTGCTCAGGTGAGGGGGCCCTCGGGGAAGGCAGCCAGCCACGGATGCAGCTGTTGCTCCAGGGGCATCCTCGGGTCCCACCCTCGCACCTGGGACTCGCCTGGCAGTCACGGCACGGGGGCTTCACCAGGGCTCAACTCAGCCGTGAGTTGGGCACTTTGCTGCTCAGTCAACGCCTTCTGACGCCCTCTGCAGCTGCAGCCACTGCTGCCCTCCCCGCCAGCACGGCTTCACCTGGTCATGTCACATGTTTTTTCTGCTTCTTCCCCAGCAAACACACCTCTCTTTTTCAGCAGAAATTCCATCTGCAGCATTTGGAGGCAATTATGTTTGAAATTAGGATCAGGGCGGTGAAGTAGAGCTGGGTTCGTCACCACCCTTCTTTTCTCAAACCTCTGTCCAGGAATACAGTTTGATCCAAATATCTGGATTTTCATTTTATGGAAAGAATCATAGACTAAACTGTGCTAGACCACTTATATCTTTCTGTGAATAAACTGAAGAATTTATTTGTAGAGCAAAAAGTAAAATAAAATGAAATAAAATAAAAAATGAAATAAAATAAAAAATGAAATGAAATTAAATTAAATGAATAAAATAAAATAAAATAAAATAAAATAAAATAAAATAAAATAAAATAAAATAAAATAAAATAAAATAAAATAATACACAGCAGCTAAAATAATAAAATTCTGAATCTCACCAGTATCAGATCCCAGTGGATGTATTTCCGTCTGGTAATAATGCATTGCATACAGAGTCAGGGCTCTATTGTCCTATGAAGAGCATGTGAATTTTGCCATTTATTTCTGTATAAAAAAGAAAATGCTGAATGCTGAGCAAGAGTCTGGTTGGCTGCTGACTGGAGCACTCTGCAAAGGGAAATCATCCCAGGCCTTCTGTCCAAGGACTCCTGACTTCAGTGAGTCTCACACAGGTAACAGGGGTTTGGAAAGTTCCTGTGTGTTGGGAATGGATGGTTTGGATGTAGGATGGCAGTTTTATCTCCACCCATCTGCTCATGTGGTGGGACATGGCACTGTGAAATGTCAAAAAATTGTTGGGAGACTTTATTCTCAGCATCCCTGCTCTATGGGGAAGTGGCTTTGGAACATTGCCTTTTCACTGGATGTGGGGAAACCAGAGACAGGGAGGAGAAACGGGCATCCAAAGAGCCCATGGGAGACACCAGAAAAGGGTTTGGGGCTACTCACTGTCCAGGTTGAAGTTGTGTTGCTCAGTATAGAAGTGGTAATTCTAGCACTTTGCTCGTCTGACACCCCAGGTGAAGATGACTTTGAGGCGTTCACACTCAGAGTATGCAACCAGAACTCCAGAAATCAGTGAGAATCTGAGACTTTCCACAACCAGATCCTTGATCCCCACCCAGTCAATGGAAAAAAGGGATTGGTTGAATAGCTGAATAGTGATCTCTTCTGGCTGACATAGGGGTGCTTGCACTGGCAGTCAGACTGAACTTCTCTTCTGAACTTCAGTGACTTTGAAAACATCTCAAGCACAGCCTTAAACCTCAATGATGGGTCCCTTCCAACTCAGCTCACCCTGTGATTCTGTGATCTTCTGTCATCTCTTAACTGATTGACAGTTTCAGCACATAGAAGTTCTACTAAAGCCTGAACTTACATCTCTTCCCCTCCATCCAACTCCAGCTAATGATTAATGAGCTGGAGGAACAAGTGGTAGAAGCTGTTCTTCAGTGAGCAAAGAGTTTGTTGCACAACACACCTCCAGCCACCTGCCAGCAGCATTGTTTGACAATTACACCAACTTCACAATCCTTGCTCTCTGCGAGCACCAAGTCCTTGTGCCAGGGACGAAGAGGCCTGGGTGAAACTTCCTTCCCTGTTCAGAAATGATCAGTTCTTGATAATGAAAGTTTGAGCCCAGATTGTGCCACTTAGTCATATATGTTGGTATAGAGCGGCAGTACAACAGTAAATAACAGATTTCCATTCCTGCTTTTCTTCCGCTTGGAATTTAAGCTGAAACACAAAATATTTCAACTTTTGTTGTCCTTCTCCAAAAGGAGAAGGGAAACCCATATTTTTAAGCAGCTCATTTGCAGAGGAGTGCTAAACAAGATGAAACAGAATCCCTGCCAAAGCAGTGAAACAAAGATTTCACATTTACTCAGCAAAAAGCTCCTTGTTCCTTGCTCAGCCCCCTTTTGTTATGGGATCAGTAGACGACATAGCCCAATTCCAGCCAGGAGTGACTTGACTAACATTGGTATCTCATAGCATCCTTCAGACAGTGAATGCATTTGCACCCCCAGGGATTAGCTCCAATGCACAATCTTTCTATAAACACCCTTACTTTATGCAAGTAAGCACTGGGGATTACCCTTGGTAACCCCACCCTGCTTTGTGTCCCATTTTCTGCTTTCCCACAGGCTTAAAATGACCATCCCCTTCAAAAACATTCTTGTGGATGAAGTTCTGTTGAAGCCACAACAGTGGCTGCCTGGATAACTCTCTTTCCCCATAGGCACTTCAAAACCCTCTCACCAGTAGTGTGATGTTCTTCATATCAGGTCAGCTGTCCCAAGAGACCAGGAGTTCACATGCTCTGATTGAAAACAGACTAGGGGTGAAAAGACAGGAGGGAATTCAGTCTGAGCAGAGTAAAGTTTAGGGGAGTGAAAAAAATTCAGTGAAAAAGTAGTACTAGGGAAAGGAACAGTCCTAGAAAGCAGCACAATTCAACTGCTCATTTGACAAGAGTGACAAGACTCAGAGAATATGAAGAAGTGATTTTGCAATGATTAAATATTAAAAATAATAATAACAAACTGGTGGCTTGTGGGAGAGGGGAATGAGGAGATCAATGGAATTGCATAGATGAAAAAGATGGTAGAGGCAGAAGTTTCTGGGAAGGAAGATATCTGATGAACAGGCTAAAATTCAGAACGGAAGATCCCATGGTAGGAGAAACACACCAAGAACAAGGTTTTCCCTTGACCCTTCTTCCCAGTAAGGGAATTCTGAGACATGGTGGCATTTCTACATGGGCAGCTAGGATTGCTGAGATTTACATCTCTTGCATATTCGGAATTCCTGGTGAAGGAAGAAAATGAGGATGAGTTCCCTTGGCAGTTCTCTGTCACCTGCCAGGTTGCTGGCAGATTCTGCATTGCCATCAGATCTTTCTCCAGCTGCCTCCAGCTCTAGGAGTATTTATTTTCTTTACTGTCAGGGCTCATATAGGTAGATCAAACAACCCAATCCCAATAAATCACAGAGCTCATGCAGATGAGACCCACGGCACCTACTGGGATGAGTGGCTGCCAGTGGCCCATGGGATATTGCGTGAAAAAGGGGCAAATGCATGAAATGTCAGAGGGAACTGGAGACTGCTGTGATCTGTACCCAAAGTCCTAAGGTCTGACAGATCTGGGGCATTAGTAACTCTCACAACTTCCTCACCAACACTTCTATTAATTTCTGTGTGATTTTGATAACAAGAAGAAGCAGGAGTGGAACCCTCAATGAAAGAGTCAGTGGAAACCACAATGGGGACATCTTTATAGGCTGTAAGATCCATGGAAGCCACAAGCAATTAATTTGCGACAAAAAACATCTTTAAGAAACCTCTTTTTTTAAGTCATTCTAGAAAAGCATAACACAGCAGGAGCTCCACTTTTCATGATGTTTTGTAACCCAGTCCAACGGAGCCCATTTTGTACTTTATAGCCCTTATGTTCAATTTTTAATTATTAGCTTTTCCCCCTTGTAAATTTATATCCGCTCCCATTACATTTAGGGAACAATAGTGAAACCCTCCTGCAGCTAATTTAACGCCTTTAAATTCCCGTGGAAGGTAGCCAGAGATCTTGTATCCCAATGGATAGTAAAATGCCTACCTTATTTTAGGGAATGCAAGTTCAAGTCCTGATATGGCCGTAGTTATTAAAAGAGACTCTTGGTTCAGTTTTTGTTGTTTTCCATTAAGACAGCTAAAGAACAGTCCTTGTTCACTAAGATAAAATGACAGTGAATATGTGCAGCTTGTCCAAAGTAGTTCATGTTCCCTAAAGGTCATCTGGGAAAACAATAGCTTGATCCTATAGAAATACACACACCTTCAAATAAAAGGGAAGAGATTTATCAGTTAATTTTTATGAGCCAAGCTGTGATCTGTTAAGAAATGTGATGCACTTACAGGAAACATCCTTCCACACCAGAAGATTATTTTTTAATACAAACTTCTACTATCTTGGTTGAGAAGACCTCAATGCCTAATACACATTATCCTGTACATTTAATTAACATGAATAAGTCAAATTTCAGCTATATCTGGAGGGAGACACATTACCTGTTTAATAGGTCACAACTTAGTTCATAAAAATTAAAATAATTACATTTTTATTTGACATTCACGTGCATCTTGAGGTTGTGTCTGAGTTCATGTGGGTGCCTTGGGTGTTCTGAGGGCACGTGCATTTCTCCAGAATCAAAGACCGCCAGAAGATAAGCTATCAACAGCTATTTTTTTTCCCTTTCTGTTTCCTTCTCAGTTTCTGGTTACATTCTAAGAATTTTTCACACTCACTTTCTGAAAAAAAAACCAACAAAAAAAACACCAAAACATTTACCAAATAATTTTGATGAATAATTCCTAGACAAAGTTCCCCAACACCACTTCACTGTTTGGTCAGTTACCAGGGCTATTCAATCTGAATATTGCCTGTATTAAGATCTTGTCATTTGTTAGTACTTGGGTGGTCATGTGAATATCTACTTGCAAACTTCTTCTGCAAGTGGCATTTCAGTCTGAGAGGAAAGAAAAGTCTATATCTATTTATATGCACATAAAAAGACAGATTTAAACTTGCTCCCCTGAATCTATTGCATCCAAGCATAGACACACCAGTTGTCCTTTATTGCAGGTATGTCCAAGAGAAATGCACCCACAGACAAGTGACAGATCTGTGTGCAAGATCCCTCATTAGGCAAACCAAAAATGCTGAAATGAGCAAAGGAGCTGCCTCAATAAATCTTCTCAGAACCCTGGGAAGGGTTTCCTTAGTGGATTTTTCTAACAGTTTTGGTCTAATAAAATAATTTTGGTCTAATAAAAAAATAACATCTCACCCTACAAGACCTGCCTCACTTGTTTCCCTTGACCACCAGTGGTCCAAAACCACCAGACGTGATGCACCAACTCTTCAGAAACCAGGTGTGACTCAGACTGCTGGAAAACACTTCCCAAATTCAGACCAGCTGTAATAGGAGGTTTCACCCACTACAGAGGTCACTTCTCATCCTTGGTCCAAATCACCTTCAGTTCTGATGATTATTGGTCAAGCTTAGATGCTAATTTATGTATAGATAAAGCTAAGTGAAAAACCCTTGTCCAAAAGTGATCCAAAATGCATGCTTATGATAAATCAGGTGCTACAAAGGTGGCTGATGGTGGCTTTTACTTGATGTTAAGTACAGCATGAGGCTTTCTTTCCTGACCTTGTGCACACTGTTGTAATGCGCAGCTACTCTACCACCAGCCCATTAGCCTGTTGTAAAAATCTCTGAGATAATTTAAGGGTGAATATAGTGAGGGGGGGAAAAAAAAAGAGAGAGGGAGAAAAAAAAAAGAAAAACCAAAAACCAAAAACTAAAAAAAAAAAAAAACCAACACAAAACCAACTTTGCATGTGAAAGGGAAAATAGTGGGAGGAGGGTAAAATCACCAGGGTGAAGTACAACATGTTCAGCAGACTCCCGTCCCTTGGCTGTCTGCCCGATGACTTTCCCGAGCGGAGCTCTCCTAGCAACCGGTCCCCAGCCGCTTGAATTTTTATGTATCGCTATGTCGGCAGTGATGTCACGGTTTCCATAGCTACTATCAGTTGGAGGAACGATGACACTTATGCTGCTCAGTAACTGAGGGGGGAAAAAAATAAATAAATAAAGATTGTCCTGGCTGAAATATTCTGTGGAACTCTGGGAGCCAGCGAGTGCGGGGCACGCGGCCGAGCTTTTTGCTGATGGAGCCGCTCGCTGTTCGCGCTTTCGGCTGGGCTCCGGTGGCAGGCACATCACAGCTGCTGCAATATTCATCCTTCCCTAAGTGCTCCATTGTAGAAATTAAATATTGTTATTAATTAAACTCCCCCATCCCACAGGCTGCCCAGCCCTGTCTGCTTAGAGCACACTTGTGAGAAGAGAGCAGGCAATCCATTTGTCATGCGGTGACAACTTCTGGCATCGGGAATGGAGTGTTTCAATAAGGGAAGGCTTTGATCCTATTCATAACAGAGTATTTAAATAATTGCTAACCAGGCAGAGACTTCAGGCATTATCCCAGGGAGTGTTGCATTATTGCAAAAGGTTAAACTGAGCCATTGGTGCTCAGGCGAAAAAAAAAAATAAAATAGGAGGGCTCAAGAAATTTGGTCAAGGGATTAAATTTGAAGCACATGGCTTTGCTAATGTGAAATAGAGCAGAGACCAGGAGATGGTCTGAACACAACGTTCCCTAAAAATGAGCCTGGAACATGGCACAGAGGAAAAAACCACAGCACTTGCAGTCTCACAGCCGATAGTTCGGATTGCAGCAGCTTCCAGACTCAAATCAGAGAGCTTTTTGACAGTACTTCGGATTTTACAAAAGCACAAAATACTGAATACTCCCCATGGTGACAATATTGTTCTCCACAACATTACCAAGCCTGGCTCGCTGTTCTGGGGGGCTTCACACACATTAAGTGCTCAGATACTAACAAACCTCTCAAACACTGACAGCAAAGCTTCGAAGGACAGGGGGCTGCCTTTTCATTCAGTCAAACCACATCTTTCCCACTAGGGTTATTCTTAGCACAGTCTATCAAGAAATTCTCAAGAAACAATCCTGGAAAAAAACAAAACTCAGAATAAATAATCCTGAGAAATAACATTTTGGCCAGTGTTGGACAGTGTGTGGTTCTCACATGGGATGTTGAAGGGATGAAGTAAACTGGGGACCTTCCCTGTGGTTTGTATTTGCAATTCTTTGGGGTATGCCTGTGAGGGGAGTGAGCCACTCAGCACATGCTGTTCATCAGCCCCACTCTAAAAATCACTTCCCCCAGAGCTCATGTCCTCCCTGGTGCTGTGAGCACCTCTGCAGGACTGTCTCACAGTTCTTCATGTTGCTGGGACCAACAGCAATTCCCTGCCATTAAGATAACCACAGATTCAATTTAAGCACTTACAGGTAGGTGTCTGGCATCTAAATGCTCCTTGCAGTGGAAGAAGAGCCAGTCAATGCAGCTGAGGCTCCAGAGAGCTGTTCAGGTTCCCAGGGTAGACACCTGCCTTTGGTCAAACCATCTCTAAGGTCACCTGACATAAGATGAGATTCAGCTTCCAGGCACAAGAACACCATGTAATTTCTTCCCATTCAGGCAGGATGACATCAGGTATTTCAAATGTCTCCAGAATCTTCTTTCCTAGTTGCCCACATATTTGTAGACATCTTCATGCAAATGTCATAATCTCTGATCTGATTTCCACTCGTGTCCTCTGTGATAGCCATGGTCAGGTTCAGTTCTCATGTATCATCCTGCAATGTCCTTTCGGGTGCTCTACACATCCTCTCTGTGTCCAGCTGCTGCTCCAAAACATCACAGGTCTCCTGCAAACCCTTGGTCCTCATCTCCCAGCCCTTGTGGCTTTCCTTGTGGTATTCCCACACTGTAGAGCTTTCCAGAGAGTTTTCCAGAATAGAGGCCATGCCTTAATCCCATAATTCAGTGCTCACCATCCAGGCTTTGCTGCAGTGCCCAAGCAGCCTCAGTGATGCTGCTCCACCTGTGTAGGATATTCCCATGTGTCCTTTAGCCCTGTGTCCTACCCTTCAGCCAGCTGAGCAGGGCACCAGCCTTCCCCTGCCACCCTGGGGACAGACAGACACCTTCCAGGGACAACTCAGAGAGGGAAGATGTAAATTGCACCCCCCAGTATCAGAGGTGCTGAAACAACCACGTTCAGCCAGATGTGTCATTTCACCCTCGTAACCCTGTCCCTCTCTGAGCAGTGAGCTGGGAAATCAGGACATGAATTCTCACAGTGTCACCCTTGCGTGCTTTATTTGAGATCCCTCGAAGGCCGAGCCAGGGCTAGGTGGGTGATCATCACACGATCAGACAACTGCACACTTGGCAAGGGCGCTGTGATTCCACGACCTACAGGAATCACAAATCCACGTATCATTGCCCTGAATGGTGGGACAATGCCTACACTCACCTCTGAGCCTTTCACACAGGCACCGGTGCTTTATTTCCCAGGAGATAATTAGATTTGCTAGCGACTGTGTGCCTGCTTCCAAGTAATGCTGGATATGCTATTTTCAGGCATGATTCAGAGTAACCTACAGCAGCAGCTCAGGGTTTTTTTGGCAAGTGTTTTGCAACAGCACTGTAAAGTTTTTAATGTGCCATCATTTCATTTCAGTTGTTAACACAGATGTCTGTTGAAAGATAATGTTGCACATTACAATCTTTCAGGCACCGGCACAAGACCACTTTCTCCGAGAGGCAAGTCCTTGGCAGAATTAATCCCTGAAACTCCCTCTGAAAATGTGTGGGAGCGTTTCTCTGAGGCTTGATGCCTAGATAAGACCAGGCTTGTTAAAAGTGTGAACGTACACATCTGTACATACGCAGGCGGTTTCTTCGAGGAATCTCGGTAATTGCACTCTTCATGCTACGATCTGCACGTGGGAATGACTCCCTGCATATTCACTTTGGTCATTTGCAGAGGTCCTTATGAGGAACATATGTAGAACTGTGATTGCTTTTGTGATCCAGAGACGTGACCAGCAAATGCAATCTCCAGACAGTCCAAGGCTCATTCAGGAGGAATTAACCATTGATGGAGGATGTGAATGAAGAAAAAAATCCAACTAAATGAACATATGCACCTTCATGCTTTAATGCTCAGCCTAGCCTAGCTTAGGGATGGGGAAGAAAGTCTTCCTCTGGCCTGCTGCCCTGTAGAGGGCCATCCAATTGTCCCTGCACACTGCTCTGAAGCCTGACATTGTGATTTTCTCCTGCCACCACCCATCTCTTCTGTCCTTATGCACAGGAGCAGCAACAGAGGGCTGTGGGCATCAGAAACAGCTGGAGAAAATTCATCCTGGGGCTGATGACTGCAAAACAGAAGCCACAAGAGTTAGCTAGTGAGGTTCTAGTGCGCCTCTTACAGTCTGTGTGCAGATGCCAACCCCTCAATGACGCAGCATGGCCGGCAAGGCTTCATGCCCAGCTCCCTACCCTTCTTTTCCATCACCTTTTACCACAGCTCTGTTGTGCTCCCAGTTCTTGATCTCCTCCATCAATGCCCAGAGGACCCCACCCAGACTCCTCAGGCATCTTTTCTCCTCCGGGGCTAAGCCCAGAGTGAGAAGATCCCTCTTGCAAAGTGAGACACACCCAGGTGAGAAAGTATCCTGGACCTCCTCATTTTTTTACCACCCGTGGCCCTCCCTGGGTGTCTCCAGCGACCCCACCCTGCTGCCCAACCCCTCCACGCGCTGTGGAACAGGATTTCCCCGCGGTGCTGCGGCATCCTGAGGCTCCCGGAGGATCGCAGGTGGGCCGGGGGCAGGAGCGTGCCCGCGGGGCTGGTACGGGCAGCGCTCCAGCAGCCCCTGAATGGAGCGCTGTTCGCTCACGGGCCCGGCTCCCATTGTCACCCGCTGATGAATGGGCCATCAGCGCGCCGCAATTCTCTATTTGTTTTAGAGGTCAGTGTCACACTGAAGGGTATTCTTCACACACCGAATCAGGGGCTTGGTGCCGACGTGACCGGGTTGGTAAGTGCCCGCGGAGCCCCCAGTAGCTCCCATTGTCCCGAGTGGGAACAGAGCTCTTTTGAAGACCTTGCCCATAAATTATCTGACACCCCCGTGCCCCCCCACTCTGTGCCAGCTCCCCACTTGTGCTCTGATTCAAACACCGACACAGAGGTGATGGGCTTGTGCCACTGTTGAAGGTTTGCTCCTACCTGGGACCACAACTTGGTTCCTGAGGGAACAGCATGGTACCTGGCATGAGCCCCCAGCCCTGGTGCGAGGATATCATGAGCTGGGTGGTGAAATTCTTTCTTTGTTTCTCTTTTCTCCCCCTCCTGCCTCTAAGCATCATCCAGCCTGATCTGACAGCCCACAGGGGAAAGCACAGTGCAGGGGCAGGGAGCAGTTGCTGGGAAGTCAGCATCAAACGGGACAGGAGACCGTTGTTTTACCTTGTTTTGAAAATAAGGCTGTTTAGATATTACTTTCTTGCTCCTTTTGAGACTCCCACAGGAGCTACAGTCTGGGAGATCACATGTTGGGCTGGTATTTCCGAGCAGGACCCATGGGACTGGATTGGCACAGGTGTTTAAATCCTCACCCCTCTCCCTTCACAGGCACAGGGAGGACCTGCATGCTGAGCATCACCTGCTGAGTTTTGCAGAACCCAGACGCTGAAGGGATTGTCCTTTCCCCAAGCTTTGTCCTGTTTGCAAGGGGACACAAAAATCAGGGAGCACATAAAATAGAGAAGGGGGTATTGCAGAAACAGAGCCACTTTTCCTCCTCATTAGGTCTGAATGTAACAAACCAGCCACACAAAATGGAGGCAGAGGTCAATATTTTTGAGGACAGAGTTGAGACAAAGCTTTCCAGTTGCCAGACCCACATGTCTTTGTTTAATTTTAGGATGACACAATGCCAATTCCAGATGCCCATGATGCCTGGACAGGAATTCCTGACTCAAGTAGGCTTAAAGCTGATTGCAGTACATATTTCTTAGCATGGACCATACCAATCACTTGTCATAACTGGTGCACAGAGAGTCATGAGCCCTTGCAGCCAGCCAGGTTAGAGCAGATGAATTTCTCTGGATTTTTCTGCATATCCCATCCTTGGAGAGGAAATGGCCTTGATTGCCCCCAGGACATTCATTGTTCCAGGGCATCTTCCCCATTTGGCACAGCATACCAGAGTTGTTGGAGCTTTCTGCTCCTTTACACAGTAACATTTGCTGCCATGTTTCTTATTAAGAGCTAGGAATTTGTGACCTTTTCCAGCACAGAGATCTGGAAATTACATACCAAAAATAAAGTAGTCTATAAACTCCAAAACTGCTGCATGTGCATTGCTGATAGAGAAGAGCAGTGAGGCACCTCTCAGTCCAGCCTGATAGGATCTGTGGTTGGGAGGGTGTGTGTGTGCGTGTTGCACAGCAGATACTCAGTGTGGGGACCATGAAAAGCCTTTTTTCTTTTCTCATTGAGTGGCTTGTGTTGCTTCACAAGACTCTTTCTGTCAAAACAACCTGGCCTGGTGGAAGTGTGATTAGATATGGCACCCACCCTGGTGAAAATATCTGCACGAGGGGTACAGGCTGTGGTGGGAAGGGGAGGGTGTGTGCTAATCCTTCCATTGCTGGTCAGCTCTCTGAGGCCTCAAGGCTGGCAGAAGGTATGGAGTTATCAAATCCTTTTCACAATCAAGTCCTTTCTCCTGGGCATGGCTTGTCCAGAAGCAGTAAAATGTAAACGAAAAAATGACCATGTTTTTTGCCAATACAAGAACTGGGGGCGTCAAAATGGAAGGACAGGAGATCTGTTCAAAACAAGTGGCTAAAAGTTCTTCAGCCTGTGCAGAGTTGGGCTGCAGGTCACCCAAACCCATGCAGTCAGCATAACCCTGTCCAACTAGGCAAGTAGTTTATGATACATGACAGCAATTTATTTAAATTGGGGGATTCTCATCCCCCAGGACTAATTCCATAAGGTAGGACATGTCCTTGGGTCCCTGCTCATGGTGGCTTTAGCAAGAATATGACAAAAAATGAAAATGAAATCACTCCAGATAGCCTGTGTTGGCAACATTAAACAAACAGATGAAAAAGGGAGAGAGGAGCAGGTAATTAAAGAGACAAATGAAGAGCTCATGGCCCTCTGTGGCTCACAGGAACAATTCTGCGCAGGGTCAGTACACACTGTGCTGGCACATAAGGGCTGATTTTTCTCAAAGGGATGTAGGGGATCACAGCTTCCCCAGATGATGTGGAGGCAGAATGAACTCCCAGTGCTGTGCACTGCTCAGAAGGCAAATAATAAACTCTGGGTGTTGTAAAAAGGGAGAAAGATCTGACAGTGGAAAAAGCAGGTGAGCACAGCCCTGCACATGAACAGGACTGGTCTGAGAGCCTTCTCTTTGCAGAGTCTGTTTCTATGCTGGCAAGAGATCAGGGGGAAAATCCAGTGATAAGAAATCTGGAAAATACTCAGAAATATCAATCCCTTCAATTTATGCAAGGCAGTAAATAGCGATTTGGGTGTCCCTTCTCCTTCTGTGTGGGGGCTGCAGGTGAACACTGAAGAAAGAGCTGGCAGCAGCCAGATGTTAGTTAGATGTGTCAGACAGCATTGGCCTAAATTTAGACAATCACATCTCAGTTTAGTTACTCCAGGCCCTGATTTTGCCAACAGATCTCCAGCCAACAGTGAGATTCCTCCCATGCTAAAGCAAAGAGAAGAAACAGAGATGATGGAAACCACCACCAAGTGCTTTTTTCCCCTCTTTGAATCTGAAAGGACTCTCAGACAATCAGTTCAGCTGTGGACACCTACACTGTAAACACCCAAATTTAGGTAAGATGAATCCCACCAGTTCAGGCTAGAAATGATGTGCACACCTTCTGATGGCAAAGGTAATGAAGCGTTGCAGCAACATATCTATGGATACAGTGGATTCTCCATCATCCAGGGATTTTAAATGAAGACTGAGCATGTTCTAACAGAAAATGCCATAATTCAATCAGATGCTAAAAGCCAGACACAAAGCGGCCCTGGACTATAAACCTCTTCCTTATATTGCAATGGGGGTCTGGCAAGAACAGTCTTTTCTAGACTTAAATATATTTTACATCAATGTCACTAAAGACTATTAAATATTTCATCAGTTCAAGATCTACAGATCATATTTGATATTCAAATACATCTTGCACAAGGCCACTTGGAAAATTAATATTTTCAGCCTCTCACACATTGCTTTTCCTTTTCTGAATAAGAAAGCAAAGCAAGCAAGCAAGAGGATTACTCTGCATAACTATGGCTTGAGTCTTTGCTAGAGTTGAAATTATTTGTGTCTTGTCAAAGGTGCAGAAAAATAAGTGACAGTGGTCTTGTAAAAGCCCCCATGAGAAGAAGATTTGGTTTTGTCAACTTTTTCCTGTTGTGCTTTGTTTTCAAAAGCTGCCTTATTTGAAAGAGGGAAGCTGTTTGGCCACAAAATGCAACTGTCACCTCTCGCAGCCCCAAGACTTAGAGCTAAAATCATCAGTGGGAAGAGGGGGAGGGGAATGGAGAGTACAGCCTGATCTTGAAAAATAAACTATTTAAATTCTCCTCCAAAGGCACAGGGGAAGGGGGCAGCCATTACATCCCAACAGCCAGAATTGTGCAGAAATGGTCTTTGCACAGGCAAAGGACTCTTCTCATTCCTGGAGTGTCCTGTTGTGGACATCACGTCCACACTGTGCCTCGATGGGGACTATCTCTTAACTTTTTTTGCTTGGAAAGTGTCAGACAAATGCAGCTCTGGCTTTCAAGGAAGTATCTGAATAAACATGTCCTCTCTGCCAGCATGGCTTGTCCTACAGGTGTCCCTTCAGCCTCTCCTGTTGGAACCGCTCCGCTGTGCTGGTGGCTCAAAGCCCACTGGAGACGGGACTGGGATCTGCCACACGCTTGCAGGAAGGAGGAGAGAGGAGCTGACACACTCTGCAGCTTTAACCACAAAACTGTCCTCTCCTCTCAAGTTTATTTGTATTTTTCTGAGGTCAAAACCCCAACATATGCAGATAAAGCAAACTCAGAGGACCCTTTTGTGTAGCATCAACTTCTGGCTTACAGATAATGTGATTGCGTGTAAGATTCGTGCTTGGCTCACCACATTCTTCCTGCAAAATTAACAACAACATGATGGTAAGGAGTGACCACAGTGGGATCCAGAGCAGCAACGCTGCGGCAAACAGTCCTGGATGTAGTTATCTTTTGAGTCACCCTTCCTGTCAATATTTATAGAGAAATAAAAGGCTCTGGCTGGAAATGAAGAAAGTTGTTTTACTGGAACAACAGGCACATTTTGGCTGCTAAAATCATCCGCAAAGCCTTTTAAAAGTGATAGCATGCTGCGAATCTATCACTGGACACAGCAACTTAGAAACAAGTCCTCAGCAGCTTGAAAAACTGAAAGATGGATGGAAGGCTTTGTTCCATAATTAGTGGGAAAAGCTCACTCAAGAGGAACAGTCAGTCCCACACCACCATTTCTCTCAGTTTCCTGGTCCATCACTTGGTTTCCAAGATTTGACTTTCCAATGGCCATGGAGGTTTCAGACAAGACTAGTAGGGCCATGGCCTGAAAACTGGCTGAAAGCCTGAATGTCATAGAATCATCACATGGTTTGGGTTAAGGGACCTTGAAGATCATCCTGTTCCAACCTCCCTTCCATGGGCAGGGACACCTTCCACAATTCCAAGTTGCTCAGAGCTCCATCCAACCTGTCCTTGGACACTTCCAGGGATGGGGCATAATGTATCTCTTTTCCTCATGTCAAGGGGTTCGAGTAGCCCTGAACAAGGAAGAGAGAGCAATTAAGATGCCTGGCTGTGACCTTGCATTTTTCTGCACTGATTATACACCTTGGCTGGCAGGTTCTTCTGAGGTGGTTTCTCAGAGTCTTCTTTCAGGAGAGCTTCACTTCGACTACACAGACAATTTGCATTCAGGAGTTCTACACAGAAACAAGGGTATAAGATAATAAAAGATGACTATTCTACCACGTCATGGTGAGAGATTGAAGAGAACAGAAGAATACAAATAGCTCCTCCAAATATACTTAATGAAGAACATGCCTCTCTTACCAACTAAGCAGGAGAGGAGCAAAGTATAGGGTTCTTGCTATTTCTGGCTTCATCTGTGGTAGTAAATTAAGCAGTGTGAGGAATTGTTCCCTGTTAGTGGAACTCGATGAGCCATACTTTTAAATCATCAGCACAGTCCCTGGCTGGTTTATGCTCATGCAAACAAGCACTGTCCCAAACAATTCCTGGAAAGACCCATTTCCAACAGGCAGCTGTGAACTCCCTTTTCTTCGAATGCTAACTGAGACTATTAAAATGAAAATGGGATGTTCCATGCTGGTAGACTTTGCTATCCAGGTTTGACTTAATAGTACAGGCAAACTGCTAAGATGTCTTGGTTTCTTGCCCAAACCCATCCCATTGTGTCAGGAGTGAAGAAAGCACAAGACCCAGGTGATTCTGGAGTCTCTAACACCAGGGGAATCCCCTCCAGAAGATGTGTGTGGGTTGTGCCCTCAGCATCATTTTAGGGTCAGGGAAAAATAGAGCAGGACAGAACATCTTCCCCCAAGGTCTAGTAAATAGTGTCAACGAGGCCTGGGAACTGCTCAGCTCATCAAATCTGGGCAGATGTGGGCTCAATGAAATTGCTCACATGCAACATGTGGATGTCCAGGGGTACAAACACCACACTGGTTCCAGAGATGGATGGAGAATCTGCTCAGTGTTGGATCACAAGCAGAGCCAACGCACTGGAAGGCTCTTAGCACACACCTGCTTGTGAAGTTTTATCTCTAAAAGTAGACACATGAATTTAAACTCTTCTAGCCACCAGTTTGATTCCTTTTGTGCATAAATATCCTCAATTTTAAAAAAATAAAAGAAAAGAAAAATAAGTGATTTGGTGGTTTGTTTATTCCTTGAATAAAGCGGTACTGGTATAACCAGTATTGCATAAGAGAATGCTACTGGCGAAACAAGATCATTCTAATTAAACCAGCATATCAGAAAAATTAAACGAAACTAAACAAAACAACAAACCAACCAAAAAACCCAAACCACACCATGCTCATCAGCTGTGGAAGCAAGGCACAGCAGCTGCTCTCATAACCAGAGCGGAATGAATCATGGCACTCGACCTGGATTTGCAACTAATTCCACTCTCCTTCTCTTCTCTCCCAGTGACTGGGTTGAAGCTCATCCTGTTCCGAACAGTGAGAATGTTTTAGCTTCACCCAGCAATTCCTCAAGCTAGCAGTAAACTTTCCGCTACTACAGAGGGCTTTAAAATCTTTTTTAAATGAAGAACAAAGCTCTGCAGAGCAGCAGCAGCAGCAAAACATCTGCAAGCAGCCGCTGTCTTATCCCTCCAGCTCATTTTTCAGCTGTAGTATGTTTCTTGGCAAAATCAATTCAGCAAATGTCCAGATTTATAGAGTTCAGCCACACAGCAACCTTTTTCAGGGCCACATGAACAGCTATTATTTAAAGCCTTTTACTGTGTTCGTAGAAGGGAACAAAGTGCACTTTCCCATTAAAGATTTAAAGCCTTTTTGTGGCAAAGCACATGTCACCCTGAAGGACATCTTGGGTCTTGCATATAGATGCGTCCTGTGCAACTTCCACTGCAGGATCAATGGGTTGGTTCCTGGTAATGGGAATTCTTGGGAATTCTTCTGATCTTACCGTTCGGTTGTAGGATAAGATCTTTCTCAGGGGATTAGGAAGTGTCTCCCCTATTGGCATATAAGGGCATTTTATTCTGCACTGTGCAGAGCTAAGCAAAGGCACCAAAATATCTTGGGGACATGAAAATATTCCCCACATTAATGCAGTGCTCTTCCCAAGGACTTGGAGCTCAGCAGCAAGGCACAGACAGATATTTTTGAGCACATATAGTTAGGAGGCATTAAAGTGCTGTCATTTCTTCAGCAGTTTGTTACATACTCTGCTGAAGGGCACTGCTCCCCACCCCTGAGACCTGTGTGCATCTTCAACAACATCTCTTGGATTATCCTGGCTGAACAAGCTTTACCTAGGTCAGCTCAAGGAAAATGGGAAGAAATGCAGCTGGGCTGACCCTGCCCAGGAAGAGAGGACAGTGGCACAACTCTGCTTTTCTGGGACTATAACCAGAGCTTAAGCCTGCAAACTTGGCCTCAGGCAGACTTTCAGCTCACCTGGGTTCAAAGAGCCTGTCAAAGTGGGCTCTGGGGGAGGATCCAGGGATGGATCCTATGCTTGGCAGAGACAGCATTCCCCTTAGGAGCAGAGCTGACTAAACCTGGGAAAGAGGAAGAGGAGAAAAAGAGATTTGGGCAAGAACAGGTCCTGCTCATCCTTGTGTTTCGGCCCTCTCAGTACAAGCATCCCCCTGGCTCCCTTCATTCCAGAGGAAGTTGCTGGCAAAGGAAAATCTCCCTGCAGTTTGCTTCCTCCCAAGGCATAGATAGAAGCAAACCACACCCCCCCCCACCACTCTTTATGCTTTCCACCTCCCATTTCACTGCATTTCCTGTGACAGTTTGATGGGAAGGGGGGGGGGTGGTGGTGTTTTTGTAGGGCTTTTTCCTTGAAGCAGCTCAATCTCCGTTTATCTGCATCCCCTGGGCTTTAGTGCACACAGTGCTAATGGAATGCTTCCACGAGGAGCTCGTTCCCTGCTCTGAACGGTGAGCACAGTGGGGCAGCAGGAGCAGGCACTGGGACAGCGTCTGGACTGGTCACCCCTCTCCCCACGCCGTGCCGGGGTGGGAGGGTGTAGGGGAGCACTCTGCTCTGCTATAAACACACTCCCTGCCATGCCAAGAGCCTGCCACCAAGTGATGCCAGTAGGAGAGCTTTAGTGATTTAAATGATGTACGTGACAGAGAACAGCTTGATTAATTCATATGAATTGTAGCTACTTAGGGCTCCATTCAGCTGGAATGATCTGTGGTCCTATCTGCCGGCAGAGGTCACAAAAGGTCCCCAGCTCCAGCTGCAGGTGAGGCATCAGTCACCCCTCCCCAGGACACAGAGCACAGAGAGCTGTTTGCTGACTGAGAGCGAGACAAACACCAGGGACCTGCTCCACAGCAGAGAAAAATGGGGAGCCCCACCAGGCTCCTCTTCAGGGAAAGGGCTGCAGTCTAGGGATGTCTTACCCCAGCTGGCTCCTTCCAGGGTGAATGGTTTTTTGGAAACACTGCTGCCTTTATCTGAAAAATCGGCTGGCAGCATGTACATGGTGTGTGAGGACATCTGGCTGAGGCTGAACTCTGGGCTGGACACTGCTTTGACACAGTGGCTCATGGGATCATCGGGTTTGGTCTCATTGCTCCTGCACATGATGGAAGAGTTTGGCCACAGACCCCAAGTTAGACACGTGGATGAAGGACAGGGCTGTTTGGGGGGTGCTGGGTGAAGAAGCCAAGGCCACACATAGACCCTCACCTCTATCCAGAAGCTCTTTGGCCTTTTGGTTAAGTGGAGGAGACAGGGTCTTCGTCGTCCTTAAACTCAAATATTTTAGGAGCAGCAGGAGGAGCAGTGGGCACACCTTGGTCTGCTGCTGAACCCAGCGTGTACCTTGTGTCACCTTGAGCATGAGGAAGATGTGACTCTTGCTGGCAGCACCGGTGAAGACAAAGCCAAGCCCTGGAGGAGGCTGATGCCTTGGTGACATGTGGAGCTGAGATTCCCACTCCCTGGCTGACAGCTCTCTGGGAGCTGTCCGGCACAGCTCAAGGCTCATGGTGAGAAAGTGAAGCTGTCCCACCCCAGCCCTGCTGCCGGGTTTGTACCCCCTGCACCCCGCGGCTGCTGGTCACGACCTGTCCCCACAGAGAACCATGGTGGCAGTCCAGGACGCTGGGTCGCAGTGCCACCGTGTGGGCTCTGCCAGCTCCCAGAGCACCGAGAGAGGGACCTGGGGTGTTCTGACCTGGATCTGGGTCCCTCCCGCTGGTGACTGATGGACCATGGGAATAAAAATGTCAATCTGCAAGCAGACATCCCAGCCTCCCAGCGCTCGTTGACTGGCATCACTTATTGTGCAAGTCCTTGGTGTTAAGGTCAAACATTTGTTTTTCTTGTAGGTTTCTTTAGGGGTTCCTTGAGGCAGGACCCTTATTAAACTCTCCCAAATTGTTACTACCCTCTCCACCCCACATCTGAGGGGCAAGGGCCCTTCACCCCCTTCCTCCTGCTGTGGGTTAGGGTAGATCCAGCCTAAAAGGAAGCACAAACCCCCTCATATCCTTCAGTGTTTGGGGCTCTTCTTTTGCCATGCCAGCTACATAAAACCCATGCACGTTCTCAGGCAAAAAACCCTTCCAAAAAACCCTTCCCCTGCGTATTTTAATACCACCCAAGTAAAACCATGTGCTGATGCCTTCAAGCTGTTGTGTTGCTACTTAAGGAACCTGCATGAGAGACAGGGAGCAGTTTTCCTCTCAAACTTTCCAGCCTCATGCACGTTCATGGTGAAATCCTGCTGCAAAGCTCAGCACATCTGGATGTGCCTCAAACACCCTTCAGAGCTGACACCCATCTTCAAAGCCACCACGAGACCTGAATTTGCAGCAGCTGTGGATCAAAACAGCAAAATTCAGCAGAACAGAACTGAGCAAAAGAGCTGAAGTTTTTTAGGTCTTTTTTTGATGACAAAGAATTACTTTCCACTGACCATCACCTTTCTGATAGATGGCTCTTCCCTTCTTAGCCCCCCTGAATACACAGCCACTTCCCTCACTGTCAGGACAGGCTGCAGTGCCCTGGTTTGCAGATTATCAAGGACCTGTGTTCCCTCTTTGGAGACACACCAAAGTCAAATTGTTCAATCTGCTGCCTCACATAGCTGTAGGAAGACTTTGATGGTGGCCTTGGTGGAGGGAAATGAGAGAAGATGCCTGGTCCTGGGCAGGAGAGTGTCCTGCCACTCCACACATCCTCGGTGCAGCAGCTCTCTCTGAGCCTGTCATCAGTGGGATTTTTCTGGAGGGAGTCTCTGGAGCCACACGCCCCATCCCACAGCACTGAGTCACCAGCAGGATTCCCAGCCAGAGCCATCCAGGGCACATGAAGCTTTTCTCCCCCAGGGCTTCCAAATGTGTCAGCTTCTTGGAGACTCTCAGGCCCGGAGCTTTCCCAGGAATTTCCCAAGGAGCCTGGCTGGGCTGGGACCCAGCACCTTCAGCTGATACTGGGAGCAGAAGTGGCTCTGCTGTTCCCCAAACACTGCTTGCCCTCATTGCCACAGGCACCTGAACAGCACCAGTGCAACCATCAGTGAGGAAGAGACAGCAAAGGCAGCTTTTGCCTCCCACCCACCCCAGTCCTGCAAGAGTTAAATAAAATTCATATGCTCCCAGGCTGGCACATCACCTCTGGGAGATGCTCTCTGGAAATTCTCCAGGGCACAGCTCCAGCTGTGGGGTGGCTCTGGCCAGGTGGCACAGGGAAGATGTTCTGGCCCTTCAGAGCTGCAAAAACGTGCCTGGTGCTGACCCTCTGTTCTCATGGAAAAGCTGGCCAGTCCCCAGGGACCCTATGGAGGAATAGAGAATTGGAATTGGAGATACGTCAGCGATTGCTTTGCTTTCTTACTACAAAGCAAGCCAGTGAGTAAAATGAATGAGCACTTCTTGGAGGTTTGGACCTAGATGGTGTGAGATGGGCAGAAAGTGAAGGGCAGGAGGACACCAAAAGGGGAAATTGAGGGCTTAAGCTAATATTGACTGGATGTGGAGTGTCCAGACTGGTGAACCCATGAAACTCAGGGTCGAGGGGCTTCTCTTCTGGTTGGCTGTCCAGCATGCCTGGGGCTACCATCTTCAACCACAGCACTCAGAATAGCTCCCCTGTGCCCATTTTCTCATATTTTGGCATCCATCAGAAAATTCCCCACTAGGGAACATAGTAGGGTGTTTTTTAAACCATGAAAAAGTATATTGTGGTTACAACAACCATGACTTAAGACCTCAGCTCTCCCCCCCGAGGCTCTGTGGTGAGCTGCCCCCACAGCTGCATTGCAAAGTCGTGTCACATAAAGTGAGCTCTCATGAGCAAAGAGGTGGCCTTGAGGTTCTTGTGGCCAAGTTAAATGCAGCAGCTGCCAAAGCCCTTGGCAGGCACAGCTGGACCCACTACAGGTGAGCCTGCCCTGCAGCATGCCCAGAGCTCTTCTGGAAAAGAAGCAGGCGAAGCGTGGGATGTGGCAGAAAACCCAGCACAGACACAAACTGTACCAGCCCATCGGGAATGGGAGCAGAATTCATTTGAGAGCACCGTTCTTACTGCACTGAGGAGCTGCTCCAGCAGGGCACTGCCTCAGCACAACACATCACAGCAGAGGGGTAACAGGAATAGCAACCTACAGGCTCAGCTCTCTTTTCCAGTAACTGCCCCTGTAGAACTCCATGCCCAGACCAGTACTGTGGCTTTCTTCCCCTTGTCCTCTCTGTTCTGGTGTTGTCTATCCCCCTATCACCTGCTCACGGTTCAAGGCATCAGGCACTTTTCCCGTGCTGGAAAAGGGTCACAGCATGAACAACAGATCCAAAACCACTTTCCCCACACCTTCTGGCAACAGCTCTCGCAACTTATCTCTTAAGTCTGCCCTTTCTTACAGTCCTTGCTAATTAACCCTTAATCAGGCTAAACACTAGTTCTCATCCTTGTTCCCAGCCTCCATCTCCCAGCCAAGTCCATTTCCCTCCTTTGTGTCCACCTTATCTGCTCAAGCTGGCACTGTTTCAAGGGCTGCTGACAGCTGTAGCTGTGTAGAACTCACCAGCACAGAGTTCAGGTGCTTCTTCTTCAAAAATATGGGTAAATAATTAAAGTTACTGTCTCGTTATCATGTTTACAGCAGGCAAATAAACTTCAGAGTGAAGCACAAATAGGCTTTAAAGTGTTTACAAGCATCTCCACGCATCCACCACTCTGGATCCCGTGTGTCACCTCCTCCTGCTGGGGACAGGACCATAGGGTGGGTTTTCACCAGTTTTGGTGGCATTTCCCTGAGGAACAGAGCAGATGCACTAAATTATGGCTGTGCAAGAAAGTGCTGCTGCAGTGACACCTTTAAAACCCCCTCTCTCTGGGGTCTCCTGAGAGAATATTCCATGTTTTATCATGACTTGTAGGCCAAGACTAAGGAGACATCACACATGGTTGGGTCCTCTAGCCCTGCTACCATCTAGGACTCCTGTCATCCTTCCCTCCCTCCAGCAGAGCAGACAGGAGCCCCTGTGCAGAATTTTATTATTAAAAAGGAAATATGCCTCCAGAAATCTTCCAAAAATCCTAAGGATTTAAGATGCTAGAGAAACCATAATTCATAGGCAACAAATGCTGGCAGACTGAGTGCCAGAAGTGCTATCTAATAAGAGAGTGATGGAGCAACTGCTTCCATTCCTCATGTCCAGCACCCAGGGGCTGTTGTGTGCTCTAATGGAAAATGTGAATGGAGAGGAGCCTGCTCTGTACAACCTTCTCAAGAAAAGGCCTATTAAGTTTAATACATCTCAAGTGCTCCCAAAATCTATAAACTATGAGTCCTTGGGGAGCAGGGGGAGAAAGGGTCCTTTAAAGCTTTCTTCACTGGAGCTGTACCACAAAACACAAATTGTGACTGTGTTATTTAATTTCATTCAGATGTTTGGTAGAAAGAGACTTCACTGAAGACTTGTGCCCACAAACTTACCTATTTTTCCCAACAGTGTGAGAAAAACTTATATATCACTTCTGTCTCTGCTGTGTGCTTTATCGGGAACAGCACAAACCAGTGCTGAGCTTCCCTTATCTACACCCCCACATCCTTGTGTAGTGGCCTGAGAGCTAAATCCTCCAGGAGATGGTCCTTTGCACTGCCTGTGGATACCACAAACCTGAGAGCCTCCCAGGAGCTCAGCAGCCCTTGTTAAAATCTCTCACAAAGTGCTAACTCTTGCCAAGGTTAGGAATGATGCCGTGAGCAGCAGAGGTCAGGGATGAGCAGGTCGAAAATGCTGAGCTACCCACAGTGTGGAATCTAGACCAGCACATGATTTATGCAACCCTGATGCATCCAGGGTTTTTTCTTTCCTCCAGTGGCTGCATCATAAATGAGGCTGTTCCAGGCTGTGAGCTTTGCTCGAGCTGCAGCTTTCTCCAAGGACAACTGAGGAGTGCTTCGGGTCGCATGGTGGAAGAGTTAATGTAGCTGCCCTGTAGAGCTGGCTCAAAAGAATCCTTTTCCTTGTCTCACATGGGAAAATGAGCATTTGTTCTACTTCAAATTTCCCCTTCTTTTTTTTTTTTTTAATATAAAACCCTCTCATTTAAGCCACAGAAAAACATTCACAACTCTGCATTGGGAAAGAAAAAAAAAGCACAGAGAAAATTGACAGAAAATAGGCTGTGCTGCATGTGTTATCACATGGACTGTGACCTGTGATCCCTGTTCTCCGCAGCTCTGCAAGCACATGAACACCTACTGATCAACTTCAGGGCAAAGGTGCTTTTCCCTTTGCCTCACACAGGTAAGAGGGAGCTTTCTCAGCTGGAACCGGCTGGGTGAGCAAACAGAAGAGCAAGATCACCATGATTTGGGAGAAGACAGCTGTCCCCAGCCTTTTGTACTGGGACACTTCACTGGCTTGTGCAGTCGTGCCTTTTATTGACTGGGAATCCAAAGCTAAATCAGTCCTTGGGAGTCTCTTCTGCATTATTATAACATTGGAGGCTACTGTTTGAAACAAGAGATTGATGCAAAGGCTAAAATCAAAGGCGGAAAAATGAAGAATAGCAGGAAATTGCCTTATTATTGAAAGAAGTAGGTGCTAAAACACAAAGTACTGTAAGGGAGCTGCCGGTGTCACCTTGGCAGAGCAGGCTGGGCAGGGAGAGCTCTGCCCTGGGGACGTCAGGTACCAGCTGCAGACACTCTGTTCACTCTCCTCAGCACCAGGAACCATGCAGGGCTGCTGCCTCCAGCCCTGGTGCCACAGTGCCGGGCACAGCATGGATGGAAAACAAACGGCAAGATCATTTATTCTGGAAAGACCTCCCAGTCTAAATGCCCGGAGACACAACAGGGAAGAAATTCCTTGGCTGAGCTGTAATCCTGTGTACAGGATCTGGCCACACAAATGCGCTCCATGTGGCAGTGCTGTTTATGAAAGTGATGGATGTCGCATCCTCTCCTTTGCAACACACCAGAAACAAAGCTCAGGTGGATTTCTGTGCTGGGAAATCTGTGCCTGCTGCCCAGGCAAGAGCTGTACCTGAGCAGATGTGCTCCTGCCATCCCTCACTGTCAGATGAGACGGAGCAGAGCTGGGGCTGAAGTGCATTTGCAAGAGGCCTTTGCAGCTTGTCCCCAAAGGCGTCCCTCATGTCTTTGTGGCTTTTCCGGGGTGGGACATCATTGTTTCTTACAGAAAGGCGTTTCACATCTCTGAGTTCACATATGTATCATATATTTCTTTGCTTGGTGAGCAAAGGCTTCAGCTTCCCAAGGCCACAACAGTGTTGAACACAGGGAGCTGGCAGGGAGGAGCAGAGGACTGTGTGAAATATGGCCATGGTGGGAAGCAGTCTCCGCTTCACCAAGCAAGCCCAGAAAGGCTTCTCAGGCATCCAGGCAGTTCTGGGCACTTTCAGAGCCTGGAGACCTCAGACCAAGACCCTGCTCTGAGACCACAGCACCAACATTTTCCACAGCAGGAAAAACCTGTCGGGTTTTCACCCTCTTGATTTAATTTCCTTTAAAATTCTATGGAAAGGGGATTTCCATTGTCCTGTGTTATCACATATTGTGTCCAGTGTGTAGCACTACCCCTTTTTGGCCTATGCTGGAACTTGTGGTTCTTTCCCTTTCATTTCTTCCAAATTTGCATTCTGAAATCCCTTCACTGAAAAGACTGGAATCTGTTAGTCAGGCAGGGTTATGTATATCCAGCAAGCCTCTCTTTCATAAGCATCCTTGCCCTGGTGCAGCTGCTTGGACCCTCACCAGTAACACGTCCCTGTCTATTTGGATCACGAGGGAACGTGATCTTTCATGTTGTAGGAGATTTACATATGGCATTTTCACTGCAGCATAACAAAACCCCGCCCGGAGTCTCAAAGCTTCCAGGAAGTTCAGATACAAATTTTACAACTTGGGACCTATTTTTTGCTTGGCTTTGTTTTAAAAAACCCTTTCTTTTCTCCCTTTGATGATTTTCCCTGCTGTTGTGGACAGATGAGAAAACATCAGAGAGAGCACTTTGCAGCCTGAAATTGCTTCCCAGTGCCCTGGTCCAGCTCTGCTCCCCATCCACACCCCAGCTGTGTGCTGGGAGAAGACAGGGGTGGCATGTCCCCTTCCCCAGGCCACAGTGGTGAGGTGCAACGTGTCTTCATGTCTGGATGATCAGGGGATCACAATTGCACTTACCCTGCACCCTGGATGCCACCACTGTGGAGGACACTGCTCCAAATGGGAAAGCAGGAGGGAAATGACGGCACCTGCAGGAGAAAAGCATCCTTCACCCTGGCAGGGTAGCGCAGGTCTGAGCTCATTTCCAAAATAGGCACGACACATAGAAAACCCTCAGGGCCAATCTGTGCCAACAGCTTCATCTCCAGAGCTCTCCAGAGAGGAAAAGCCTCAGTTTGAGGGTGCTGTGATAGTATTTCACAAGGGTAATGCCAAGATCAGGCCACATGTCCTAAACCCACCCCACCCGCAGTTTTCCCTGGCTCGGCATCTCCCGGGGCTGTGGAGGACCCTCCAGGCTGGGATGCAGGGGTGTGGACAACCAGCAGGAGATGCACACCTGCCTCGAGCTGCTTCCTCCCCCACTTGGCCCCTCCTGGCACAGGAACAGTTGGCAGAGGGACAGCAGCAGGTTTGGCACAGATGAAAGCAAACAGAGGAGTGCCCTCTAGCAGTCTTCCTCTCCCTGGGGATCCTCAAAGTCTGGGACTGTCTGCAGAGATGCTGAGAAAGGGAGCTGGTCCCTCACGGTCTGGAAGAGCATCCCCAGGAGAAAGAGAGATGGAGAGTCCAGGTATCTGACACTCGGTGTGACTTGGCCACTCCCCTGCAGCCTGGAGGATGGTAAGACTGTGTGACCCATGGAGCTGGTGTCCACGGGTGTCTCTTCTCAAGTCAAAATGATTCACAGTGATTTGTCAACGGTCTGTGAAATCTCAAAAAAGCCCAAACATTGGAGACCTGATGGTTTCATGTAATTTCTCTCCTTTCACAGAACTCAATAGCTCAATAGTCAGGCTGGACCAGCCCAGAGCTCTTCCTGGGCTCTATGTCAGTACAGCTGTAGAGCAAGTGTTATAAAGTGCCATAAATGCACCCATAAAGTAAAACCATCTATCTAAACGCATGCACACACACCCACAAAAGATTCTTTCCCTTGACACTGTATCTGCAGATCATCAGCATTTGGCTTATACCATGATTTCTGTCATCAGAATCTCACTTGCAATTTGTCTTTACAGTAATTTGTCTGACCATCGGGTTTCTGTGCAGAATAAAAATGCAACTTGGGGAAATGAGAGGGAGGAGGCGAACTGTATTCCAAGTGATCTCAGTGGTTGATTTTTTTTCCCAAACTCAGTAATGGGTACTGCTAGGGAGAAACCTTCAAGAGCACGTGAAAACATTAATGAAGGTTGGAATGATGTCTAGTATCCAACCCAATAATTCTCCTCCCAGTAATTTCTTTAAGCCCCGTACTTGGAGTTCAGTAGGTCATAAATTTTGCCTGCTCTGAAGTTAACTGGATCCACAAGATGCAAATGTATTACTCATACACTGGTTAATTTGTATGCTCATTGCTTTCCAACCTCTCCACAAATTGATTTTTAGATTCGTTATTTAAGCCAGGAAGATATTTCCTGCCTCGTCCCTCAGAAGGTCACAGCACAACGTGGTGCTGCTGACTGCCACGGGGAAGCAGAAAGTCAGGCAGAGGGCTGGAGAATAAGTTTCCCCATCTCAGGCTCGGGCAAAAGTCGATCAAGATGCAAGATGCACTTGGCAAATGCCTGCTTGGAGCTGTGCTTGGGGCAGGAAGCAGAACTGCAGGGTGGTGGGCTGGGCAGAAGGGAAGCAGGGCGGTAAAACAGCAGAGCAGCACAGCCTGGGTTGAAAGGGTGCAAGGTGACAGCTCCATGTGCTTCCTCTCCTCTCACTTTCATCTCTCTGCACACTCTGGATTCATCTGCCACCTTGAACCCCACAGGCTGGTGGCTTCTGTCCTCTTAGGAGGGATATACTGATTTTTTAACCCATTTGGAGGATGTTGTCTGGGCTCTCAATGTCCTGGCTGGCATCCTGCTATCTCCACAAGTTTTCCAAAATCTGCCTCTGCACATTTGGAAGGTGTCTTGAGATGCTGCCTGGCACTGAAGTGTGATTTCAGTGCTTACCTCAGGCAGGGACTGGGACCCAGGACCATGGTGTGACCCCCAGGCCAGCTCCAGGGTGCCAACTTCCAGACTGCCTCTCCATGAAAAGCTGTCAGCGCTGGGAAACGTGCAAGTCCACCAACTTGGAAGCAAGGCTGGAATATTGCCCCATTCCAGGTCAAATTCTCCTGGTTCTTAATGGTGCTTTGGGAAGATTAACCTTCACCTGGAAGCAGGACCTCTTAGCAAAAGGGCAAAAAGGTCCAGAGCATCTTCAGACTTAATAAATTGAGTCATTAGCAGAGATTCACCTCTGATTTGCATCAGACACAGATCTCTGGAAAGCTCTCCTGCCTGTCCCTGAATGTTCCTATTAAAGAAGTTTCCCAAATCCTTTAAGGAGGAAGCTTCACCTTCTCACAGGTTCTTATTTAATTCCTCCCTCACCCTCTCTGGGGTGTCACATCCATTTCCTGGTCTCTGCTTTTGCTTTCTTTTTTCATCTGATGACATTTTGACAGTGATTCTGCAGCCTTTATGTACTGGCTCCTACTTTGTTTGTATTCTAGGAAACATTTACTGCCTGTCTGGCTTGCCAGCACTAGGATTGCTCACCATCCCTTGGGAACAATGAGAAATGATGTGTCAGAATTCACCCGCTTCCCAGCACTCCCTGTTTACTACGAGGACCCCATGGGCAAGAGAACAAATAGATTACTACAATTTATATCTCTCTGGATAATGTCTTGCAGCTTCTTATCTGCCCAACTGGGATATTGTTCACGCTGTTGGGCCCCTTTCAGCTCAGGAATTGTGTGATAGTGGCATCCACAGTGGTGAAAAATTGCTGCTCTGACAGCAACAGCATTATGGGAAAACCAAGATTTCCCCCCATTTTCTATTCTCAGATGTGCTTATTACAATGTGGTGGAAATTAAAGCTTGGCGGGAAAAGGTTTCTGAGTCTCATTAAAACTTTTTATTATTTCCAAAGGCTCCCCATTCTTCAGTGAGACAAAGCCCAGAGCTTCCATCCTTAAAGATGGAAATGAAATTATCCTCTTGGCCACGACCCAGCAAGGTGACAGGTTGCCTCTGCCCCAGTCTGGGATGCTGGGGCTCAAGTCCCTGTTGCTGATATGACCAGGCCAAATGATGAATGCACCAGAGTGGCTTTTGGCTGTCCTGAAGTGGTTCTGCCTTTTAAACTGTCTGTTGGAGATTCTCCATTTTGTATTCAAATGTCCTTTTCAAACCATGACTTAATGCTGGGATTTCCATGTCCCTTGGCACAGACATTTTGGAAAAATTATAATCTGGCCAGTGGTATGCAGATCTGAGGAAGCTCCTGCCTGTCCCTAAAATAATTTCCAAGACTGGCTAAATTTGCAGTTGGACTCAATGTTCTTAAAGGTCTTTTCCAACCTAAATGATTCTATGGTATATGTTTCTAAATCTCATAAAAAGTTGTTTTTGACCATCATCATTTTCTGCTGAAAATGCATTTGCCTGAAAAATTCCCAACCTGCTTAAGCAAGAGTTTAGCACAGAAGCCCAGAATTTATTCAGTTTTTAGCAAGGAAGTCCTCCTCTCCTTCATCTTTTACCTGCTGTCTTTATTTTCCAAAATCTTCCTAAAACTAAATCAACAATCACCGTCAGGGCTCCCTTCACTTCTCAAAATACCTTCAAGGTCACCAAGCAACAATCTCATTGTGTTCTGCCCTAGGCCTCCATGGTGGTGGCCTCAGGAGCCAGGTGATGTCACAAGCCAGGTGGCCTCAGCTCTTTTCATCTCAGATTCCAGTGGGTCTTGAACTTTTGCTGCCTCCATGGTAACTGGAGTTGGGAGATCTTTGACTGAGAACTTTTTAATTAAATTCATTGTGTTCTGCCCTGCCAAGAGAGATGGATTTCCTCGTCAAGACAGGAAATGGTGAGGAGGGAGGTGGCTCTTTGTGCTTGCAGAAACCTCTGCTGCTTGTTTAGCCTGCAAATCCCATAAAGAAATTTCACGTGGAGAGTTCAGATTTCCATTGATGCTCTGCCTGTCCTCAGCGAACACCATCACACTCTGCACCTCCCAGCCTGCACAGCACAACCCGTCCCTCCCCACACTCACCTGGAAAGGCCTGAGCATCCTTGTCTGAAGCCTCCTGATGCAATCAGTTGGCTTCAATCCCTCATTTAACATTCCCCTTCCTGCTCACACGGGAAGCCTGCCAGACCGACAGCCCTGTGTGTCTCTGAAGGGCAGCGCTGCCACGAGGAACCCTCTCTCCCAGAAGAGTTATCTCCTCTGGCAGCCTTATTCATGCTGCCCAACCAATCCCGACCCCATTCCCAGCAAGGAGGCCTTATTAATCCTGCCTGAATGGGGAGGGAGGTTTGTGGTCTAGAAGGTTTTCCCGCAGGAACAGGAGCGAGACCACCAACCCTTCCCCGGTGGCCACCCAGATGGAAATAACCTTTGGCCAGCGCTGGCAAGGGCTGGGCTGGATGCCGGACATGGTGCTGCTGAATAGAGGGGTTGAAGCTGTCTGGGGGCGAGGATGGAAGGAGACTGTGGGGAATTGTTGAAGAGAGCTCTGAGAAATATTGGTTGAGTGCTTCCATTTAATTATTCACTCTGCTTAATTTGCTCTTGGACAAGATGAATCGTTCATTGACTGCGCAGTCTGGAAGCAAGTCCTTCCTGGCTAAACAGACTCAGCATTAAATGGTAAAATAAATGAAGTCCAAGCAAGGAAAATTCCTCTTCTCTGATTGATCATGTCAGGGCAAGATTTTTGTAGGGAAGCCAGAGCTGATAGAAATATAAACACAAATTCTACCACTTGGCAGAATAACTTTCTCCAGTTTTCCCTTTATTCCAGTAATAATTTTTTTTCTGGGCAATTTGGTTTTTTCAGAAAATATTGCACTGACAATGTTGTTGGTGTCACTGCAGTTAATATCAGCTGGAGGTCTGGGTGGGTGAGTGGCACAGGCAGAGCTGGTCTAAAAACACTGGGAGTTTTTCTGGCTGGGGTGTTAGGAGATACTGTGGGAGTCACCCTTACCTGTGTCAAAAACCTGGAAAGTAGAATTTTCAGACTTCCAGTCCTCCTGTCCTCATGGTCTTCATCATCTCTCTTTACAGAGAAGCAGCACCACTCTGGGGCACCTCACCTAACACTTCCATCTGAGGTGTCTGTCTGAGGACAGCCAGAATCTCCTTCTGGCTCATCTCCATGATCTCAGCTGCAACCACACAGCTGCAGATTTCTGGTCCTGTCAGCCGTGTTTTGGGGCTCCCCACCCAGATCAGGCACTGGCCTCCCTCTGGCAGGACATGGGCAAGTTGATTCCACTTTCTGCTCTGTCCTATGGAAGTATGAAATGTTTCAGGGCATTTGCTAAGTAGCTGCAGGTATTTATGGGCTCTCCAGCCCAGCAGGATCCCCATCCGCATTTGGCATCAAAGCAGTAATTATATAAATAACAGATGGGTAGATTTACACAGGAGTAAAGCAGCAACATCTTCAGCCCTTGATTTTTAACCACTGACTACCAACAAAGACTTCTGGCAAACTGGAAATATTAATTGACTAACCTCAACCCTTGAACTAAATGACTGGCAACCATAATTCCAGTGTGAAATCATTCAACCCTCATTTTCAGGTTTTTAAAATAAACAGGACCAAGCTTCACACAATAAAGATGTGAAAATTCTTCCAACAGTAATGTCTGAGCCCAGCACATGCTACATTAATTTTATTTTCCTTCTTTCATCCTGATTAAACTGTCCACTAGTAATTCTTTGCCTCTGGCCAAATGCAAGCACAACTCTACCACTAATAGGAACTGAGTGTGTCTGCATAAAAATACAATTAAAGTAACAGTACACTTCACATTTCATGCCACTCAAATTCTCAAGTAGGTCTGTTATTACAGGATTTCTCATGCATTGTTAGAATTTTTTTGCGTTACACTCTAAGCAACTGATTTTCTTCTCCAGTCAATCAGCATTAAATATAATGTCATGCCTTATCTCAGCTTGAAATAATAACAATTAAAAAATCCTCTCCCAGATGTTTAAGATGTTTTTTCCTCTTCTGAGAGGAGTTTAGAGATGTGAAAGATTTTCCCACCTGGCATTTCAAGGAACCCGTGGATTTTTACATTTTTTGGCAAAACCCAGAAAGACCCACAGGGTTACAGGCTAAGGAAGCTCTGCTGAGGTGGGTGAAGGCTGATTTTCAAATCACTGCTCTGATCAAGACCAAGGGGAGGTTTGATCCCAGCATCTGTAACTGGAGAGGAGACAGCTTTCAGCACTGACCCAGTTATCCACCACAAGAAGGAAAAGGGATGAGCCTTTTCCTCCAGCTTTAATTCCTGCTCTGCTCCCAAAGCCAGTTGGACTTGGGATCCAAAGCTTTGGCTTTGAAAATGATCATCCCATAATGAAAAAATTGCTGAAGTTCAGAAAACTCCTATCCAGCACTGCTGGTGTCTTCCGAACTGGGGCAGGCAACACCAGCACAGCCAACCCAAGGGTCAGGCCTGTCCTTCAAAGAAAACTCCACCACTCCCCAGGGAGGAACGTTCATCCTTCAGACCTCTCCTTCCTGAGCCAGACAGTCTGATTGAGCATTCCCCAGTCCTTTCCATCACAAAACCATTTGCACCCTACTGAAGAGCTGCCACTAAGAGTGGGGACAACCCTGCACTCACACTTCGCAGCAGGGACAGGTCAATGTATTGTGGACAATTCTCATGCGCTTCAGTGCAGAAAAAGCTGCATTTATTGAGGTTTAAGAAGGTCTTTCTTCTAAGAGTCTTTCAGACATGACACTGAACAGCTGTGAAGGGCAGAGAAAGGGTTGGAAAACCAAGAAAAGGCTGGTTGAATGAGCTAAGTTGTAAGAAATCTTTGGCTCATGTGTATGAGGTTAAAGGCCAGAACCTCTGCAGTGTGTATGTCAGTCTGGTGTGGTTTAAACACTTGAGGAAGATTGCAGGTTTGTCTGCACTGGGTGCATTTAAAAAAAGCCCTAATGCAGCAACTCATCTCACAGCTCACTCTAAATGACCTCTGAACCTCATTCCATAGCCAATTAATTCAATCACTTCTTTTATATCTGCTGGAACCAAACTTGAGCAAAAAGCTCAGCAAACCTTTTTATCGCCTGCCAGCACTCAGCAGTCATCAGAGAAGGTTCCAATAGGTCATAATTTAGTCAATATTTTACTTTGCAAAACACATGAAATCCCTTTGACATCAAAAGCAGTCGATTTACAGATGCTGGGCATTTACAGATATGGCTGTTCTGCCAAACTATGAGCGTGATCACTAGTTCAGATTAAACTTCTGTTATTGCCTCGGAGTGGAAATTGGCACTCGTCCATCAGCTCCCCAAATTCAATTCAACAGCTCCTACAGATTGCAACCACATTTCCTCTCTGGCTGGCCTGTACCCAGGTCGGGGTACAGATGCAGGGGTCAGATACCTGCCAGCCCTCAGTACCACCCAGAGCTGTGTCTTGTCCTTACCTGCTCCACAGATGCATTTTTCTGTAACATCACATGTCACAGAGTAATCTGGCAGGATGCCTTAACTGGAAGCTGACACACAATTATCTGGTCCCATGTCCCTGAGGACACGCCAGGTGTCTGGTGCTCGAAGCACTGACACGGTGGTGGGGAATCTCAGGGGATCAGGACAATGGAAAAATGTTTCTCACCACATCAGGAGCTTTTTCTCAGTGTGTTTTTCAGAATGACAGTGAATAGGGTGGGGAGGGATATGGATGGCCTGTCTAGCACAGCCCTTTACTTACTGCATTTCCATTAAGGTGTGCAATCGAAGAGTTTTAATTTTATGGTGTCTGCGTGGGGGACACAAAAGCTTTTCATTTCCCCTTATCCACTGATATTTTGTCTGTGAACCAAGCAGTTTCATTAACAAGCGTGTTTTGCTGAAGATGCATCCGTCAGTAAATTGCTCTGCTACAGTGTGGGACTAGAGTGGATGGATTTCAATTTGCAGGACTCCTGGCTTCTGTTTCAAAATCTGCATTAACTCCTGAGTTGACCTTTGGTCTATCATGAGCTGAAATCTTCTTATCTCACTGAAGTGGCAAGGAAAAGAGTGCCAGTCTCATTAGACCCTTTCTGAAGTCATTTACTTTGGGTTCTGCCTGCAATATTTCTCTTAAGTCTTTATTTTCATTACATTACATTTGTCTCAGGAGGGAAAATCTCCTTTTATTCCTCTCTCAGCCAAGTGTCACAGGGCTTTCTCCCTTCAAGGAGGACTGGGGATATTCCAGGTCTCTGCCCTGCTCTTCAGCAGCCTCACCTACCAGCTTTGCTTGGGGAATGATCTCAGAAGATGCAGCACTGTCAGTTGCACCCCAGCACCACTCTTCGCCCATGAAGGTTTTTAATGATGCTTCTTTGAGCCCATCTTCTTTTCTGCATGGAAGCAAAGACTCCACCACCCCACCAGCAACACCCCTAAGAACACTTTTGGGTGCCTGTTCCTGGCACTGATGAAGAAAACGAGGCTTCTCCTCCAAACACTTAAAATGTACAGAAATTCTTTCTCCACCAGTGCCTGCAAAGCTAAAAGCCTCACGTTTCACCCGCAGGTGCTACCCCAACCCAATCCCCTCTGTGAGAGCTGAGGAGATGCTGCTTCCCAGAGGTGCTGCTGGGGAGGTACGGGTCTGCTTTGCCTGGTGTTCGGTGGTTCACGAGAGCTTGTGCAATGCTGCTACAGGATTTATTCTGCTCTGACTTTGTTCTCAAAGTCCTTCAGCCTCACCAAGCAGGATGCCAACTTCACCTCCAAATTCATGCCTCCAACTTCATGCCTCTCCTAAACTTCATATGTCCGTTTCCTACACATCCTTTGTCTCAGTTGCTGCCCAGGTCCCACCCAACCCACCAGAAGGACCCCTCCATCCCTTGGAAACCTGCCGGTGCTTTAACAATCAGTTCAAAGCACGGGGCGCTGTTCAAAGCCGGCGGTGGGGAGCGCGGAGCGGAGCGGCACGGAGGGGATGGCAGCTGGAAGACAGACGGGCTCTCCACAGCCTCGTGCCGGGGACGGGGGAGCCCCTTCCAGCCTGTCCGAGCTGTCGCTGAGCGTTGGCATCGTCATTAATAACATCCAGCGGATGTGATGGATGGAGAGCGCTCGGGGATGAGCCGCGGCCAGCTGCCTGGAGCTGCCCTGCAAAAGCCATATTTAGCCGAAAACCAGGCGGTTTTTCCCCCATCCTGCCAGGTTTGGAAGTACAAGGGACATCTTCGATTCACTTGCTGAGATGAAGTTTCTTGAATCGCCTTCTGTTTCCCGTGGGGTGATGCTGCACTCCAGAAAGCAGAGAGGGATGCAGCTGGTGCTCAGGGAGGGCTCTTTGTGCCAGAAAACAGGGAATTGCTTCTCCCCAGTGGTTGTGCTGCTGTTACTGAGATGTTTTGCCTTTCAGTACACAAAAACATCAGTTAACCAGGAAAAAAAATCCCTGAAATTTGGATATTGCACCTTCAAGATGTTTGCACCTCTGATTTTTGAGCTCCAGCTGGGTGGGTGAAGACCAGGAAATAAAAGCAAACCAAACAACTAAACACACACACACACACATGCACACACACAAACTGGAAGATACAGGCATGAAAAAATAGAAAATAAAATCCATAAAAGCCTCCTTGGTCTCGCCCAGGTGTGCTATATTATGGGTGAGCATCATCCTCCTATGGGCCTTCCAAACAGGGATGTTTTTAAAGTTCAAAGTATTTCACACAGGAACTGGATGTGACACCAGCATCATGTCAAATTGAAAAGATTCATTGAAACAGCTTTAAAAGTTTATTTGTTTCCCTGAAACAACGCTGAGGATATGCAGAGTTATTTTTGACATGAGAGCATCCCGGATTCAAGTAAATACAGTCCTGCTATAAACAAATAAATAAATAAACACAAGAAGTGCATCAAAGCTCCCCTTTTACAGGAAATGGGCCAGATCTTCCAGAGGTGTAAATGAGTGTCTGCCCACTGAAGCAAACTGGCCTACACTGGTTCACCTTAGCTGAGCACCTGGCTTTAGTTTCAATATATTTTGTATATCTGAGTGGCATAAACTGAAAATATCTGCCTGCCTTTAACAAGTGGCTGCCATTGGCCTGAGCAGATGAGAACAAGCCAAACATTGTTGCAGAGCTCGTCGTTCCTATCTGATGGGACAGGCATAGTCAGACACAGCTTTTGGCATCAGCTGGGGTACCCTGACATTCTGGGGCTTGGGTGGGAGCCCTGGAGGGTTTATAACAGCAAATGGATGTGAGTGACATTGGGAATGTCATCATATAAACCACTTTTCTAGCAAAGCTGATTTAATTGCTGTTGAGTCTCAGAGCTTTTTCTCTGTATTTCCACAGCCATTCTCCTTAGGGGGTGAGCTCTGACAACCTTAGCACCTTCTCGGTGGAGTAAGAAATGGTAGAGATCAGGACATGAAGTCTGGAGCTGGAAACAATTCCCTCATGTCAGGGTATTTACAGGACCCTTTGGGGAAGGAGACAGTCCATCCACTCTGAAGGCTGGGAAACTGAGGCAGGGGTGTGTTATGTCCTGCAGGTTCACCCACCAGAAACCATTTCTTCCAATTCCCAGTGACTCTCTGCCTCTGCCAGGAAAAGTTATTTCTTATAATGCCATCCCTGTTGTGAGCCAGACCTTGAGGGAGAGGCCAGGGGGTCATGATCACATGGGGTTTGATTTCATGGGAACGTAGGATAAAAACATACTGAGGTTTGTATTTGATTCCTTCATTTGTGTCTGCTTTTGAAACCTTCAGAGTTGTATTTCCAAGCTTTTCCTACAGAGAGCAAAGCTGTGAGTTTTCTTAAAATATATATTGCACAAAGCACGGAAACAGATAGTCCTCGAAAATCTCGAGACTCCAGGAGGTGGGGATTAAAAAAAGAGAGGAACACTCCTTTCCTACTGCTCTCTGAAAGCTCACGTGGTAACCACCACATCTGCCAAAACAAGCAGCCCTGCAACTCGCACTCCCACCACCCCATCTCGGGGATGGGGATGATGCCGGGGGCTGAATGCTCTCCCTAAAAAGCCACAGGTTTAATGTCAGCACACACTGGATCAATCCCTCCCTTCCTTCCCCTTCCACCTGTGTGGAATCACACACCTACACCCACCTCTCCACCACAGCACTGTGCAGAGAGTGATCTAAAATTAGCTGGGTGGATTTAATGTCACACAGCTTCCCTCTGCTTTCGAGTGCTCGGCTTCCTGCTATATTTAAACCAAAGGCAACTGGTAAACAAAGGTTGGGTGTGCTCTGCTCTGACAGAAATAGGCACTGCAGCTATTTTTATCCTGCAGACTACACACAATGCATGTCCAAGTTACAACCAGAAGCAATAAAGATATCCCAAAGAGGGTCAAGACGCCGCTATGAGCAGTGAGCAGCAATGAAACCGTGCTTTTCTCTGAATGCCAGTGAGGCAGCCTTATCGAGTCCCTAATTTCTCCCTTTGAGGCTCGTCACACAAAAGCCTCACAGAAAGCAGATGAGGTTGTATGTCATGCTTTGCATGTATTTTTCTTCCCCTCCAGGTTCTGTATTTTATCTTAAACTGAACAGTGCACTGGAAATATCAAAGTATCTCGATTGTAGGCTGGATGCACGAGGGCTATTTCTGCTCTGTCCAGTGCTGACACACCCGGATCAGATGTTCAGTATTAAGAAGGTGGTTTTACCTTTCAGGTGACTCTGAGGAGAGGCTCTGAGGTTCAGATGCTCTGAGGCAAAAGCAGGAAGCGGTGTTTATAGCAGGTTTAGTGTTGATGATGTTTATTCTGCCAACCCTGGGGTTGTTGCCCTTGTGGGACATCACAGGCGCTGCTGAGCAGGACAGAGTGCACTCACCTGGGGAGTCACACGTGGTCACCTGGGTGTCTGTGGCAGGAATGGACACTGGGTTCAGACCCTCTGGGAGAGGGCACAGAGCACTGATCAGCTGGCCAGGACTTCACATCCTCAAAGTCTGCCCTCCTGTCTCAAACCCCACAAGGTTTTGGTGTCATGACAAGGTCAGGAACATCCTTGGCCTTCAGCAGGACTTTGTGGAGCATTGCAAAGGGCTCAGACCAGACAGTGCCATGTATAATTTTTAAATTTTCTTCCCAGTAGCTGGTATAGGGCTGTGTTTTAGATTTAGGATGGAAAAAATGCTGATAATACACGGATGTTTTGGCTGTTGCTAAGCTGTGCTCACCCTAAATCATGGACTTTCCCGTGTCTCGTGCTCTGCCAGTGAGGAGGTGCACAAGAAGCTGGGACGAAGCATGGCCAGGACGCTGACCTGAACTCCTGAACAGACCAGAGGGATATTCCATACCACAGAACATCCTGCTGTGTGTAAACTGGGGGCAGCTGGCTGGGGGGCCCTGCAGACACCAGTCAGTGGGTGGTGGGAAATTGTGCCGTGCATCATTTGTCTTTCTCAGGTTTTATTTCTCTCTCTCTTTTTCTTGTCTCCCTTTTCATTATGATTATTTTTATTATATTTTATTGTTATCGCATTTTATTTTATTTCAATTATTAAACAGTCTTATACCAACGCATGGGTTTCACCATTTTTTTTCTCTTGTTCTCACCCCACCAGGGGTTAGGAATGTGAGCAAGCATCTGAGTGGTACTTAGTTTCCAGCTGGAATTAGATCTCGACACCACCTTGACTCGGACCTGCCTCTGGGGCCAGTTTGTAGGTCTGCTGTCACCAGCCAGCAACCCCACAACAGAGCAGAGATGGCTCCTTCTTTTTTCAGCCCTTTCTTCCCACTCTGGGGACCAACCCTATGCCTGCCACAGGGGAGCAGACAGGGATGGAGGGGTTGCCACATCTGGCAGCAGCTGGGAGAGCAGTGCCCCACAGCTGGCACACTTGGGCACAGCTCAGGGCTTGGGAAAAGAGAGACCTGGGTCACCGACTAGCCCTGGCTTCTCCCTTGGCTCTCATTTATCACCAGTACAGGCACAGCAGGGCTGTATTTTATTTTATTTTTTTTCATGTAGCAAATCATTAAAAAGAAAGGGAGGGGGGAGGAAAAAACCCCTTTTAGTAAAAACTGTAAAAAAAAAAGGTAGCAGAGGGGAGGCAAGCATGCAACCACAGACAGATAAATGGAGTCTGGTTACAGAGCACTGGAAGTTCAGCTGGGAAAGGGGACCACAAAGAGGGTGGAGTTTAGCAAAAAACCCTGGTGCAGGGTTGGGCTGGAGCCAGCAAAGAGGGTCAGTCCCCTCCTGGGGCCCGGCATCAGCGACCACAGACACAGGTGAGCATTTTCATTAAGTTTGTGTGGCCTTTCAAAGGAGACCTGAGCTTGTCAAGCCTTGCTGAAGGCACACAGGGAGCAGACAGAGTGACCCACTGAGGATGGCTGGGTCAGCATCACTGTGAGGCATTGGGAGTGGCTTGGTTTCCTGTGCCAGGCTCAAGGTAGGGGTGTGGGGACCCGTGAGTCCATGGGATGAAATATAAAGAAATAAATCCAGGTCTGTTTGCAGGAGAAGATGTTCACCCCCCTGCAGCAGGCTCCTTTCACAGGGCTGCATGTCTTGTTCACCTTCCCAAAGATTCAGCAAAGTCAGTGCACTGAGAAGAACTGGCTGGGTTGGCTTTTACAACATCCACCTCCTTGGGATTGAAGGCTGGGGTATGCAGCTGCCAGAATCTGTCATTACCCTCTTTCTTGCTCCTTGCCAGCTTTATTTGATACATTTCTCTTATTCCTCAGTGTAAAAGCTTCCCTAACTAGTCATTAACCTCAGTCACAGGACACAACCATTAAACATTATTGTGGCTGTAACATGGTACATTACTTGCAAGCATTTCCTCCAGCAAGGGAGTAAAAAAGACATGTGCATTAAGGTCAGGATTCTCCTGCACATGTATTAAATCAGCATCTGGCACCGCAGACCTGTTGCAAGGAAAGGACATGTTACGGGAAGAGTGCATCTTTCTTAATTAAACACACAAGTGGACAAACCCATCTTCGGTTTCATCTCAGAGAACAACCCAGGTGTTCTGATCCCACACTCAGTTGTCCCCATGTCACCACAGCTCGCTGCCAAGTGGGTGATATGTCCTTGTGGGGAGACTGTCCTTAGCCTGCTCAAAACCTTCACACTCACAGCCCTGCCTGGGCTCTGGAAAAAGCGGCTTCTACAGGAATCAGTTTTGTGAATGGGACATAGAGACGTCCCCCATGCCACATGCTCCTTGTAGAAACCAACTGAAGGAGGAAAAACTGCTTTGGAGCTTACAGTACACATGGTTTTTGCTGTCCACCAGCGCTGCAAAGCCCCTAGGCTGGATCTCACAGTCCTGAAACACAAAGAGAGGGAGGGATTGGCACTACAGCCATTCCTTCATGTGCTCTGTGCCAGCTGATGCAGCAATCAGCTGTCTGGGAATGTCTGACATTAGCCAGAGAGCCTTCCTGAGAGGAAGACAGACCTCCTGTGTCTCGGTGCAACAGGGAACACGGCACGTGACCTCCTGAAGTGAAATCTCTGCGGACGCAGCCCCGGGCTGACGGGCAGTGCTTGTGATGGGTCCTGCCCGTTCCCATCTGTCAGCAGACCCAGTGAGACATGACTGATGTGAGTGGAGCTGACAAAGGCTGGAGACCACTTCCCCATCTGGGGACATGCCACCAGGCCAGGGGGGGAAAGGCTGCCTTTTCACGTGTGGGGGCTGTTTCATCCAGCAGCTCTCTTTGGATAGCACGGGGGTCCTACAGCTGCAACACCTGCCTCACAGGCTTGGTACGAGCTCCCCTTCCACCTCGCTGCCTCCAAGAGCACATCCTAAATTGGAAGTGGCATGACATGAATAGTCCCCCCCTCTGAAGCTAGGCTGACCTCCCACCGCAGGCTGGGGATCCCCCGGTGCTCGCTGTCACACATCGACGCCCGGCAGGGGAACGCGGCCCCGGGACTGACAGGGTTTAATGAAGACCTTTGATGTTCAAGGGAGGCGATGGCTGTGTGGCAAGGTCAGTTGAGTCAGAAGAAAGGGACAGGCCAAGCTGAGCCCATTGTGCTGGCAGGGCCCCATCTGGAGCACTTAAGGGCTGTCTGGTCGGAACCAGGCAGGTTGGAGGTGGGCAGCTATGGGGTGTTGGTTTCACACCGAACCCCGGCTGCCTCCCCCAGTTATCGTCCCCGTCACTCACCTGGTGCCAGCGCCACTGCCTGCAGGTAAAGCCTGGAGCCCTCTCTCATTCCTTGTGCCCCAGGGCTCAACTCACACTTGCTTTCCAGCAGAAGTGGAAATGCCAGTGTTTAATCAGGTAGGTTGTTAACAAGAAAGAAATCTCTTCAAGAAAGAGCTGGGAATTGCAGTTGATGATGCCACAGTTTCAACCTCTCACTTGGGTCATTGACATGGTGAGGGAAGCACTCATCCTTCTGCAGTCCCAAAATATGTCCCTGTCCAGTGAAATGAAACAACATCACCCATCCCAGTGGTCAAGTACCTCTATGCAGGTGTCCAGGTCAGTGTCCAGGCTCCCACAGAAATGCCACATCCCTGGAAATGTTTAAGGCCAGGTTTGTTGGGGCCCTGAGCAAACTGATCTAATGGGTCTCAAACTGATCTAATGGGTCTCAAACTGATCTGATGGGTGTCATCCTTGCCTGTGGCAAGGGGGTTGGAACTAGGTGATCTTTAAGGTCCCTTCCAACCCAAACCACTCTAGGATTCTGTGATTCTACAATTTAAGGCTCTTACACAACAACTGGAGCAGCTTCGGTGGGAAAACGAAGAAAAAATCTTATTTTGCCCAGCAGCCTGGGAGTTTTCCCAGAGATGAGAGGGTAGATGAAAAATTCCTTTAAACAACAGGGAATTTTGCTTCCTTAGAGCATGAAGAGCAAGTCCATTCAGAAGTTTGAATTAGTAGCTGTAGAAACAGCCATCTGGATGTTTCAGAAACATGGCATTTTTTTCTACCATAAATATATTTTTCAATAAGAACAAAGGAAAACTAACAAAAAATAAAGCAGCTTTTTTTTTTTCTCCAGCTCTGGTGGTGACATATTTCAAAATATTCCCCTGACAGGGTGTGTTTTAGCTACTAATTGCACCCTATGTCCTAAGTGCCTTTTTTTGGTCACCTATGCTATAAAGGTAGCAGATAAAGGAGGAAGACCAGCCCAGTTTTAACATGTTGTCCCAATCTGCAGGCATTGTATATCAGTAGAACAGGATCAGAAACAGCAATATTTGTGAACAGAGAAAAATTTTCAGCAAAAGGAGAGGAGCTGAGACAAGTTTGACCAGAACTCCAAGAGTGACGTGGTCAGCCAGCGACTGTAGGTAACACACATCCAGAGCAGGAAAGAGGGAAGATGAAGATTTCTGAGGTACTGACCTTTGTCATTTCCTAAAAGGTGACGCCAAGATTTTCTGCCCAATCCACCATGTGGGCAGAGTCACTCCTACCCAAAACATCCCTGGTTTGAGACAGTACAAAGGAGACCCAGCCCCACCAGACAGCAAAGGACCTTGACTTTCCCTCTTTAAACTCTACAGTACTCCAGTGAGCAATTAACTCCTCACTTAGAAGGAGATTAAAATATCCCCATAACTCCTGGTGTGGTTCAGGCAGCATCTGAGCACCCTTTTCCATCCTGATATGTTTTGCCTGTTGCAGGCTGTGGAGGTTGGTGCTCATTGTTCATACCAGTCCCACGGAGGAGGAGGTTGGGGTTTTCCTCTGAGTCAAACTTATGGTCCAGAGACTGCATTTGTCAGAATGATATGGACATCAACCACCTTTCCTGCTCCAGGAAAAGGGCTGAATGCTGCAAAGAGCCCAGGGCATTCCTCTGCTCCTATTGCCACCCTCATGGGGTGGAAGGAGGGACTGACAACAATTTGTCTTGCATTTTCTGTTTTGGAAAGTCATGTCAGGGTAGCCCTGCATCAAAACTATCTCCAAGACTTTTTTGGATGTTTCATTACAGCTTTAGGAAGTGTTTTGTTCTAGTTCCCTGGGGGGAATGAGGCTTCTGTGACTGGAGTACCTATCTGTGCACATCTTACTCCTGGCTTTTCCAAAAACTTCCAAAACCATTGAGCAGTTTTGGCCATTTGACTACAAGTCTACAAAGACATGAGGTTTCCACCAGCTTTTGAATGCAGGTGGGCAGGGAGAGGAGGGAGGCACAAGAATCATCACAAGCCCAGAGGCACCAGCAAAGAGCAGAAAAGCCTCTTGGGTGAGAGATAAATGCTCTGGGGATGTTTCAGTCAGAGCTGGTGCCTCATGAGAGGTGTGATACTCTCTCCACAAGGCAAAAAGCCTTGGGAAGACAACACAAGATCTGAAGCTTGTATGAACATCTCACTGTCTAAAGAAGAGGGAATAAAGCTGATTGCTCATGATGGTTTGGGTCTGAGTCCTTCAGACTGGCCCCACAGGCTGATCAGGAGCTCTGCCCTCCTCCCTGCACAGGCTGGTGGACAAGTGATTCATGTCACAGGAGGAGAAATTCAAGAGCAAAGTAGATATGAATCACCCTCTGCCGCAGGTCATTTAATTCATTCTCCCTCCAGGAGGCAAGTGCTTTTGCACACTAATTAGATAGTTCATCCTAATGGCAGCTACATGATCTTTTTTCCTTCCTTCTTTACAACTTTCAGCAAAATGGCATAAAACCTGATGGATGTTTAAAAGGGAAAGAAGCAGTGCTACCCTGGAACCAGCCCCATGTGCCATATGGCTCAGACAGGACACTTGCAAAATCCCACAATGTGCTTGTTACGTGGGTTATCTACACTGTAGTGCTCTCTCTGCTCACTGCCTCCCCTGCCCTAGTTCCCAGACTTTGGGGTATAATTATAGAAAAACAGCAACTAAAGCTGGTTTAAAAAAGATGGTCTTTTTCCATGGAAAAAAAAATGCTCTGAACAAAATAACAAAAAAAAATTCTTGGCAATGTGTTAATTTTTTCTCTCTCTTTTTTTTTTTTTTTTTTGAGAAAAAGAGAACAGAAAAATGTTCTATCTTCCTCCCCCTCCCTGCCCACCTGTTTTTGGGAGACAGCAAGGAGGAGAGAAAAGGGGAAAATCCTATGTTTTTAAGCTTGTTGTTTTCAAAAGTATTAAAACAATTCTACCAAAGCTGACATTTTCTAAGGAAATTCTCATTTTACCTGAAAAACCCCTTCGAGATCAGGAAAGTACGACTGCTTGTCAGAACAAAAGGAAGAAGATGAAGATAAAAAAGCCTCTATTTTAACTTTCCTCCCCAAAGCTATAGCAAGGTGGCAATGAAAACACAGACAGTTCTGGGTGAGGAGCCTTAGAATGCAGACTGTGCAGCCTGGGCGGTGAGGAGCATTTTCCCTATGGACAAGATCTCCTTAAACATTACCATCATGGTGTGGCTTTGGTATGGGGGCTGGCAAGGCTCAGTCTTTCTGATTTCAACCACATTTTTGTTAAATTAAGGACATGGGGATTTGGGGCAGAGTCAGGGTCCTCATGACTGCTTGCACCTCGTTCTGGAAGGCTGCAGAGCCAGCAGGGTCCATCTGGAAGTTCACATGGGATGCAGAGGCTGCAGGACCTGTCTCCTGCTGGAAGACCCCAAGGAATGCCCAGGTGGAGAGCTGGGGAGAGGAAGGCAGGTATGGCCCCACAGGGATGAAAAACTACCTCAATTTTCCTGAATAAAAGGGATTTGAGCAGCGCTGCATGATCCACACAGGGTCTTGACAGCCCTTCAGGGAGGGTTCAGTGCTGCAGAAGGGATCAATCACCTCAGACTCAGGTCTGTTCACTGCTAATGCTGGGTGTCAACCCATCACAGGCCAAGAAGAGCCATGGGCTGCAGTGCCTGGCTCTTGTTTGGTCATCTCCACCCTTCCTTTCCCAGCAGAAGACTGAGGATTCTTGCTGGCATCACCCCCCATGGAGGAGATCTCAGCCCAGCCCTGAGATACACTCACATTTCTACTGCAGTGATGAATTTACTGTGGGATAAAATGAGGAATGCAGAGAACTGGAGGCCAAACCTTGCATGCATGAGCCATGCCCATGTAGAAGAGGATGCAACCTTTCCCCACACTTTCAGATAGGAAACGGGTGAGTGTCCAACCCTAAAGCCACCACCACCAAACCCTACTGACTGGAGTCCCCATTACCTCCATCCAGGTGTGGGCTACGAGAACAAGAGCCTTGCAGTGAAAACAAGGCTTTTTGCAAAGGCTTCCCCCAGCAGCTCCCACACTTGGAAGCACAATCTCACTCCCAGTGCCCTCATCTATCTGCCTCGAGTCCTGCCCTGCCTTTGATAGATGATTTTCATTAACATTTCCCTGCTGAGGCTCCCACTGCAGCCGCTGTGCCAGTGACACAGCATGAGAGCTCGCAGAGGGGTAGATGACAAGTGATGAAATGTTGCTGGTCAGGCCAGAGAAAATCTTTTTTGGGACTGCCCAGTGCTGTCCTATGCGTGCTTGGGTTGTAGTAACATCAGCCTGTGCACAGAGCAGTCTCTGATGGGAGAGGGAGGGGTTATTCTGCTCCAGCTCTGGCTCTGTCCTGCCTCCCTCCTTCCCTGGTCGATCTGATGCCTCTTCTTCACCACGGGCATTGTCTGTGAATCCCCTGGGGATGATTAATGCCCTGCTCCCTGCACATGCCCTGCATTTCTGATGTCCTTCTGCCCTCCACAGACAGAGGATGCGTTGCTGCCTCTGGGTCACTCGGAGGGATTGTCATTCCCTGAGGAATGAAGTGTTTTACAGCACTTGATCTGGTTTATTCCCAGTTTTTATATCACCAGTTCATCCCATTCCAATGAGAGCAATCAGCCATTGGAATCCCCGGGGAAGAGTTGGATTCCCCAATGTTGGACACATTTAAGATTCAGCTGGACAGGATGCTGGGCCATCTTTTGCCAAGAAAGGTTGAATCAGCTTATCCTTTAACTCCCTTCCAACCTGGTATTCTGTGATTCTATAAAATTATTCTCTTAGAAAAAAGCAGTAGGTCAAAACACTGCATCAAAATTTCCTTTTTTTTTTTTTTTTTGTTCTCAAGGGACTCCCTAGGAAAACCTGTATTTATGCATAAAAACTTAAAAACTTTACGGCTGAAACATTTGCAAGTCAAAAGAACTTTACCAAGAAGGTGCAGAGAATGTGTTTAGGAAATAAGTCAGAGCCTGTGAGGTCACAAAAGGCCCCTGAGCCACACAGAGGCACACGGGAGGCATAAAGGAAATGCAACAGCAAAACCCCAGCCTGTTTTACAACACCCTCTTCAATTGCTTAGCGCCTATGTCTGATATTTCACACCTGAGCCTGAGCCCTCCAGCTGAAAGGGAGGAAAAAGCCTTTCAGTGGGATTACAGCTCCTAAAAGGATGATTATCACACACCCCAGGCTTTGATCCAGCCTCCCAGAGGACAGGATTCCTAAAGAGCCATCGCTCCACTGATGGGCATCTTGCAGGTGTCCTATCTTGTGTCACCAACACTACTGTGCTCATGCTGCTTGCTCCCTAAGAATGAGCCCCACAAATCCCTGCACAAAGGCACGAGGATTCCATAGGTTGGGACAAATCCATATGGGAATGTGTACATGGATTCAACCCAAGCTGTGCTGATCATAGCAGTGACCTGTGCTCCATCCGTGGTGAACACTCCCTGCTGACAGCCTTGGCCTTGCACCTTCCTTACAGGGAGTCATCCCAAAACTTAAAAGGCCAAAGCTCTTCCCTGGGAAGTTTTGTTTCTGAAACTTCCAACAGTGGCATCAGTTCATGTAACACCCAGATATTTTCCATTTCACTACTGGCAGCATAGCAAAAAGCCCCTGAACCCCCCTGGAAAAGCAAAAGCAGACAGATATGAGTAGAAAAATGGCTGATGGCAGGGCAGGAGGGTCTGACATTTTTTTCTTGATCCAGAAAACTCTTATTCCCTATGACCTTGTTAGGAGGCTGGACGCTGCTGTTCAGTCAGAGCTGTCAGCCAGTGGTGCTGGCAGGAGATGGATGAGCTGTGGCGTGGCTCTGCAGAAGGTGCTGTGGAGACAGGCTGCTTTGAGGAGCAGCGTGGGGCAAAGGCAGCAGGAGAAGGCTGGGGCAGGACTGAAATGCCAGGGAAGGGACTGTGTGACATACCTGTGTACAAGAGACAAACGCAGGGGCTCCTCAAACAGCCACTGAGACAGCAGAACTTTGGGATATCTTCAGGCTGAGCTGGCAGCTTGGCTCTAAGAGGTCGTGGGACCTGCCCTTGATGCCTCAGGATCTTGATGCTGTCCCCTGCAAGGTGCTGATGGGGCCCTGGCTGTAGTCCCCAGTCATCTGTCTGGGCTGTTTGAAGAGAAGGCAGATGTGTCCTCCAGCATCTCCCAGCAGGACCCCACTCCACTGCCTGCTTTATCCCAAACACCAGCACTGCAAGGCAAACCCACAAGACAAAGATGCTGAAAGTTCTGCTTTATTTTTCACTGTGCAACATTAGCAATGAGTTTGCTTTGACCTTCACTGCATTCATAGTGGCAAGGATGTGATCTCCCCCTGCCCTGGCACAGAGAATGGATTTGGGTACAATCCTGCTGCTGCTCTGATGCAAATCTGGAGGCTGCTTTATTGCTTCCCTGTGATCACTCTCAAGACATCTGACCCTGCCATTCTCAGCTGTGCAATGATGCTCTTGTCACACTGCTGGTCTTTTCAGGACATCTGCAGCTGTCCTGATGCAAGCCCAAAGGAGTCAGTGATCAGGGACAGTGTTATTGTGCTCCATGAATCGTCACTGAAGTGCCTGGACTCTTTTGTGCAGCTGTTTCTGAAGCAGAGGCTTGACTTTGTTTATACCAGATGTTCACAGACTTTGCCCTGTCAGCACCCCCAGTCTGTTCTGGTCAGGAGAAGACCTCCTGCATGGACACTTCCTAGGTGGGAGAGCAAGTGCTGACAGAAGTGTGCTTTGGGAAGCAAGAAAAATATTTGCCCCTTTTGCATTCAGGACACACACAACCCCTTTCCAGCCCCAGGACCTCCTGCTGCAGAGAGAGCCCTCAGTCCACATCTGAGGCAGCCTAAAAAGCTGCAGCTGTGGTCCTGCACCAGCTCCTGTGCTGGAACACTGGTGGGGCAGACATTCCAGTTGAGAAGTAAGAGAAATCTCTGGCTAACACCAGCCCCAGGATTTGGGAGAGCTGGGTTTGTTCTCTGCTGTGCCAAAGATTCCCAGTCACTTAACCCCTCAGCTCCTGGTCTGTAATAGAGGAACTGGTGTTCCCATCCTTCTCTGCCTGGAGAGCTGTGTGAGAAGCTCAGGCAGCAGCCACAGAGGCACTCTGACCAGTTTGGCAAAAAGAGACAGCACATGTCCAAGACTTCGGTCCTGCAATGGGTCTGCAGGGTAAAATTTGCAGGGTAAAATTCAGCCCCAAACTGCTCAGAGGTGATCTAGCCTTGTCTCGATCTCCTCTGATCCCTGCAGCATGGTTTGTTGGCATTTTCTGTTTGGCCCCTCACTGACAGACACAGGGCTCCTACCAGATGTTTCCAGTTGGGAAGCTGTATTTCCTAGAGGGTGGGATATGTGATCCCTCAGTTTCACAGTCAGGATTTTGCTGAACAAGGACACCATGTCTATACCAGTAAATAAAAGGGACTAGGAACAGTTGTGTGGCCAGATGGCACAACACAGGCCAAGAAACCAAATCCCCTTCTCCTCTCCAAGCCCTAACCAGGGTGGCCTCAGCCATGCTGACAGCTGGGGCTGGTCCCTGCCCCATGCCAGCCCTTGAAGGGTCCCCAGGCACTCTCAGGGAGAGCAGGATGCCGTGCCAAGGAGCTTGATGACAATTTAACAGTATGGACTATTGCGAACGCCTGGTGCCTGGATCAGTGCAGAATTATGAATGTTGCCTTAGAGATTTTGAGCTCCTCATTGGTGCCTGTCCTCTCGTGACACAGAGGTCTTGAAGTGGGCACACACAAGCATGATTCAAGCACTGGGGTCCCACCTTTAAACCTCCTTTATGGGTCTGCATAGAATTCCCATGTCACAGAGCAGCAGGATGCAAACCTTTTATCCTGACACAGTGCAATGCAAAGGGATGGTGTATCCCCACTGACTTTGCATCCCGCTCCCAGCAGGTTAAGGCTACAGGACCAGGGGTTTTGCACCCCATGAGGAGCTAGACTGGGTCTGGCAAACACTTCCATAAAACCCTCCCTCCAAGCTCAGGGTACAGAGCTCTGCTCCACAGCTCCAGGTCTCTGCTGCTTTATATCTTCTCTCCTTTCTACTTGAGAGGTGTTGTTTTTCCCTGCCTAAGGCATCCACACTGGGTTTTGGAGGGGTCATCCAGGATACCCAGGATGCACAGTCAGTGTACAAATTGCCTGACTCACAGAGTCACAGAATGGTTTGGGTTGGAAGGGACCTTAAGATCATCTCGTTCCCAGCCCCTGCCATGGGCAGGGATGACTTCCACGATTCCAGGCTACTCAAATGTGTGCAAAGTTACCCAAAAATGCACCTCCTCCCTCCAGGTCATGGCATGTGCACTTTGCTGTTCATCTCCACTCAGTCAGGGACTGCTTTTTCCAGGAGAATCCTGGGTTGACGGGGCCAGGAAAATCCAGATGCAGGGAAATCCAAACAGAGACAGGCACCTCTTGGAGTGCTTTACAACCCATTTGCTCAGCTCAGAGGGGCACGAGCGGCAGCACAGCAAAGAACAGGGATCTTGATATCTCTCTTGGATCAGATACAGATGGTAGCCTGTCTGGTTACAGAGAGCACTTTCTTTGATTAAAAGCTAATAAATATTCATCCCTCTCCTCCCCTGCTGTCCCTTCCAAATCCCCAGAGACAAAACTTAGACAAGCAAAACTGGCTCATTTGTGATGTATTCCAGTGCATTGCTCCAAAACACTTGGAATCCTTCCAGAAAACAGTGCATGGCTGCAAGGGCTATGGATCATCAAGGAAAGGGCCAACACTTTGCATTCACTTAAAACAAGGCTCAGGTCATAAAGGACATGCTCATTATTAATGGTGGGTGTTGGGAAGCAAAGTATAAAGTGTACACAGATCCTTATCCCCAGCTAATTCCTCAGTAAATTGGCAAAGATACATCACTGCCTGCAGAGCAGGAGACAGAGAGGAATTAGACGTTAAGGACAGCTCCGTTTCCCAGGAATACAGATGTGCCATCAGCTGATGAAAAGTACAGTGAGGAGCAAGGGAAGAAGATATATCAGTGGTGAAGGCTGTCTCCTTTTAAGGCAAGGAAAACTAAACTCTCACCGGGAACAAACAGATCCAAACAGATGGAGAGATCGTGGCTGGTGTAACAGCACAGGCCCTGCTGAGCTGATCCTGGTGAAACACAGACTGCCAAACCAAGCCACTGTCACCTGGGAGAAGATCAGAGGAGCCAAGGGCTTATTCAGCACAGAGATGTTGCTGGAGAAAACCAGTCCTGCCACAGAAACACGGAAAATGTGCAATACTGTGCTGTCTCGCTCAGATTTAAGGCATAGCTCTGCAGGGAAAGTGCCCTGAGGGCACCAGACTGTGGATGGAGAAGAACCTCCCATCTTTGGACAGAAGCCTATCTCATAGTTATCTCTGAACTTGCTACAACCCTGTGCTTTCCCACCTCTCAGCTTACAGTCAGAGTAGAGAGCAATTATTTCTTGGGGAAGAGCTGCATTCAGCCTACATTGGGAGGGGGTGCAGAAGTAATCACACAATTATTAATAAAACAGTAAGATTAAGGTAATAATTTATATATAAATAGTAATAGTATCTACCAGTTATAGTAATTTATAACAATAATTATTATTTCTTATGATTATTACTGGTGTCACATCCAAGCACCTGCATCCTCCTGCATCCTGGGGTCGTGGTGCTGGGACACCAGGCTTGGTCTCTGCTTGGGGTGAGAAGCAGCACATTATCCACGTGCTTCTGCAACCCACCACCCACACATCACTGAGCTGGATGCAACCCCACCAACGTCACAGCCCCCAGCAGCCCAGAGACAAACCTCCATCCCATGATCTCCATTCTGTTTAAACACAAATAAACCTGTGTCTGCTGGCTGGCCCTGCAGAAACCAATCTCTTGTGCCTTTCTCTGAATGCTCAGGCTTCCAGCTAGAGGCTGACAGCAGAAGTGGGTAGAAGATGAAGTATTGCAATTTTCCAGCTTTTCTGATGGCATCCCCCAGCTTTGCGGGGGCTGTTGGGCAAACAAGAAGCAAGCAGCTTCATGGCTGTATTTCAGCTGGCATGAGCACTGCAAAGCCCATATCGTGGGCCATTTTCTCTGCTAAGTTGAGGTTTGCTTGGCACATCCCTGTGGTGGGTCCTGAGGGAGCCCAGGATTGTTCTCTGATGCTTCAGCTGGGTCCCATCCAGGCCCTGCTGAGCCATCCCTGGTGTGGGGAGAGCACGGCTGAGTGGGGCAAAACCTTGTCTCAACAACAGCTCAGCTGATCAAGGCAACAGAGCAGGAAAAACACAGTGGGAAACTGAGGATCTTCACCATTGAATGGAAAATCCCTCCCCAAGGATGGTATCCAAACACCCAGGTGATACTGGAGAGCACAGAGGCACCACACACAAGGCAAAGGGACTCTGGCCCTCAGTTTGCAGAGATCCAGGCTCTGGGGTAAGAGCAGGATGCTTTTCTTTAAAAAAAAAGCAAAATACAAGCCCTTCCCTTTCACACAGCTTACCATAGAAATGGGATGCTTGCAGTGATACCTGCATGAAAAATCTCTTTTTCCAGAGCCCTCACGTTCCCTTTGCCCTCATGAGCTGAAAGAGCTCTCAAGGACAGAAACAGCCCCATGAAATGAATGGCCATGCCATCATTTTGGGATTTAAAAGGGGAAATAGGTGGGAAAATAGATTTCTTATGAAGGTGGGAAAACTAGGTGGGAAAACCACAAACTTTTCCTTTTTCTTCCACTGTTAGTGTTAACTGTTTCAAACCCTTTTCAACATTTACTTCCTCTTCCTGTGTGGGGTCCATCAGATTTCAGCAATTTTAGACCTCTGGTAGCTTCTCTTCATAGGGATGTCCTACAGCACAGACCTCAGGGCTCTCGGAGATGCTCTGTGTGTCACAGGGACTACTCAGGAATGAGCCAGATTTTCTGCACCAGGCAAGAGTCAGGTACATTGGGAATTTCGTGCTTTTTGTTTCTTCTGTGTACCCCAAGTTAACAGCCTGGCAAACTCCCTTACTCCTTTGCAGGACTCTCCTTGGTGAGGCAGAAGAAAATCTTGGGAGTAACTTCAAGAAAAGTTCTAAAGGCTCCTCTAGGGCTGCCAAAATAGGTACAGTTAAACCTATGCTTGACTTTGTCATCAAGGCCCTCTTGCCATGGCAGTTCAGCAGGAGATAACAAGGAAAATCCTTCAGTAAATCTGGCAGGGAAAAAGCAGATTTGGGGGAAAAAAAGGCTGTATCATCTCCTAGCTAACATCTTTTTGTGGAGACTATATATGCACATATGTAGATGGACATATATAGATATATATATAGATATACAGATATACAGATATATAGATATATAGAGATACACACACACAAATATATATATATACACACACACATATATATATGTATGCATGTATGTATGTATGTGTATATATATGTCATGTCATGTTCCAGTCTGTTAGGCAGATTAGTTCACATGAGTAATTTGCACAGCTTTGCTTAACAGAAAATGTTATGCCCATGCACAAGCTAGAAAAAAAAAAAAAGCTTTTGATAAGGAAGAATTAGTCTTGGATGTGGACAATTTGCTGAAATATTCTGTAATGGTCCCAGATGTATTTTTGCATTTGTTTGCTGTTTTGCAAGAGCCTCGCTGCAGTTCTTTTGTGTTGAGAAAGGTTAGACTCCACAAATAGTGTGGTTTAATGCATGATTGTTAATGAACTTGTTCAGGATTTAAACCAGCACCAGAATCTGACCCACTGCATCTATATGCAAATACACTCTCAAAAGTACTGTGCAGAAAGTGACCTGCTTCCACTAATGCCCAGATAATGAGGAAATGAGGATTTATGCCACCAGAGACACTCCCCCCTTGGAGCACTTCTTCTGAGACATTCAGTCAAGGAATGGCTTCAGCACAGCCTCCAGAGGGAAGCCTGATCATTAAAAAATGACATTTCTGTGCCGTGTAATGAATGACAATTGAGCTGGCAGCTCAGCTTTCATCCAGGCTGAGGACTCATCCCACCAGAGCACTCATGTCAAGAGAAACAATCCCTTCAGTTTAGGGTTTGGGCCAGGCTTCGAATGCGGGCACTGAGGGCAAGAGTTTGGTTTCCTGGGAGTCCCAGGCTCTGCTGCAGCACATCCTCAAAACCCTTCCACAAGGACATCCCACGGTTTGGCTCCTTCGAGTGTCTTTTCACTGTTCCCAAAGCAGGTGTGTCCCAGGCTGTCACAGGTCCTACAGCTCCACCAGTGTCAAATTCAGAACCACAAACCACTGTCCCTTTACACCTGGACCAGACTCTTCTTGAAGGCAGACAGTGGGGTCAGGGTGTCCTGTGTGTCCCCCACACCAGGCCTGATGTGTCCAGAAGGCCAGTGGGTGGTTTGATACAGATCCCAGCCAGGAAACACAAGCATTCCCCAAACCCACATTGCCTGGGAGATGAGGACAAGTTTATCCTTCAGTTGGAGCACTGTTGAGCTCGTGTTTGCCTTCAATGGCAGATCTGGGGCTCCTACAGGTGATGAGCTGGAAACCAGGGTGGGACAGGACAGGTGTCACCCAGTTAGAAACATCTGGGCTGATGTTGTCTTTCCGAACACCTCACGTGGGGTTCCCACTAGAGACAACGAGAAAAACAGATCCCAGCAAAGACCCCCTCACCTTCTGCTTTGGTGCCTGATTTAGATGAGAAGAGTCACACTCTGGGATGGACTTTCACACAAAAAGGGCTGAGGATACCTCCTCCAACGCAGAGCTTGTACCTCCTGCAGAGGTGACTACGCCTGCATGTCCCACCTCGGGCTCTGAGCTCTGGAGATCCTTGCCCCATTTTGGCGGCCTGTCTAAATTCCCCACCAAACCCAAGAACCAGCTGATTCTCTTCTTGTGTTTCACCACAGCTGGGGCTCACCAAACTTGCTTTTCATCCCAGGAATTCCTCTTAATGGGCCTCCCAGTCGAACAGCACTGAGCTGTCATCAGACACTCCAAATGCTGAGATGCCATAACCAGCTTTGTCTCACATCCTAGGCAGAACCCTTCCACCCACCTGAAGAGGAAGACACATAAAAGTGTGAGGAAAGGAGAAAATGCAGCTGTGGTAATTCTGAAATGCCTGCAATAAAACCCCAAAAATCCTGAAACCAATGTAACAGGATTATTTAAGCTGTTCTTAACCAGTTTTTTGATTTCTGCTTTCCTTCCACTGCAGCTGGAGGTGCCAGATCCCATCACATTTGACAGCACTCAGAGTAAGGTCTGCACTGTCCCAGGAAATTTCTTTATTGTCAATACATTGCAAACCCCCTTGGAGATTTCCTGGGGTGCTTAACTCAGCCAGAGAGTGATACATAGAAGAGTTCTACATTTTCTAAATTGCAGGTCAGCAGGAAAAAAAAATGCCTGTAGCCACCAAAGCTTTCAGTGACTTTGAAATGGAAAGCTTTCCCCCTTTGCACAATCTCCCAAGTATGGCACGTGGCCTAATTCTATAATTACACAATAGATCTGAATTGCTTCAAAGGAGCTGTTGTGTTCCAGCAGGTGCATAATAGGTTTATAGTATCAGCTAATTGCACAGTTATATAAGGGTTCAGAATGACTTTTGAAACCAACAGACAGACCTTCTAGGTATCAAACATATATTGTTTTGTTCGGGGAATTTTTAATTAATACCTCATTATGAAGGTAACCTGTGTTTTCTCCATCCTTTCCAGGGAGGATATGAATTTTAATACTGTTCAGAAAGTGCTGGGCTTGATACTGAGCTGGTGCACATCATCTCCGCTGACCTCAGCGGATCATTTCAGATTCCAGAAAAATCCAAGTAACACACGTAATTCAATGGCTCATAGCCCACGTTCACCAGAGCTGTGGGGACACCATCAAATGGGAATTACAATGGTTTAAGCATCTGCTGCCAGATGCTGTCCATCTGTGTCAGGCTGGTTTGAGCTCACATGTTCAGCCTCACTGGTGGGAATGATGTAGGAGCACACAGCTGAAGGGGATATCTGCTCTGTCACAGCAGCTCAGTTGTGCCTTTACATCCCTTACCCACAAAAGATAGAGAAATAAAGGTGAGTTTTGCCACAAAGAGCCCCTTGCTGTTATCATCTGTTATGGGTGAGACTCTTGAGAGCTCTGGGTCTCAGAGTTATGAAAAAACTTCTTCCATTTAGAAAGCAGCATCAGAGCCAGGGTGACTCAAAACATGGGCACCACTTCTCATGCAGCCTGAAGGATAAAGGACCAGAATGCAGCAGAATCATGCAGAATGCCCTGGGAGGAGCCACAGGACTAACTGGGATGAGGGGCACGCTCCCTAAGCATTTCCTGCCTGGCTATCCACATGTAGAAAGTGCCCTACCCAGCAGGTACCTGGGCATTACAGTCAAAGGAATTCCTGTCCAAACCCGTGGTCCTTTCCTCTCCTGTGATCTGGCCCACGCAATGCACGTCCAACATCCAACCCCATCAGCCCCCATCCCTCAACACCCCACAGGGCAATTGCCTGCTACAGCTACTGCCTGTCCTGGCAGTGAAGGAAGGTGAAATCAGGAATCACCCCATCCGCCTCCTCAAAGCTGCTGTGACGTGAAGCCAGCACGGTGGGGGGACCCTCTGACCCAGAGCACACATTTGCACTTTGTTATCAGCTATTCTCCCTTCAGAGAGCAGCTGGGATTCCCCAGCTGCAGTGGGACATCCGTGGAGCTATAACTTTGTAAAGTCAGCTCAGCATTTCAGGAAGAGATTTCTAATTTTATCCAGGCCATTCATCCACCCTTAATTTGCAACAACACCAAAAAAAAAAAAAAAGAAAAAAAAAAAAAAGAAAAATAAAAAGAAGTTGTTGCAGGGTTATTATTAACTATTGGCAAAGACAGAATGAACTCCAGGCTTGGCTGACTCCCTCTTTGGTAGAGAGCAAGTGCACAGACAGCAGACACATTGCTGGTTTGCTTCCCAAGCATTTCTGCTCCTGACTGAGGATGTCTGAAAGCCAAAGCAGAAGGACAACCCTTATTTCACAGGTGTAGCTGCGCTGTCCAGGCTCTGCCTCAGCCAACTGGGCTTGGAGACCTCTGGCCAGCCTGCAGTGCTCAGCTTTGTTCCACTTCCACACACTCATAATGCCCCTGCCCTGCAAAAATGAGTGGGAAAAGTCCCCAGTGGCCTGACTCAGGCTCTGAGATCAGGTCTCAGACACAGGGAGCAGTGGTTTTTTACCATCAGCTTGTGAGGTTCACTTGTCCCCACTCCCCTCTGAATGCTCACTGAGAGCACAATTGCTTTCAGTACAGAAGGGTGTATTCAAACCACTCCATCAAGCATACAAGATAATTCTGGGCTTTGGTATGAGGCCAAGGAAGCAATGTTTTAGTCTTCCCCAGCAATGCTTGCCAGGGCAGAGATGTAAAATTCCCTGAGCTGGATACCTAGAGCCAGTTAGGAGAGGATCTCCAGCCGTACTCTCATACACAGCCACACCATTTGTCAGTCTGCCTGTGAGGTGTTGGCAAAAAGTGATTAATGACAAGTGTTCAGCTATGAGTAATCTTTTCAATAAAGCATGTGAATTTACAAATAATATCAGAAAGAAAAGTCAAAAAATCCGCACGCTTATTAGTTGGGCTGGTAGCCCAAGGATTCAAGAGAACCCAAAAGATCTTAACCAGAAATATTGCAAAGGTTGTTACCTTTTCCCTAAAGTCTCCTAAAAAAACCCAGTTATTCTTATGCCCCTTGTTGTAGGATTTGTTGCCATTTGCTTAATACTTTTGACTTTGATGAGACAGAGGTTTCATCTAGGTTGAACTTTTGAAATATAATGAATACTCCAAGAGAGAGAGCCTAGGATGTAACAGCTGAAGTGCCCTGATCTGAGGGCAAAATAATTTAACTTGAACAAATTCATGTAGAGCTCCCTTGATTTTATGTATTTTTGTAATTCAAGTTGCTCTCAGCTGATTATCACACTTTAGGAAATGTGTATTTATTTATTGTAAATGTAAACCCCAATACAATTATAATCATCAGCTTTTTCTTTCCAAGCTGCAAGAGTCTGTCTGTGATTTTTAAAAATTTTTTTTAATAATACTCATTTTCCCAAAATTTACCCTGGGAAAATGTTCTTGCTAACACAGCAGGTATCCCATTGCTCCACCTGCTCTACACACAGCACCCAAACAATCCCTCACCACAGATATAAATCAATTCGCACGCAACATCTACCCAAAAACCTCATCCCAGAACTGCCAAACTTCCTACCCCTGGCCAAACGAGAGGGGACACAAACCAGGTCCCAGAAAAATACACCCTGGATATGTGAGTACGCAAAGCTGTGGGGCCTGGGGACATCCATGGTAACTCTGTGTATAAACAGGACCAAACAGCTTGAAGTAGCTGCTTTCCTTGCAAGGCCAATGAACAAAGTATCTCTGTAGCTTGGCCAACACAGCAAGCTCCAGCCAAATGTAAATAGCCTGTGGGGCTTTTTGGCACTTTGCACTCTATTTTGCATACAGCTGGTAATGTTTTAAAGGCCAGGCCCAGCCAAGGGTAATGCTTCCAAGAACAGAGCAGGAAACACTTTGTGTACAGAAAAGAGTCCCAGGAGAAATCAGGGAAATCTTAAGACCTTTTGTGTGTGTTTCTCCGTCCCCAAATCAATCAAATCATTTCTATGTTAAAAATTTCCAGAGCTCCAGGTAGATGCGGCCGCCTCGCTCCGTGCCCCAAGTGCTCGGTGGGAAAGGGAATATCTCGACTCCTGCAGGCACATAAACACTTGCCACATGTAGGCGAGTCCTGCTGGGCACATCCATGATGTCTTTTGGGGCAGAATTTCTAGAGCTGGCTGGCAGGAGGGCCAAGCAGGAGAGACAGCATCAAGAGAGGATCAAGGTTCTGTCAAAGCATCTGGTGACACTCCTTGAGTTTTCTACAATGACAACACCAAGGAAATGCCACTGTGTTTCCAATTATCTGGGTATCACTCAGCGTTTTGGTAAAAATTAGCAGGAGCAAGGGTTTAGGATGGGTTGGTGTGACGGAATGAGGCAGTCACTACCTAAAATGTTCTAAACAGTGCTCTCCAGGGGCTTATCCTTGCAGGTGGGATGGGATTTCCCTCTTGATAGAATGCTGAGGAACTGGCACTCCATTATTTTGTTTGTTTTATCACCTTAGCACCGCTATGTAGTGCATGGAAAGGACAAATCTGGCTCTCCTGCAGCCTCTCTCGATCCTGGGTGCAGAGGGCTGGGGAGGGGATGCAGACGGATTGGGCAGAGCGGAACCACCTTGAGCATTCAAGGCTGCAACAGGCAGTCACAAGGATTAATATTGCAGCAGAAATTTTGTTATCATGCATTTAAAATCACGCTGCACCAGCACACACATTTTGCCCACCTGGTCCTCTCCTTTCAACCTCATTGTGTGTGAACACATTTGTACATCAGGACCATCATGTCCTAGAGGGAGACTGTCCTTCTGTTAGCTGTCCCAGTCGTTTGATTATTCATGGTTGAGAGATGAGTGCTGGCTGAGTTAGCAGCAGCCGTCAAAGCTGGCAGCAAAAGGGAATATATGTCAATAACTCAGAAAACGGAAGCAGAGATGACTTGGAGAGGAGTCATTGCTACACCCACACAAAGCGAAATCGAAAGCCCTGTTTATCATAATTTAGTGTCCTTTACTTTGCGTCTTACAGATTTCTGTCCTTTCACAGGTAATTCATATGTGCAAAGCCAAATCACTGCCCTGCAGACAGGGCTGGAGCACAATGGAAGGGTCAGGCTGCAGAGGGACCCCGGGGGACAGATGGGGGACTGTGCTGCTGTCAGATGGCACAAAGGGCTGTGCTTTCATGTCTTTGTGTTGTGGCTGCACATGATGGGCCAGCCAGGGAACACAGAAATGGGGGGAAAACAGAGTTGGGACCTATAATGAAAACCATGCATTTGACCCCTCTGGGTGGGGACACAGCCTAAATCTCATTGCTGGCTTTAAAAATGACAGAATCAGGTCCTCTCTGTTCAGTGTTTAGTCCCTTCCCCTCTGACTGGCTTTGACAAGTGGGTACTGGACCTTCCATGGGATGCAGAAGCTCTGGTACTGCCAGATTTCAAGGAACCAAACTGTCCTTGATCACGGGGCCATGATGAAACACAAACATTCAGCAAATCCCTTCCTTCCAGAGCAGGTATCCATAGGCTGCACCAGTTATGGTTGAAGATCTCAGCAGGCTGCTGAGCAGGTCATGTCCCAGACTGCTGAGAGAGGTTGGGCTCAGCCCCAGCAAGGGCCTGCAGAGCCACTGGGCTTGAAGCTACAGGAAGCCAACACAGATCTCACTTGTCCCTCACTGATGCCAAAAGAGATTTTGCCTGGGAGCTCCAGTGTGCCCAGAATGAGCTGCAGTATCAGAATTCCCCCTAGTCTGGGGGAACAGAGGTGGGATGGCCTTGCAAGACAAGCAAATACAAACAGCGAAAAAAACAAGATAAATATGGGATATAAATATGTGATGGTATAGGAGGCGGTACCATAAACTTATTTTATTGCCACTTGTCTGCAAAGACCAACATAACTCATTCCCTCTGCCACACTCTGTCATTTGTGAATAATGAGATGGCCCAAACACATGCCAATAAAAACCTTCTCACACTCACACCTGGGTAAGGAAATAAAGGAATGGGGATTTTTCATAATGATCAGTGCCCTGCTCTCCATATCCTGCGTACCTGATGTGGTTTGTACTTTACTAATTAAATTACCAGTACAATCTGCTCATTCATGGTAGCTCCTCCTCAGCTGCCCTCTGACTTATTCCCTATCTCAGGAGTTTTTTAGGGGTGATATGAGCACAGCAGAGCCCAGATGCTGCAGACAGAGGGTCCCAGTGTCCCATAAACAGCTCCCAGCCCGTGCAGCCCATGCTGAGGGCTGAGCAGGTTTGTGCAAAGACAGTCAGCACGGTGCCAATACATGTCCTGGGGCTGAATTAGCCCATGCTGCCTCTCTGTGCAGCTCTTGGCTTGTTTTGGCTCACCACAAGCCATACAGGAGTACTTGAAGAGCCAGGCTGTGCCCAGAGGTGCTGACCAGGGCTTGACCTGTGCCTCCAGTGGGAGCAGGGAATCTGCCTCGTGGATTTAGAGATGCACACTGAATTGCAAGCACTGTGCTACTCATACTGGCAGATGAGAAATTAATATTTACCACCCTTCAGCTGAAAATCATTTTCTTCCTACCTGCCCCAGAGGACTGTGAATACAGGTGGTGCTTTCCTCCCTCACTGCCCTGGCCAGCCACATCTTCACAGCCTGCTCCAGCCCCTGAAGAAGACAACATCCACCAGGAAATGTGACAGGCATGTGTGGGATCAACTGCTCCGGAGCCAGAGGGGAGAGATAGTGATCAGGTTCACGGATATGCAAAGCCACAGAGATGTTCCTGGTGCCTGTGGTGGGGCTGAACTCCCTGACCCATTGCTCTGGCACATGGATGTGTGGCCATGCCAAAGCCCACATCCACACAGCCTCTGACTCCTGAGGGGAAGCCACTTCAGAGATGTGCAGGGATGTCTCTGCCCTGCTCCGCAGCCTGAGCCTCAACAAGCAGGAGGAGGAGTCAGAGTCACTCACCCTCTGCCGAAGGTTAAAGCAAGAACAAGACAGGGAACAGGGAACAGGAGTCAGCAAAGACAGACAGAGCCTCTTTCCAGAGCCCACAAGGGAAAATTGTTGTAACGCCATGCACAGGACGCCGATGGGCAGGACGATGGTCACGCAGAGAGCTGGTCCCAGAACTAATCATCTCTCCTCCTGTTTCAGGCACTTCTGAGCCACCATGATCACAGGAACAAAGGAAAGCAGACAGCTCTTGCTGCCTTCCCACGAGTGGGTGACAGCAGCCTTTCCCCAGCTTGCTCGGGCTGCATCACCTGCTCCATCTGGGCTGAGAGCTGGAAGCTGTAAATCAAGGTGTCCAGCAGAAGTCGTAAGGGGATAAAGCATCCTCAGTAAAATTTCTCTGACAAGTAGTCACAGCTGAGATATCACTTGATGAATGGCAGCAGAATTCCCAGCGCAAGGTGATGGATTCTCTGTGGCTGTGAGCACACTGAGCTCTGTTGAGGCTGACAGGGCTTTAGGACATCTGTCACTCAAGCAGGTACATGTGGGGACATACCCAGCCACACACCCCTGGGATGTCCCCCTACATCCCTCAGCAGGAGCAGCACAGGGGGATTTTTGTTCCAACTGCCTCCAGCTAGGGAAAGCTGGCTTTGTCATTAAGCCATCAAACACAGAAGCATTAGCATCACTCCTATCTGGAGTACTTTGCTCTTCTCCACTTCATGGTCCATGTAGGTAAAAAGAAATAGGTAATTGCCTCATCTATCAAGGGTGGTTTCTCCAGAGCAGAGCTTAAAAGGAGTGGCAATCCCAATAGGCACTTCAAAATGGTCTGATCTCTCTAGGTAGATAAATAACAGGTTACAAGAAGTGTTAAAAAGTGGAGATACATGGACCATGACATCCACACCATGTGCCAGGATGTGGGGCTCACATCTTACCAGATTATGTCCCTGGAGCTGGAGCCAACACCACAGCGGAGCTCTGTCATGATGGGGCGGTTCCCAAGGGTGAGCTCAAGAGATACAGGAGAAAGTTCACGTCCTGACTAAAGCCAAGCACCCCAAGGGTTATTTTCAGGATGGTGGGAATATCCTCAGTCTCATGGAACAATCTCCAGCCAAATCAGGATGTACAGCCACCCTGCAATAAATTCTCATTGTCGTTTATGACATGAATATAAATGTTATAGCAGGAGCTGTAACAGAGAAAATAGTCCCAGATATGGCGTGGAAAAAAAATAATCAGGGCAGGACTTTCCATTTCTCTTTGCTGTCCTGGAGATACCAGGAATTTCAATAGTTGTGGTACTTCTCTGAGATATTCTGATACTCTGCCTGCTGAGCAAGAGCCCTAAGAATTATTTGGGTTGTATGAAGTGAGGTTGTCATGGGCATCCTCCCAGAACTAAAAAATTACATTTCAACTTCACTTATGGTATCTCAAAAATAAAATACAGGTGCCTAAATTCACTCAGCTGGAGCACATACTGGGTTGAGTTTACCTTGTTTGTTTGTTTTCTACCTTCATATTTTTTCTCTGCCAGATTCATGTGCCTCAATGTCCTAACTTTTAATCCTCCATGTGGGGACATGGACCTGGCAGTGTCTGGACAGAGAGGTCCCACTAAGAGCCAGCTCTCACCTAGAGAGCAGCATCATGATCCTGATCTTCTCATGCCACCAATATGCCCACATTGCTCTTATCAGACCTAGCACAGCATTGTCTCGTACATTGGAGAAGAAGATTTCTGGGAGGTGAGGCCCATTTTTCAGCTCAAGACTTCAGTGTTCAGCAGATGTGCTTGACAGAAGAGGAATTAAGGCAAAAACATTCGCTTCTCACTAACAAAAGAAGTATGTTTAAACCTCATTTATTCTTGGGAAAGATCCAGTGTCATTTTGTGACCAGTTGTGGGTGATGCATAAATCAAACATGCTGGAAAACCAGTCTGGTTTGTACCAAGGGACAAAAATGTACATTACAACCCAGGGCTTTCCATCCATATCTCCCTTTCTGCCAGACCCAGCCACAGAAGCTTGTTCAGCTGAGAAGATTTTAAAAAGAGCAGCTTTGATGGGTGTCTGGCATCCAGTCAGGGTCAACACACTATAACGTGCTCTGGTGGTGCTCCAAATACAACCTGCACTCGGCAAAAGTCTGTAATAAACACCACTGCAAGACAATCCCTTTCATTTCAGTGAGACTCTTCCCAAAGAAAGCAAAAAAATTAAAATCCAGAGATGGAGGAAGAAATACACAGACTAAGATGACACTTGGATCAGGTCCTGTTTTAGGTTCTATCTGCTAGAGCAGATGTGGTGCCCAGACCCTCAGATGAGGGACTTCTGAAGAGTCTGGAAGTCACTGAGTGCCATGAGCTGCTAAGCAGCATTTGGGAGCTACAAAAAGTTACCAAGCCTCCTAAACTCTCTTCTTTCTTCCTTTTCTGATTGAGGACAAACTTTTTGGAGGGCTGAACTGACCTTGTACTTTCCACCCTTATCCTTCCGCTCTCCTGTGCCATTCCCTGCTTTTGGTACCAATCTACAGTGACAGCACATCATCTAAGTGAGGGGAAGGGTGACATTTCCTAAGCACAGGAAATTTTGGAGGTTTGATAGAGATGACAAACTTCATCAGGATGAAGATCTGGGCTTTGTAGTGCATGACCCTGAAACAAGGAGCACCAGAGACTCACATCCTTGGCAGAAGAGACATCAAGGTGAAATTGTTAGGAGGCACCTCAAATAGTCCCCACTGGTGTGACAACCACCTCCTTGGTGAGCACCAGGGTCTGCTGAGATACATGAACATCTAAATGGGGTCTGCTCAGGCATGCAGGAGGGTCTCAGCTGTGCTTCCTAGCAGGTGATGCTCAAGAATTCCATCCTTCTGACAGATGTTGAGTTGGACCTGTAATCCAAAATCTGTCACTGCTACAGAAACTGCTACACATGAAAAAGAAATCATGTGGCTCTTACCCTTTAGCACTTTGGCTTTATCTTCATAGTAACTTGCCTTCCTGCTAATATAGATTAGATTAACGCTGACAAGGAACATGATGGAGTCTAACCGTGTCAGACAGCTGGAGAGCTGCTCTGATGATGTTTAACCAACCAGCACATTTTTTTTGGGGTTGTTTAATGTGGAGAACAGGACCAACCCAAGACAATGCTATAACGGGGGAATCAGAGTTTCCAGGCATCTTTGCCTATATCTGTATTTTTCCCATGCATTTATATGCACTTAAAATCTACAGCCACACTGAGAAATTCCTAGAAATGCCTCTTGCCTTTAAAGACCCTCCATTTTCAGGGTCACATCATCAGCTGGAGTACATGGAGCTACACTCAGAAACTCTTTACAATGAGGGTGGCAAGGCCCTGGCATAGGTTGCCCAGAGAAGCTGTGGCTACCTCATCCCTGGAAGTGTCCAAGGCCAGTTGGACAGGGCTTGGAGCAACCTGGTCTCCTGGAAGGTGTCCCTGACCATGCAAGGCAGTTGGAACAAGATGATCTTTAAAGTCCTTTCCAACCCAAACCATTCTATGGTTCTGTGATTCCATTGCAGATGCAGCTTGGAGCCTTTGTGACAGCAGAGATTGGTGTGGAGCAGTTAAGTCTTGCAGACAGGATACCAAATAGGGAGAGTTATTCCTGTGGGCATTAAAATTGTCCTGGGCTCTTTGATGGGATCTGTCTGTCCTACATTAATCAGAACACCTAATGAATTTAAACAGTTGCAGTTTTCAGAAGGGGTGACTGCAGTAACCAGTCTTACAGACGCAGCTGCCTTTTCCCAGCTGGTGGAAGAGGGAAAGAGGTTATCAGAGATGCTCATCTTTAAGAGTCCAGGGATTTGTCTGAACCAGCATCTGAAAATCCTTCAGTGCTTTCCTTGGACTTGAGCCACTACAGGCAAGATCCAGGTTGGCACTACTGCACTGCATTTTGTATTGTTTTGATGTCTGGCTACAGTCTGCTTTGAATAAGTGTCCATGAAAGATGCAGCCCTGATCCTACACTGGAGTTATTTAGGTGTTGGCTGGGGGAAGGAGGATTAGGACTGGAAGTGCTACTTTTTTATCCCTCTTACTCTTCTTGTGCCAGGTGGCCTAGGTAAGCTCACCCAACACTTCTTCTGCCCTGTATCATTCACAAGAGGAAGATTGCCCTACTCCATCTCTCCAAGACTTGTCCTCTCTCAGTGTTAGGCTTTATAATTAATATTTTTCCCATTTTCAGGTAAAATACTAAAAGGTTACATCTTGGGGGAAAACGTGTGAGGACCCTCTTCTCCTAGGGTTTATAACCTCTCGCATACTCAAGGATTGGTGTAATTTAAATAAAAGAGTGGGTTGGAGGAGAATTCCAGCCTAACTACACATTACAATGGTGTTGTGCTGCTTCTGGGAGACCAGCCAGGCATCTGGAAAGAGGTTCAGCTCCCAGCGGGGGTGAACTGACAGGACAAAGGAGAGAAGGCTGGACAGTAATCGGACACAAAATACAACCAGAGGAGGGTGGCCCAGCTTCAACCAGGAACTGGCAATCTTGCCCATGCCAGGCAGCATGGGCATGGCAGGCATGTGGCCAACCTCAGAGGTAAATCTGGGTCACAGTGGTTTGAATTCAGGTGCCCTGGGCTGCCCCTTCACCTCGCTGAAAGCCTGGCACCAGGAGCACGCTGGAGTCACAGCTGAGCCTCTCACTTGCTGTGGGCCACCTTGGAGGTTCTTTCAGTCATCCCAACACAGTTCCTAAGAGCTCTGCTCCCTTTTAGGACGCCGAGGTTGTTTCAAGCAGTAATCCCAACATAGTGCCAGGGAGTTTTGCTCCCTTTGGAACACCTTGAAGGACCTTTCAAAGTGTCACCCTAACACAGCGCCCAAGACCTCTGGATCCTCTCCCATCAACACAGTAGCTCTGCACGTTTTGTCAGAACCTCACCCACTTCCAAGATATTGGTAAAATTATCTCCCAGCTTATCCCTCTTGCACAAATTCCCAGGACAGAGGTAGGATTACAGGATTGGATCACCTTCCCCACACTTTCCTTATATCCCCGAGGTCTTCCTGGCCAAGACCAGCAGCTGAGGATGGTTAGCAGACACTGAACTCGTGTCCCTGCAGACAAGGGTTGGTCTGGACTTTCTCGGCGTACAAAGCTCAGAAGAGGGTGCCCTGGCAGCTGCATTTGAAAGCTCTGCTTAAGTGACTGTGAAGGGCCAGATGGACTTCAGCCCTGAAGACTCGAGTGCCCTATTTAGTGGGGAAGCAGTGAGTTTTTGTGAGCAGGCTGTCTCACTGTTCTCCAGCCCTGGTTTGGCAGACTCCATCCAGGCTGCATCTCCAGATCCATTCAGCCCTGCCAACAGACTGCAGGAACAAGCTTGGGGAGCTCAGCAGCAAGGAGCCAACCCATTTCACCAGCCCTTCAGATGGTAACAATCGTCTCCAGCCCATAAGCCCATGAGCAGAAGAGGGGAAAGACTCCAGATTTCATTCTTAATCCTGAAAATTATTCATACAACCCCCATTCCCCAGCATTAGGAAGGACAACGTTGCCTTATATGGTGAAGAAGAAGTGGGGAATATCTGCAGCGCATTCTCACATCTGTGCTCAGCCGAGCCTGGCAGCGCGTCCTTGGGAACGCAGAGGTCGGAACCGCCAAGAGCTGTGGAGCAAAATGCCTCCACCCTTCTGTGGAAAGGGGAATGGACAGATCTAGGTGGAAACATTGAAGACTGGGTCACATTAAGCAACGCTGCTCCATGGGTCTGTGGTATCTCATCTGGGATGTTTTCCCATGCAAGTCAGGAGCCCAGTGGGAAAAGGTGACTTGCAAATGTGGAAACAACAATAAGAAAACACTGCAAGGTCAGCTCCTGGAGAAGTAACTAAAATGGGACACGAAGATCCCCAAAGGACCCAGAAGGAAACTGGTCCTGACTAAAACAAATAGGTGCACCTTCCCCTAATGAAATCCTTCAACATCTTCTTGTCTGATATGAAGGTCAAGGTTTGAAACTGTGGAGGCTGAGGAGGAACAAGGAGGGTTCAGACATGTTCTCCAAGGAAAAAGGGACAAAACCACTAAGGAGATCCTTCCCACAATAGCATTAGGGATATAAAGAGGGAGATGTTGCCTCATTTCTCTGCTGATGGAGAATTTTTGAGTTTTATACACCAATACTGTGCCACCTCATGCACAAGATGCATCTGAAGGGTTGCCCAGGCAATGTTTGCCCAGTTATTGACAGCGCTCTTCACCACATTGATTTCTCACACCTAGTTGTCCAACTTTATTTCAGAAAGGATCAGCTATTCAGTACATGGGTTTAGGTTTTGCAGGACCTTTGTGTGAACATTAAAGAGACTTAAGCACGTTTTTAAGTGCAGTCCACGAGTCTGAGAGCTTCTGGGTTAACAAAAAGTCATCCTGTAGTTCTGAGCACATGGCATGTATGGCATCCATATAGTGAAACCCAGAGCTGCATGGCCACATCCAACCAGACTCAAGCATTGCCTGGGGTCACTGTGTCCCAGGACACAGCAGTGCCAGGTGTGTGCTGCTGATGGAAATGAGCCTGCCTGGGACCTGCTGGGCTCAGAAAAGGGTCTTTCCAGGACATCATATCCTGCTCTGCCCTCCTGCTACCTTGGCCTTGGCTTTGCAGCCAAATCCCTCAAGGTGATGCCTTGGAGAAGAGGCTTTTGGGCACCAGGGCAGCAGGGTGGGCTCAAAGACACCTGGGGTTTCCTTCCTGCCTCCTACATCCAGTTTGACTGGAGGATGTTCCAGGCCCAACGACCAGGCTGGGATCAGAGACTGAAGGGTTTGTCTAGGGCTGAGGCTTGGATAGGAGGGGACAGACACAACCTTGACTACCCCAGATTTTTTTCTTCTGATGAACATTTGATTTGACCTGGGATGGGGCAGCAGACAGGAATGTTTTGATTAAGTAATTTGTAGCTGGCTGAAAGGGACACACACAGATTCAGAACCCAGCAATGCTGCTCATAAGCCCCCTCACCACCTCCTCCCCCAAGGAGCTATGGATGCTCTGGAAATCAGAGCCTTTTTGTGGCAAGCTCCATATTTGAGAAACTAAACAGAGGCAGTCTGATTTTCAAAGGTGCCAAGCACTTTTAGTTTCTTTTTCCCCTAATGGCCTTTGTTGCTTCTTTAAAAGTAGAACACTTGAAAAAGACCTTTAACATGTAACTAGTGTTTGGGGAACATCCTGTTCCAGAACACAGCTTTACACATCAGAAAATGGTCTGATCTGCAGGAAAGACCTTTCCTCCCATAGAGCACTTGTTGAAAGACAGGCATCTTAAAAGTATCTTGATTCAATAGTCTTTAAAAACAAATAATACCAGGCAGTAACCCATCCAATGTCACCCAGCACAAAAACCCACTACCTCTACATCCTGGAGATTATGCAGCCCCAGGAAAACCTAAAACCCTACTGTTTTGATGAAAAATACCCCAGCACTTTGGTTTTCTCCCACAGGTTGTATGAGGAGACATGTCTGGCAGCACACTCTGTGCCTTCACCAGGTCAGCCCTGCTCTGGATGTAAACACTTTGTCCTTTTCTGCCAGCTCCCTAGCAAAAACATCCCTGTCCAAACACCAGGAGGGAAAACTGCTTTCCCTGTGTTGGGACAGAGGTGATAAGACAAGGGTGCCCAGAAAAAGTTGGGTGCTGGCTGATTAGGCTTTATTAATGATCAGGTAATTAGGTGTAGCTTCAGTACTCATAGCTGCAATGAGAGATGGGGTCCCATTGTTTGGATATCCCTTAACTCTGTGGTTCTCTAGGAACAGCCTGTCTGGAGACAGCCCTGAAGGGTGATGGAGAAGGAAAAGCAGATTCCAGGTCCCAGGAGTGAGCCAGCAACGGAAGGGAATTCCGAGACTGCCTGTACACAATCACTGTTGTACTGCCTGGACTTTCAGGCTGCTGTGCAGGCTCCAAGTGCAGAGCTCTTGGGTACAGCAGTGAAAAAAAAGTACCTTTTGCTGCCAGTGTCATGACGTGTGTGTGCACTGCAGGTCAGCCTAGGGGTCAGGGGTCCTGTGTTCTGCATCTCCAGAGCACGGCTGGGGTACGGCCATCAGCAGGTAAAACCCGCTCAGGAAAGGAACTCTAGGGAGGACATGGCCCGGATTAAACGGATACAGACAGGTTCCCCAACCTCTGGAAGCTTTCTTACCTGTTCTGCCTCCTCCTTGGTGGGGGGATGTCAGATGTGTGATGGGCTCACTGCACACCCTGTGCTGCCACACCCAGTGGGGCAGTGAGTACAAAATCCATTCTCTCTCCCTTCACAGGCTCCCAAATCTTGTTTTTAAGCCAAATTTCCCCTGGATCCATCAGTTCTGTTACAGTCAGAGAGAATCCCAGCAATGTTGCCCTGACATGTCTGTGTTTCTCACAGTGAATGATCAAAACCAATGACACATCTCAGAGCCCAGATCCTCTGAGACATCCTCTGAAAATCCACCAGATCCTGAAGTGGAAAAATCCCTGTCTTGCACACATAAATATGATTTCATTTGCTCTGTGTGGGCTCTGGGAATGCTGCAAGGATGAAGCTCCCCTCAGCCGAGTGCCTTGCAAACAACTACAGAGACAAATTCCCTGCTCCAAGGACCTTCACCCAACCTTCCACAGCTGACAGGGTGAAGGGGAGAGAAAATCCTGCTAAAGAAATCCTCCCCATAAGTGAGGTGGAAGCGCCCTCTTGTGTCCTCAGAGATCCGTATGGGATCGTTCTCCAAAAAAAGGTGGGTGCACGCTCTTTGCAGATGGTTTTGCAGAAGTAGGAAACACCTTCACTACCTAAAGGATAGACGATGGGGAATAAGGAGGGCTCCCATTGTGACACCGTGGGACACCGAAGCTCCATCTCGTACTGTAAAAGCAGTGGAAAAGACTGTGCAGAGATAGAATGGAAATGAATTCTATCACACCATCAGGACACCGAGCACAGAGCCCACCACACTCAGGCAGAGAATTGTGGGGGCGAAAATGCCAGATGGAAGACAGCAGTGAGGGGATTTGGGGAAATAAACTGCGCAGGAAGTTAAAATAAATTACAATTATGTTTTCAGAGTATTTTTGCCGTCTAAATCCTTTCCAGAATGGGATGTGGTTGGGAGACTGGCTTAGGGAATCTTCCAAGGAAGCTTTTATGCCCTGAACAAACTAAGCTGTTCTAGTGCCTCCTGCTTCCCACCCTCTGCTAGGCATAGAATTCCTTCAAGTACAAGGCCAGCGGGGAAGTGTGTAATCCATGGAAACAGGCTCTGACCAAGGTGCCTCGTCCCTGAACACCTTTGCAAGCAGGACCCTTGAGCATCAACAGAGGAGCCACGTCTCAGGCTCTGTTCCCTTCGCTCGCCCAGCTGTGGCTGTGATGCACTTTGGAGAGCAGGTGGATGCAGGTCTCCATGCAGGGGCAGAAGCAAACACTGGGCAAGTGGTTCAGGACAATTCCCATGCTCCGAAATCTATTTGGAAAAGACCTATCTGGAAACCACACTTCGACAGTGTCAACCCCAGCTTGCCATTTTCAACTGTCTGCCTTCTTTGAATGGACAAAATTCCCAGATGCATTTTGGGGCTACCCTTGGCTGTTGTAAAATAAACCCTCTGAAGTCAGGGGAGCAGAGAACAGCAGCCCTTCAAGGTGAAGCAACAACCCAATATTGATTATGGAAAGCACGTGCAAATCTCATGACAAACACCATATTTAGAGTATTTGCCTCTGCAGGCATGAAGACAAGACCTAGAACAGGGCTGTAAACAGAGAAACAAAGCTCAGAAATGCAAAGAGGTCACAAGCAAGGAGAGGGGAGAATTAATCAGGGCTTTGAGTTTCTGCAGTTGAGGGTTTATCCACAGCATCTGTCCACAGGTAACCCTGAGCTTGCCATGCCGGCAGCAGAACAATCCGGTTGAGCAGAAAGAAAATCCAACCTTCCCCTGCTGTGTGTGCTCTGGGCTCGCTGACTCCTCTCCATCAACAGCCCACAGGTCCCAGAGGGTTTTTTCTTGTCAGAAGCACGGCAAGCTCCGGAGGGCACACACTGCACACGCCTGCCACGCACTCCTCTGTATGTCCCCACCTGGCTGCAGACAGACACCCTCTCTCCTGGTGGGGACATCCCTGTGGCTCCGTGTGTTTGGCAGCTGTGGACTCCACACAGGCAGCCCCCAAATCCCTCAATGCACCATTTCTTGTGGCCAGAGAGCACTTTCTGTATTCTGAATAAGTGGTGGCACCACGAGCTGGGAGGTTTCAGGCTTCACAAATCTATTTACAGAAAAAAGAAGAGCTGGAAGCAATATCTTATTTTTACCTTTTCTGCCTTCCAGAGACCGGCAGAAGCATGCCACTGTTAATAATAACAATAATAATAATGCTGAATAAATCTCACTCGGAGCCTACTTTGGTATGCAAATGCTGCCTCCTTATTTGCATCTTTCCAAAGATGCATGCAGATATGAAACCAGATCTATTCCTTAACAGTTGCATAAGGTTGGCATGTGAAGACCTTCAAGATAATTACATGGGATTCGGGAATACAGCTCCTCAGTGAGGACTTGCAGGCATTAAAGTGGAATAAAACTGATACCCAGCCAGCTCATCTATAGAGTGCAAGGCCTTGCAGCCCACTGCAAAAAAACCCATCTGCACCCTTCAGCCTACAGCTCCTTCTGATATCTGATCTTGAAGGTCAAACTAGGCTTGATGGGAGGAAAAAAAAAAAAGGTGTTTTTTATGCTAACATGAGCATTTTGGAGTCCTGGCACAAGGAAGACTGATGCAATTCTGCCCCATTCCCCATCCTCTGCCCCAAACCCCTGCTCCTAACCATGCACCAGGAGGGAGCTGAGCCCAAGGACCAAGAGGAAGGAGGCAGTGACAGCTGCCAAGCGCCCCGGCCAGCTGGAGGGAGGCTGAGGATGGAGCAGGGCTGTCTGAGCCGGGCCCTGGGGAGCTGCCCCAGCACCTCCCAGCATCCCTGGATCCTGAAGCAGCCGTTGTGCTCCAGATGCGCTCAGGGCCAGAGCCCAGCTGAGAGCAATGGAGCAACACACATTTTCCTCCCTCCTCGTGAGACAGGGCAAGCCGGGTTTGCTGCTTGGGCTTGGCAGCGGTGCAGTGAGGCAGGACTTGAGCTGCTCCTTGGCTCCTCGCCCATTCTGCCGAGCCTGGCGTGGGGAGCATCTCCCTCTCACCCACATATGCTCTCGCTCACATTCCCCAGGCAGATCTTAACAGATTTCCCACTTCTTTGCTGCAAGGCTCATGGTCAGGGCTGGCAGGCAGCAGCCGCTCAGCCAGATCCCCCAGATCTGCTCCCTTTCCTCTGAGTCTACATTTTCAGGTACAAGAGTTTGTGCTGCCAGCAGTTTCTAATGCAGGCACAGAGAAAACAGGAAAAAAAAAAAAAAAAGATGCATTCATGGTCACCAAACCTTTGCACACTTTTCAAACAACCCAAAAATACACTGCAAACTGTGCACAGGGGTGTTTACCAGGGATGCTGAGGCTGCTGTTGCCTTTCCTTTAGCCTCAATCAGAGCAGTGTGTGTGCTTCAGGCCCTTACAAAAAAAAGGGATAAGCCTTATATTACGTCTTTTGCCCCATATTTGCCCACAAGAGTACGAGAGCACAGGGTATGCACACTGTGCAGTTTGCAGACACACGCACACACACAGAGCCCCCACGGTGTCTTAGAGGCAGCCAGGAAATATTTCCTCCTCACAAGAAATGTATTTTTGCTGGTTTTAATTTTCAGAGCTTCCCAGGGGGGAAATAAAAAAAAGATACTTTTCAATGAGAAGCTGAAGCCTGAACAATCTGCGGTTTTGCGTTCTGCTGGGTGGAAAGAGGGCGGAAGGAGCATCCACCTCCAAACACTTTTATAAAACCATCACAGGCAATCACCCCTTTTCATGGGGAAAAGCCTGTGAAATAAAAACATGATCAGCCCAAAGGGATGCCGCAGCCCCATGCAGTCAGAATATGATGGTTTATACAGTAAAGATTGAAAAGATAAGGTTTTCCCTTGAGAAAAAGCAGTGTATGGGATGAGCAGAGCACTCAGCATAAGGAGAGTCATCAAGCTTTTAGCTGCGTGGGCTTATTGTATTCAGAATTAAAGGTAGCTCTAGTTCTTCCTTTCTTTCCTTCTTTTCTTCCTTCCATATAAACAGGCAGTTTCCCTGCTGTGATGAGTGAAGAGTTAGGGGATATGACCTATAACCATGGAAAAGTATGAGAGAACTCAAGGGAATTTGGGGGACGGTCATTTGACTTTGAAAGCAACTCAGCAAAGTCTGGGGCAATGATCCACAGGCACTGTTACAGCAGCGTCTCCTGCTTTGTGGGGGAAAGATGACATTGCCCTCCCAAAAAGGTTGTGGCTGGAACAATGAGGAACAATTCCTTCACCAAAAGGGTCACCAGGCATTGGAACAGGCTGCCGTGGGACGTGGTGGGGGTCACCAACCCTGCAGGTATTAAAAAAGCAAGTAGATGGCAGCACCTGGGGAGAGGGTTTAGTGGCAGCTCTGGGTGGGCAATTGCGCTCAATTTCCTTAAAGGTCTTTTCCAGCCTAAATGATTCCCCAGTTCTCTTTCCTTCAGAGGGAGATGCTCTGGTGTGTCAGGGAGATACTGTCACGAGCGATTGCTCGAGGACAGCTCTGGTCCTGGGGAGGTGGTGGCTGCATCTGAGTGCAACCCCAAACCAGCAAACACAGTCCTGCTGCTGTCCCTCAGCTTGGTCCTGTGCACCACGAGACAGTCAGATTTGGGCAGCATTTCAGGGTGTTTTCTACTCACAAACCCCGTCAGTCCTACAGGCTGGGCCACTGCTGTTCTCAGAATCAGACCCTAAAACTCTAAACTCTTCTGTCCTTTTCAGTGTATTGGAACCTGAGTTTCATTTCTTGCAGTCCAGAATGAACATCATCTTCGCACACCCTGAGCTGGTGGGTGAATCTGTGGTAACAGAGATGTCCTGAGAGCTACATCTTGGCTCCACTGAAGTCCAAGATATGCTGGATTTCACTTGCTGAAGCCAAGCAGGATCTGGAGTTGGCCTCAGCTCTCCCCTCATCCTGAGCCCAACATCCTTGGGCATCTCTGCAACTCAACCACCACCCGAACTCAAGAACATGGAGTTCAAAAATTTCTATCTTTTGCTTTCCTTGGTGAAGCCAGGGGCTTCTTGAAGTGAAAATTACCACCACAAAACACAGCAACTACAGAGTCTCCCAAAAAAATCCCAGTTTTCCACCCTGAGTGAGAAAACAAAAATCAGAGAAATAGACTGGGGAATCAGGGTGTATTCAAAAGGAATGTGCATTCATGAAGGCTCTTGCAGCAGTTTCCCTGTGCTTCCCACAGACCAGGAATTTGTGTTCCTACAGGTTGGGGTGAAACTGGAGCCCCACGTCCCAGGGGGCACAGGGTGAGCACACATGGAGCCCTCCCCAGCATGTGCCAGGGCTGTGGAAGCTCATTAAAATGGACTGAGCCATGTGCCAGCTGCAAATGCAAAGACAGGTCTTTTCAAATAAGCCCCATTAGTTCCACATGTGCGTCTGATAGATAATTTTTTTTTTCGTTACATAACATGAAGCCAATAATTATGGAAATGACTGTGAGGATCCAGATAGTCTCCACAAGAAAAAGGCAGAGAGAGGGAGAGCAAACAATACCAGAGACTTTGCAGGGAATTTTTTTCTCCCCTAATGCACCCATCCTTAGCAAACTCCTCGCGCAGAGCCCTCTCCAGCAGAGCAAAGGAAGGGAATTGGCTCTGGGAGCAGCAGCTCCCTGGAGCTGCACAGGGCCTTCAGCTGCAGGATTAAAAGCTGGCTAAGCAGTCACATACCCAGCCCTGAGGCCACACAGGCAAATGGCTCTCCTCACCCCCAAAAAATGTGGAGAATGTGCTGGAAGGAGTGCAAAATCTGGTTCTTCCCTCAACTGCTTGTAGCTAGTTTGCTGTAAATTCCTTGGTTGGGGATCAAATCTGGAGGCAACAAACATTGCAACCAGTATTTTTCAGAAAACCATTTATGTATCAATCTGTTTATAACAAATAGCAGATCTCTATTCACACCCAAACTGATTTATTCTCTCTCGTGCTTGCTCACACCCCACCATCCCCACTCACACTCATCTGACAAGCAGAGCACAGATCTGCGTGCAGCAAAGCTGGGCACATGGGGAGGAAAGAAAGAGGAACACACAGGTTTTTAGTGGGAATATAGTTATCAAAACAACATTATACAATTGGGAAAAAAGAAAAGGGGGGGGGGGAAGTAGAGGTGGTCATGTAAACTGCTGTCCCTATCTGGTCAGCACAAATCTCTTGTGGGCTTAGGTCAGTCTGTTTGACACAGCTAGAGGTAATTGTCTGTGTTAACCATTAGAAGCTCCCAGGTCAAAGTTCCCTGCGAGCTGCCTCTGTTCCCTGCCAGTATTCCCTGTGTCTGGCTCAGGTAAAATGCAGGCAGCATTCCCCACCCCTGTCCTTGTCCCTTTTGGAGAGCTCAGCGCAGCAGGGAATGAGACCCCAAACTGCAGCTTCCAGCCTGGATGCTCCCCACGGAACATCTGACCACAGCAAACAAAACCAAAGAGCAGAGCTTATTGTTCCTGGTGTAGTGGTCAGGAGATGTCCTGGGCAGGCAGTGAGGCCTCAGAGTGCCTGGAATAAAACTCCAGCCCCGACCCTGGAAAAGTCCTGGGATGCAATCGCAGGACAAGGAAAGCTGTGACCCTAAGGAAGAGCATGGCAGTGGCGTCACTTGCTGTCTGTGGAAGCATCTGGAGGACTTTCTACCTCCCTTCTCATTTTCTGCAGGGAAACCCCCACTGTCTGAGGGAAAAGGGGGTGATTTAGTTGTTTGTCACGAAAGGAGACAAAAGGAAGCTTGGCTTCTTAAAATCTCTCAGCTGCCTTCTCTCCCAAGGTGTCATCATGGTGGAGACACACAGGATTAGCATGGCTGTTCCCACCTTTCTGCAGGAAACAGAGGAGGTATTTGAGGCTAGCTGCTCTTTCTGTCTGGGCCAGCAGTTTTTAATTAGAGTTAAGGACATCTGGAAAGGCCCTTCCAGAGGCACAGTCAGTGCTGAACTGTTTGCTTCCCTTGGAGAACAGGAGCAGAGCAGCCAAAAGACAATCCATGTCCCAAATATGTCAAGGGTTCTGGAAAGAGCCTTTGGGAGTGCAGAGGCACTGAATGACCCTCAGAGCACCTCTTTGCCCCATGTCCTCCACCTGGGGGAACTGATAAAGCTCAAAAATCACACCCCATCAAAGCTTCCAGCTTCTACAACAGATCTCTCCTGACTTCTCCCAAGACAAGACACAAACCCCAGGCATCTTCAAGAGGGATTATTTCCCTTTCTGGCTGTGGGAGGAAAAGTGTTTTGGGGACTGGTACACCCAGTCCCTCCATCCTCTCACTAGTCCCCCACTGCTATGATTTGCTACCTGGAGGCAAATCAATGTGATACAGGCCCCTCTTCTTCATAACAGCTCAGCATGAAGAATTCCTTCCCATCTTCCCACAGATCCTTGCCAACAGAGCAAACCCAGAGCACCACTAAGAGCAAAGACTGAAATCACTGTGAGATGAGCAAGGCCCCCAGCAGAGACAGCAGCTGAGGAATCAGCCTAAGGCTCTGTAATCCTGGCAAAAACAGTTTCAAAACACACTTTATCTAGTGAGGGTGCCTTAGAGCTGTGCAGGGAATTGTTTCATGCAGCCCTTTCATGGAGAGAGGAGCTGGAGAGCAGTAGTCCCTGAAATAATTCACGGGGCTTTTAGCAGCCTCTATTACTCACTATTGGAAGGATTGCAGCACTCATTGTTTCATTCTGGCAGCCAAATCCTCCTCCACTAAAATAAATAACTATCAAGGATGCATCCCAGCTTCAGAGCTTTGGTTTACCCACACAACAAAATCCTTATATCCTCCATCAAGTTTGTCTCTTGATGGTCCAGCAGCTGCAGTAGTCACTGGGGCTTTCCCATTACCATGCAGGGCATCCTGCACAGTCCTCCAAGCACTCAATGTCCATCAGTTCAGGGAGAGCCTGTGAGAACATCTGGCACAAATCTGAGCATGTACAAAGTCAGGGCTGAGCTCCAGGCTGGTTCTCAGGCACTGCTGCAAGGAACTCGACTGATAGCATGAGAAGAGTCCACCATGTGGAACCAAACAGGACAGAGAATTAAAATCATTAGTGCCTCTCAGTTGTTTTAGATGCTGAAATAAAAGCTCAGTAAGGAGGTTTATTCCAGTAAGAGCTGAATCAGAACAGATGGAGAAGTGCAAGCTATTATTTCATACAGCAATGACACGGACACTCCATTTGTTTATCCAGATCTCTGTCTTGCCCTGACTCACTGGCTTCTCATCTCAAAGATTTCTTGCTTAGCTTAGTCATTTCTGGGTAAATTATTTTCCAGCTTTTGATGTCAAATGTAGCTCTTCTTGTTCATTATAAACCAACAGAGTGATCTGCTCCTATTTGTGCACCGGCTTTGCTGCTTGATCAACTTTCCAGCATGAGCAGAATAAATCCCAGGGAGAGCTTCTCAGTAACCCAGTTTTTGTTAGGTGAAAAGCAGCTCCTTTTTGGTGGCCATGGTGCTTTTTGAGAGGGTGACAAGGCTACTTTTGTCAAACTCTGACTCCAATCAGACTTAGATTTTGGCTAAATCAAATCTCCTCAGACAGTCCTGCCCTCTGTTTCCCCAAATGGTGAATTATTTCAGTTCATTTCATCTGGACCCTTCTTTTCATTTTTGCCAGGAGGAGCAGTGTATTCTCATAGAGAAGCCCTCTCCTGCAGCTCCTGTAGAACATCTCCAGCAAAGCCACAAGCCCAGGGGACCACAAATTGAGCTGAAAACCCTCCCTGGTTTGGAGGATGGATGCATGACCTATGCCAGAAACATCCATTTAAAAATCCCCTTACAGAGGAGCTCGTTCTGAGACAAGGGGGGGGACACGGATTCCAGCAGCTTCCACCTAAATCAGAATCCAGCTTCGGGTCTAGATGGCTGTGGGTGCCCCAGCCAGGATCTGACCTTATCTGGTGATTTTAGGGGGAGGAATGAGACCTCAATAATTGGCAAAAAGCTGACAGGAGGAGGGAGGAGGCTTCATCTCCTCCGCTCCTCAGTGCCAGCTCTCCAATTCACACCATCCCCACTTGCACATCAGCTTTTAATATTTAATTGCAGCTCTGCCAAGGGACTTTGCCTCCTCTCTTGCACAGGAGGGGGAGAGGAAGGAGTCAGCAGCGTGGTGCTGGAGAGCCCCAAGGAGGCTATCAAATGGCAGATCTCGGGCAGAGGGAAGCGCTCTAGCATGTAAGTGATTTTACACAAAAAACCCTCCCAGATCACAGGAGATGGAATGAATTAATATCAGAAAAATCCTGTAAACCCTTAGCAACTGGGGGATGCTGTGCTGGTTGTGGGAACTGTTCAGGGTGGGCTGAGAAGGGTATTTTCATCCACTGCCTCTACTGTATATAAGGAAAAGGAGGGATAGGGAATACTTCCCTCCTAACAGGCTCCTTTTGCCACAAAGTGAATCCCTGGAGGGCCCTTAACCTGGAATTGTTTAATGTTAGGCACCACCACAAAAATGGGAAACAATCCCTGAACTGTGGGAGGTGGGAGCCTGTGATCTGACAAATCTGTCTGTTCCCTAACACCATGGGAAATGACCTGGAAAACAAAAAAAGGAAATTTTTTAAGCAACTGGTGAGAAATACATCTCCCTCCCTCTGGTCTTGATTTCAGATGTCTGAAAGGCATGAGAAACGAGGCAGAGATTCACAAGCTGCTGAATGATGTTCCTATCCCCCCAAAAATCTGTCCCTTTTGAGTCCATCTGGACGTGGACACACAAACATGGGTGGACAATGACTCTGGACACTGAATATTTTTCAGGCCAGAGCCACAGAAATTGCTGATGAAACATATTTTACAAGCTTTTAGAACAAATACTTTCAAAATGTAAATACAAGTACTGAATAATCCCGTAGTTCAAATGTCTGTGTCAGTAATTAAAAAGCAATTACATATAACTTGTAGGTCCCCAGAGCTCTGTCTACATTCAGAAAATGAACCCCAGGTGACCTAATGTACTTCCAAGTGTCAGATCAGTCACTGCAAATACAATGCCTGAGACTTCTGCTGCACATTGCTGAAGTCTGGAAAACAAGAACATTTTTGGCAGAGGAGGTCAAGGGGTACTTAAATCTCAAGTAACTGTCTGAATCCAGAGTTGGTTCAGGTCTATGTGACACTGGAAATGTAAGAAAATTTTAACTAATGATGCATACACAAATTCCATCAAATACCTTTTAAATTATTTAAAGCTAATTTTCTTCACATTTTTTCCCTCTCACTGTCACAGAGATGAACTTGGGGATCTAACAGAATGAGATAAGTGGTAGACAGAGTAGAAAAGACCAATTCCCTGCATTAAGTGTGATTTAGTTTAACTTGTGTCTGCTTTAACCCCATTTTGTTTTTCAAAAGTGAATTTAAGTAATGAGGTTTGCAGATGTATCAGTGAAGACAGCATTTGTTCCACACCCTTTACTGCTGCACCAGTCCCATGAGTGGAGATGGACACTGATTTTTGGCCTCTTTTCCCTGAGTCTTCACATCCAGCACCGTAACCTTTGCTCTCTTGTTTCAGTGCCAGCAGACAGAAAACATGGAAAAAGCTGAGAAGCTGAGGCCAGCTCGGTCCTTCCCTTCTCTGGGCCATTCTCCAAGGAGCAATCCAGAACTCAGGGCAGTTCTTCTGAGGAAAGCTGTGTCTGTCTCGGAACTGGTGGCCAGGTGGGTGGTGAATCTGTGCCTGCAGTTCACCTCAGCTCTCAGGGGGTCCTGGGAGGACTCTCCCTCTCCCACCTCTGTAACAAACAAATCTCACTCTGATAAGTTCTTTCCCAAGCACAGCATCCCAAATTGTCAGGTCTCAAGTGAGAGGCGGGTATTTTCTGTCACAAATGCTCCTAACTGTTACATATTTCCAGTGCATTATTAGGTCTGGGAAGATGAGTCCTGATTTAAAATCCAGACCCACCCAACAATCTTCACTAAATAAAATTACACAGAGCAATTTGCCCTTGACCCCAAGGACTGGTGCATTTCCTGGTGGACAATTAAAGCTTTATTCTTGATAGTTTGTAAGGTTCTGCAAGGGAAAGGAGCAAATGCTGGAGAGATGAGCTGATGGGGAAGCAAGTGGGGCATGGGCACTGCATCCCCTCCTGGTTTCTCTCGCTGTCTCTAACCAAAATGCTCCAGGGAGAGTCAGATTTCAGCCCAAGCCTCTGAAGGGCTGATTTTTCGTCTTGTTACAACCCATAACTGAGATCAGATCAAACCTCTGCCAAGCGTGAGACGAGTAAGATTAGGAAAAGAACCCAAAGTGCATCTCCCTCCACATAAGAGTGACAGAGCAGCTGTCAAGTCTGTCTCTTGAACTCCCCAGTTGGACAGTTTAGTTCCAAATATCCCCAGACTGGTTTGTTTTCACTGTAAATAGTCACCTCGCTGACAGGGACTTTGGAGAAAGCTGAGAGTGCACTCCCCAGAGCACAGAGGAGAAGGAAGGTGGTTTCTTCTGCAAAGGTAGAAAAAAAACAACGGTGTTTTATTAGGTCAGGTACTGACTTGGTAAATCCCTTTACATTAGGTTAAAGCTGAATAGATTGACTTCCTGGAAAGCCTGACTTCAGCTCCAAGCTAGAAATGAGCAAAGTGCACTAATACACCTCGTTCAGGCAATGTCAACCCCCAGCACAGCCTCCACCAATGGGACATGGATGGGACACGTCTGCACGGAGCTGGGGAGGAGAGGGCTCACAACGGGTCTGGAAGGACTGCACCGACCTAAAACAAGTCCTCTTTAAGAGATTTCCTACATCTCTGTCACTCTTCAAGTTTGCCTCTGGAGTCTATTGGGTTTGATATTGTCCAGAGGGTAGGGGGAGGCAGAAAGAGCCTGTCCACAATACACAAAAATATATTCAAGATGAAAATGGACTAAGGTGCCACCTCCTGTGTTCCCTGCAGGTACCAGCGCATCCTGGACTGTGAGAGAAACACGACTAAGCAAGAGCATCCCAAGGTGAGAGCCAAAGGCTCAGACCAGGTGGTACAGGTTGTCCTCACAACATAATGCTACAGTTCTTGGTAATAAGACACAAAACCCCAGGATTTTCTGCAATAACTGGTGCTGTTCTGAGGACATCCCAGGACAGGTAGAACCAAGTGCCTCTAAGTATGTACAGATGGACTGATATAAATAAGATGCCCCAGGATGGAAATTTCATATATTTGTATGTATAATATTCAGATTGCTATGGAGTGAAAAAAATTGTAGAGGTAGAGACTAAACAGAGGACAATCCAGAAGTGAAGGACCTGGAAAAGGATTTCATTCCGGCTTGAATGTGAGGGAAGGATCCAGCCTGAGGTAAAGGTACACAAAGTCATTAAGAAACCCAGAGAGCTGCACTGGGCTGGCAGGGATGAGACACTGGGGCATCTCTGCCCCCCTGCACCACCAGCTGGAGGTTTTTTGATGTTGCCCTGTGTGTTTCAAATTAGGCCCTTGTGTCATTTGTCACTCTACCCAGCCATTCCATCAATTTCCTGGCGCTTTTGACTGTTACGGGACATAGACATGAAGTTCACGAGTAGAATTCTGCTCCCAGCTGCATTTAGATGTCTGCATTTCAGCATCTGAAATGGAATTCCCCCCAAACAGAAGCTGTGACTGCTGTTCTCACATCATGGCAAAGGGCACCTCCCACCTGCCAGTGTCCCTTACATTTTGATTGCAAACTCATTGGCACAATGTGCAGTTCTCAGCTCTGTATCTGCTCATTTGACCCTGCTTTGTGAAAGGAGCCTCTTACAACCTGGAATAAAAAAGATAACACAGAGGAAGCCAGATATTCTGGACTTTATCCAGCTTTTCTGCTAAAGATGGTGTTGTTGCCCACAGATCACAGAAAGATGAATTCCACCTAACAAAACAAAAGGCAGAATCTGAACATTTTTATTTTCAGCCCAGGTTTCTAAGAGGAAACTGGAGGCTTCTTATTAAATGATAGAGGGGGGGAGGTTCTGATTGTTTGAAAACACATTTTCATAGAATAGGAGGATGGAGATGGGAATAAAACAATAATCCAAGAGGCAAGATAACCACTGGCCATATTTTTTCTGCTCCAAGGCTTCCTTGCATGTTCATGGGCAAGTCAGGAGGGTTCACTGGAAATAGGCAAGACAGAAACTTCCACACTTCAAAAATGGGCCAGAGTTCAAAATTTTTCCCTGACATTTACTCCAGAGAACATAAAAACTGATGGGACACTCTTTCATTCCAAAAAGTTAGAAAATCAACAGATGTGATGCTTGAAGTAGAAGAGCAGGAAATAAAAATTTCACATTATTTATTATTGAAGTTATATAAGAAACTATTTTAATGGTTTTGGTTTGATTTTTTCAGCTCATGGAAGCAAGACATCCAGCACAGAACAAAGCTATTCCAGTGGGGAAAAACTATGCCTTATCTCAAAATCATCCCTGTGATACGTGCTCAAGCAAATCCACAGAGGGTGTTGCCATCCCTAAGATTGGTGCTCCAACCAGGAATTTCCAAGGACTCCTGCCCAACTCTGACACCCCTAAAATCACCCCACACTCCAAGAGTTCACGCTGTGCTCCACTGGAGACAGCATCTCCCAAAGGCCTTTTGAGGAGGAGGGAGGCTGCTCACGCCAGCATCCTGACAACAATCCAGCCCCTGAGCATGGAGAGCAAACCCCACACAGACCCAGCCTTGCTTTCCCCTCTCCAGAGCATCCCGAGGAAGGCGCCATGGAGTCCTGCCACCACCTCATGGAAGGAGTCTGCTGCAAAGGTCAGTAGGTGCTGTTCTTCAAAAGCCTCTGGAAGGATATTTTCTTTGAATGTTATCGCTATAAGGACTTCATGGTGGGGCTTCATCACCCTCTGATGTCAATCCCTAGGCACGGGGGACAGGTTTCCCTGTGGATGTTTATGTCTAGTGCCATCCAGCTCTGGGTGGTTTAATGGCACCAGGGGTGGAGGTCAGATGTTCCACAAATGATTTCCTGTGATGATCCTGCTCCTGGAGAGGAGTGGGTAAGAATGGGAAGCCAAGAGAGACCTACATCAAGGACACCCTATCAACATGGAGTTGATATCATCTGGAATTTTAATTATGGATGAGATCATATCAGAAATGGTCATGTATGACATCATCCACATGAGGAGCTGGTCCTTCACTGGGAGTGCAGCAAAGGACAGCACCAATCACTACTGGGTTTGAGACACCAAAAATAATTGTGGGAGTTGGTAAAGGAAATGAATGGATAATCCTGACTCTGAACAGTGGCCTCAAAATCAAAGATGAGTAGAGAATATATCACTTAGCTCTGGAAATGAGGCAGAGCATCAAAAAGCTGTGAAGAGCAGCCCTTGGAGAGAACAGAGCGAAGCCAAGGCTGGGTCCTACAGGTCAAAAAGTTCACCTTTTCCTCTAGAAAGCCTCTGGTGCAGTCACCTTCCCCACACAGGGCCTTTGTGCAGTTCCTCTCTTCTCTTTGAGGGATTTACCTGTTTCTCTGCTGTTGTTCCCACACAGGCAGGGAAGCTGTCCTGGGACAGGCAGGGGACCATCTCCTCGGTGCCAGACGCATCTGACGACCCAGCCATGGGCAGAAGCTGTGAGTTGAACTTATTTTGGTTGCCAGGCATCATTGTTACTCTATTTCTGCCTCATAGTTGCAGCTGGGAAGGGTCTGCTTGCTCCTTACACGGAGCTGTATTTCCCACGGAACCCCACAGCAGACACTGACCGGGCAGTGTGGGTCCTGCCAGGACTGGACACTCAGGAATGTGGCCAAGGATAGGGAGCACAGAGAGCAGACGACCCCTTGACTGCAGCCCTGATCAGTCCCACTGCACAGAGCTGGCAAATCCCAGCACAGCCGGGATCAGGGCCAGGGATGAGTCCACAGAGCCATGCTGGCTCTCCCCGTGCCGTTATCCCAGCAGTTAAAAATAGCTGCTATTAAATACCAAGGCAGAAAGACATCCATGTTTAGTTTGGGATGAGTAATATCTCCCTGCACCTCAGCCTTGAGGAGAGGAAGAGGGAGAGGTTCCTTTGTACCTAACTAAGGAGCCTTGGCTGGGCTCCTTTTTGAATTTGGCAGCGGTGGTGTATCAGACAGAGTCATCCTTGGCTTAAGATAGGGCACGTAAGTGATCCCTAAAGTTATGATATCATCGGGACTAAAGCAGGTCAGGGATATTTCAAGGCAAGAGGCATCTGTCAAGAGTGAGAAATCCAAGCTTTGCATGGGAAAGAGTTGAATTTTGCCAAACTTTGCTGTTTGACTTGGGAGAGAAAAGAAACAGGTCTCCAAAAATCTCATAGCAACTGGATTAGAGATCACTGGACCATCCTGCCTTCTTTGGCCCTGGATCAGGAATCCAGGGTCCCCTTAAACCATATATTTAGGATTTCTTCTTTTTCCATTCTATTTCTTTCTTGCTTTTCACACAAGAAGGGGGAAAAGGATCACACGCTGCCAGGATTTGAAACCCTGTATTTAATTACCAAACTGCATGGGAAAAGAAATCTCCTACGTGAGCACACAAATGATAGAGCTGAGGCTTCCACAGCATTGCTGGGATTTTTTTTTTTTTAGTATCAGAGTACATGATGTCACCACGCTATCTAGCTAAATGCTGTCACAGTTTTGGGTGCCTTTTTCAGCGCCAGGGACATCTTTTCCTCTGGCTGGTGAGGGATGAATCATGGCCTATCTTAGAGCCTTACACCACTCCCCAGGCCCTGACTCAAAGGCCTTGTAATAGCCATAGCTTCATGTGGCCATGCTTCATCAGAAGGGCTTTGTGTGAAGTTCTTCTGGGAAGGCAATTCCATCCAGGGAGTTGGGAATACGACAGCTACTGCTGAGGTAGGTGCTGGATTTGCTCTGGGAGTTGTAATGTTTCCTAAAACAGTCCAGGAACCAGCTGTCCCAAATCCCTCTGGGACAAGACACGTCCAAGGCCATACCTGGGCTGTGTTCCGTCATTCCCGTGGAGCGAGAGAGATGTTGGTGCTCCACGAGCCCCAGCAGTGACCAGGGCAGATCCTCTATGGGAGCCTCCTCACCATCCCACAGGGACAGCCCCACTGCCCTTCCCTAGGGATGAGGAGGGGACATCCCAGACCTGGGATGGGGGAAGCAGTGTCAGGTGGTTTGAAGCCACACAATAATGTAAGTTAAGCACAAACCACAGTTCTCAGGGGCTGGGATGCCTGATATGGAGGACAACAGCTTGGCAGGGTTCAAGACAGCTCTGCTGACTGGCATGGGGCTTATCAGCAAACACAGATCGGTCTGGAGCTGAATAACTGTGCACAAAGGGGCTGCATCTCTTCCCAGGCACAGCACAGCCAACCTGAGACACTGCAGCAGGCCCGAGCATCGCTCAGAGGGGATGGCTGCTGCACCCCTTAGGAAAGTCCATTCCCAGGCAGCCAAACCAGCTGGGCTGTGTCCCTGCTCACACTGGCCATATCAGATGATCCGGAGGAAGCTGCCACCAAAGACGTCACCAAGTCATTAATTAAAGAGGTCCAAGCGGCTGTAGGCTGCAGAAATGAGATTAAACTGAGCACTGGAAGACTTACACAGCAGAACAAAATTCTTCCTAGGAAGGAAGACAGCAAATCAAGGAACCATTTTTCCCAAAGGGAAATCGTTGAAAGCTTGAGTCCTTTAATATTCAAAAGGAGACGGCACCAGCTAATTTACTGCAGGTAGAGTCTCCTGAGTACTCTGGATTTAAAAATCAACAATTTCTAGATTAATTTTGGCAATCAGAGAGAGGGAATTGTGGCCAAGGAAGAGAGAAGAGGGACATGCACGTGGGTTTGTGCGTGTGTGTATTAACAGTGCTCCATTATCCAGGGCTTCCAGATGAAAGGCACACGGGGATGTTACCTCAGTTCAGAGCAAAGAAGAAACAGGAGCCTGACGTGACTGCAAATCGCAGAGCAACCAGGCAGCCTCAAACCTGCCTGCAATCCCCTCCTCCCCCTCTCTATCCTATTCTGTGCTCGTTTCGACCTCTACCCACGGGAAATTTTCAAAGCAAGGAGAGGAGGCGAAGGAGAGGGCAGGAAACACTGGGGTCCCCCATCCTGCGGGCAGGGAGAGCCAGGTTTGGTTCAAGGTTTGCTTGGCAGGGGAGGCTTCTTCCCCGGCTGGCTGCAGCCCGCTCCGCTGCGAGGGGGTGCGGTGCCATCTAGCGACAGCGGAACCGCCGCATTTCCACCCCAAAATCCGCCTCCGCAAGGATGCTCCGGACGCGGTGTCCCAGCCCGGCGGCGGGGGGAGGCTGCCACCCTCCCTCTCTCCATGACCTGCGGCCTCGCAGCCATCACCCCGCCGTCTGCATCACGCTGTTCAGCAGACGGGCTCGGGAGAACATCGCTAGTGAACTGGAAAGGTCTGAAAGGCCTGGGGAAAATGCTGATTTAAGATAAAAGGCTGTGCTCGTGCTACAGACTGCTCCGAGTTCAAGGAAGCTCTGGCACTTGTCATGATACAGACTCCTGCAGTCAAAATAATCCTTAAAAGCTCATTTCCCTTTCAGCAGTTGCTTTTCATGGGCATGAAAAGCAGGAGTTGAATGTCAGGACTCCTATAAGTGGCCAGTCTATCCAGCTCTCTGCTTTGTGCCTCTGCTACTGGGGCAGGAGGGAATCTTGGGGTATTTAAGCATGAGATCCATCTTATCGCCCGACTGAAGCAACCCAGATGGCAAGAAGAAGAGGCAGCAGTAAGTGTCATCCATCCCCATCAGCTCTCCCAGCCCCTGGGGCAGCTGATTAGGAAAGCTGGGATCGCAGACATTTTTTGGGGAGGCTGCCATGGGAGCGTGCAGTAGTTCCCAGGCAGTTGTGGAGAGCAGGGGAGGGATCAGCCTCTGCTGATCAGCCTTGCTGAGCTCTGCCAACAATCAAAGCAGACAAGCTTGTCCCTCCTAATTGGCTTTTCCTGCAAGCCCCAGTCTCTGCTTTCACTCAGTCTAACCTAGAGAGCCTTTCCCTTGCTAAGACCCTCCTGCCCTTTTCACTGGGCTTCCAGCAAGAGCCACCCCATCTCAGTCAAGGGCTCAGGGCTGCCCTCTGCTCCAGACCCCCGGTCTGCTGATCCTTCCCATCATACTCTCAGTGCCTCTCAGAAAATCCCAGTGCCCAAAGGATTTATTTTTTCCTTCATTTCCTGCTTTCTAATTAGTTGCTGTCTTCCAGACGGGAGGACAAAACCCTTTCCCCAGGAGCTGTGCAGAGCTGTCAGGTAGCTCAGGTCTCTCAGGGCTGCAGGAGCAGTTTGCAGGGCACTGATGGGGACACACGTGGAAGTCACAGCCCCCAGCAGAGCAGGTCCTTCCCCTGGGGATGGAGAGAGACAGCAGGAGTGTGAACAGCCAGCCACGTGTGCACACAGAACATGCATGTGTTGCAGAGGAAGAGAGTCCACACAAATATCCACATGCACCCTGTGTGTTCCTGCCAGGCACAGGCAGGCCATGACACACAAATACCCTCTGTGAGCTGCTGACTGAGCTGATTTGCTCTGCCCTTCACCTACTGCAATTCTGTCCCTCCATCCACATGGAATAAACAAGGTATTTAAGTCCCCAGTGTGCTGCTGTGTTTGCTGACACCATTGCTGCCCACTTCGTGCTACCTGAGCGGGTGTGTGTTTGCTGACAGCCCTTGCCATCCCCAGCCCTCTGCCCCACCACCTGGCTGGCCATCAAGGACCTGTCTATCAGCCTCTTGACAAGTCTTTTTCAGAAAAAAAAATCCTTATTTATGGAAGGAAACAACAAAGAGCACAGAGACCACACCAGAAGGAGGGGTGATGATCTCCCGAGGCATCAGGCTTAACACAGACAGCAGGGGAATGGCAATTCATAGCCCTGCAGGATAGTTAAAGAAACTGGGCTGTGCTAGAGAGGAGCTGGGCCCTTCCAGGAGCCTCAGTGAAAACAGGTGGTCATTTGGAGCTGGATGTGGTGGGATGCCATGTGATGTTAGCAAAGAAGCCATGTCTCATGATAAACTGCAGCCTGGGTGATGGGTAGCACCCTCTCCTGATACCTGCAGACCCACAGGGAAAAGAGAGGGGCAGCAGCTCCTCCAAACAGCCCTGTGAAAGTCCAGCAAAACTATTCAGGAGAAGTGCATAAAAAAAAAAAATCTCAGAACTTAAAGGGGGTTTATATAAAGAGGGAGAGAAATATTTTACATGGGCACATAGTGACAGGACAAGGGGGAGTTCTTTAAAATTGAAAGAGGAGAGATTTAGATTAGATGTTAGGAAGAAATTTTTTACTTGGAGGGTAGTGAGGCATTGAAATGGGTTTTCCAGAGAAGCTGAGGATGGCCCATCCCTGGAAGTGTTCAAGGCCAGGTTGGATGGGGCCCTGAGCAACCTGGGATCGTGGAAGTTGTCCCTGTCCATGGCAGGGGGTTGGGAACTGGATGATCTTTAAGGTCCCTTCCAACCCAAACCATTCTTTGTTTCTGTGAAACTGGAAAATCAGCATCAGTTGCTTGGCCCTTTGGAACAAAAAGCGTGGAGTGTTTTATCTCAGGTGATGGACACTTCTGGTACTGGCACAGCCAACTCACATCTTTCATTGTCACAGGGTGCTGTCCTCAAACACACACTCTCTGAAGGTGTCAGAAAAGCAAACCAGAGAGAGAACAGCTGGGCGTGGTTCGCTGTTACTGGGGTCATCAGTCAAATTGCTATCCCAGCCTGCTAAAGCTGGAAAGCCCTTGCTTATGTTTGTATTTGCCGGTTAGCTCAGCCAGGCAGGATCACCAGCCCTGGCACACAGTTAACCCACCATTAACAAGCTAAAAATAGTAATTTGCCTTTGCCCAGCTGAACTTTGAGGGCAATCAGAGTCCTCCAGCCCTGAGTGTTTTATTATTATTATTAGTCTCCAAACACCTCCCAGAGCAGCCATGTGTGACACCACATTGCTGCAAGGATGGGAGCAATTCCCAGCTTACCACAAAGCAGGTAGAGTTGTTGTCCTTCTTCAGTCACTTTCCCAAAGTAATTTTTTTCCTTCTTGGTTCTAAAATACTGGAACTGATGAGGAAATAGGGAACCAGACAATGTAGGCAATCCCTGTCACCTTCCCAGCTTTTCTCTTAAACTTTGGCAGTGGCCAGAGGTGACGGGGGCCTGGCTGAGCGGATCCCAGCTTGAGGACATGACAGTGAGTCAGGGAAATGCCTCTTCCCCATTGCACCACTGCCTGGATGCATCCCCTGTCCCGTACCAGGTTACACCAGGGGTATTTTGAATGAATAAATTCTGAAAATAAGCCAGGGCCTCAGCCTTTCCCAACCCCTGCGCGGGATTGCTGGGACTCATGATTGACTCAGTCCGGTGGAAGAGCAATTCCACTGTTCCCTAAAAATAGACTAAGTGGTTCATCCTCTCAACATAGCCCAGCACTCTGAGATAAAACCAGCTGCCAGAGACCACTGGGAGGCAGTGAACGGGGCCGAGGGTGTGGGGTGTGGAGCAGGGCTCCTTTTAGGATACACGAAGGGCTGCCTGGCCCTGGGTTTCACACAGATTTTCCACTGGGGCTGTCTGAGACGTGATTCACCTGTTGGGACTACAGAGACTTCCCTGTAAGTAATTTGGGGGTAGATTAGAGTGGGGTGAAGTGTTGCATGGATATGAACCTCAGACTGATCCTAAAATGCAGGGCAAAGGAGGATGCTTAGTGCCTCATGCTATGGAAGCAGATCATGGAAAACCATGGATTTTGTTCTGTTGGCCCAGAGCTCGGTAAATCCTGCTCTCTGCTGCAGGTGTGGTCCATGTAGGGTGGCTTTGGTTTGGTTCAAGACCATGGTTTAGGGCACCTGGGCATGTTCCAGCCAGACACAGAGCATTGTAACTGTGTGCTTTTCCTCCACCCTGAAAAGTCCACAGGTTCGAGGAGGAAATTCATGGGGACAGATCTCAGTGGCTATTGTCTCCTCCAAAAAAATACTGTTATTTACTGTGACTCTGGTCACTGTGACCACAAAAAGGGGAATGAATCTATATGGGATCCAGCTGAGCCAAATGGATGCTGGGGTGGAGGGGACACCTCCCAGACCCAAACCGGGATTAGGACTGGTAGGGGGCAGCCAGCAAAACGTGGACTGTTCAGAAGGAAACAAGCTTTGCTTCATCTTACATCCCTAGGGAACAGGAGGCAGGAAGGATTAGTTAAGGAGGGAATTTCTTTCTCTTCCTCTTCAATCTCTGTCTCCAGAGAGGGTTGAAAATTGTGTTGGTGACCCTGAGCCAAACAAAGGGCTTCAGGAGCCTGTGGGGTCAGCAGCCTTAATATGGCCATATCCCACTCCCTGATTGTGCTCATGTAGGTGGAAGGATACTCTAAAAACCTGGGTCACTCTAAGTTGGAGCAGAAATGTGCCCTCATGTGTGCACGTGTGTGTCCCACACCTGATTATCCATTTGCCTTTTGGCTCTCAGGTCTGTCTCGTGGTCAGCCCTGGGGCTGCCCCTCAGTCACTGTGGGAAGGGCCTGGTCTGAGCTGAAAGCAGGTTTTTTTCTGCATTTGTCAATGGCTGATATTTCCTTCTGAGATTCACGTCCTGCTGATGGCTGCGAGAATAACAGAAATTCTGTAGCTTTCTCCAGTTCCCTCTATGTATTCAGTTTTCACCCAAATCTTTACATTTAGAAGATGTGTTAAGTATCTGCAGATTTTTATTAGAGAACACAAATTTAGGGAAAGAGAGGCGGAGTTGTCTTTCTTTCCCTATGCCTCGGGTACAGATACCTCCTTGTGAGAAGAGGCAAAATATAAAATCCAGTATTCTTGTCCAGGTGAAGTGGTACGTGATTCTAGTGGCAGTTAAGGGATTCAGCATGGATGGAAATTTCTAGGAACATCTTGCAAAGGCTGTTTTCAGCCCTTGAATAGACTTAGTATTTTACAGGATACAAAAGCTTCCTTTTGGGGGAAACCAGCAAAGACACCCTAAACCTGTTACTAGAAGGGTGAAAATCCTTCTTCAGGACTGGTGAAAGTCCCAGGACTGGGTCTGAACAGGAATCTTTTCTTGGAGTACTGTACCTTACTGGTATCTTACTCTTTCAAGCCAACCATTTCCCTCCTCTCCCATATTCTCATTGGCAATTTGCCTTATTCAGACACAAATGGAAATTCCCAGAAATCTCAGTAGCTACAAGTGGGTTTGGGGTTTTCTCTTTAAAGGATACTGCTAAATTAGTTTGGGGCACGACTCTTCCTTCCAAAACAGTATTAAGTTTTCTTGGCTGCCAGCGATAAAAGCCGACAGCAGCATGGAAACGCTGGGACGAGAATAGAAAGCCAAGGCAGCGCCTTGCAGCTCCTCAGGGCACTTGGCATCCCTGCAATGCCCCCACGTAAACACCATGGCACGGCAAAGAAATGCTCAGGGATGCCTGCCACAGCCCTGGTCCCAGCTGGGATCTGCATCCCAGGCTGGATGTGAGGCCGGGGATGCTCTCGGGGCTCATGCCCGCACACACATTCCCAAGGTGTCTCCTCAGAGGGGTGAGAGAGGGCTTCCCTTAAAAGGTCTGGTATTTGTGGCATGCCGAGAAGCCCTCTCCCCAGGCTGAGGCCATTCCAGAGGGGAGCTCGGTGCTGCTTTCCCCGGGAGAGGGGAATTTAGAGGGAGGGAAGCTGCTGTCATGGATGGTCATCCTGAACTCTGGGCTGCAAGGACTGAGATGCTGCACTGCAGGAGGGGGTGGAGCAGGGAAAAGATTCTGGGAGAAGGATTAGAATAAAAGTCATCCTGATGATGGGATAGGTAAAATAGAGAAATGGGGGAATAAATGGAGCTCTCATTGGATGTAAGCAGGGGTGTTTATCAGCATTCCAGTGAAAACCTCTCTGTGAATAGAAGAGTCACTGGAGGGTACGAGAACGGTGCCAGCGTGAGCAGGGCGTGATCCACGATGTGTCAGAGGGCAGTGCTGGACACCCCCAGTGACACAGAGGGCAGTGCTGGACACCCCCAGTGACACCCAGCCAGGGACAGAGTCACTAAACATCCACTCAGCCTTTATTAGCCCTTTATTAATGTATTTATCCCTGTGTTCCTTAGCAGAGGAACACAGAGAATGAGGCAAAGCCGAGGGGACAGTCAGGGCTGCACCCACCTATCCAGGCCCTTGGTACCCAAAACGTGGGGTGATGGGTGATGCTGGAGCCCTCCCTGAGGAAAAACAAGCCCACAGCAGTTGGCCCACTCGGGAAGGCCACATCCCCAAACAGCAATGCCACTCGCAGCTGTCTCTCAGCAGAGCTTCTTGGCATTTTTTTGGTGCCAGGAATAGAGTCCTCCACATTCCTGGATTTTTGCAAAGGCCAGAAATAGCCCCGAGCTGCCTTGGGGCAGATACTCAGCTCTGCCTGAGGCTAAATTTTCCCAACTCTTCTCAGAAGCTCTTTAAATTACCTGGGGTGTCAGGATGCCGCTCCTGCAAGGGGAAGTCCAGCTAACACTGAGGAGCCAAAAACATTTGCAGAAGTGACCACAGATCATGAACCTTCAGCTGGAAATTGCAAAGAGATCTGATTTTGAAAATCAAGAGCAGGAAGCAAAACACTCCTCAGTAGATGTTTTTTCCTTCACCCCCTCCCACCCTCTCAGATTTGCAAATGCAACTTTATACATGTGCAAAATGTTAATTATTTGACTATAATTAGAAGACAATTCCTAAAAGCATGAAATGATAATTTAAATCTTATTTCCTCTTCAACACAGCTGGTCTTTAGTTACATTATTTTACTTCACTTCTTTGTTTAGCACCTTCCTCTGTTTCTGGTGCTTTTCAGCCCGTTTCCCACCCCAGAATTCACCTATTAACTCTATGTACCAGAGCTTTTGTAATGATTGCAAGATATGGCTTGCAGACAGCGTAAAATCTCTCTTAAACCCTTTCAAAAGGGAATTAATTATATTTATTTTATATATGTTAGTCATTACATTTATGTTCTATACCAGCAGTGCTTCCCACCTGCCAATCAGGGATCTATTGTACGTGATGCTGGACAAAATTATTTGAAAGGACAAGGTGTGGCCATGAAAGTTTAGAATCAGAAAAAAAAAAGGTCTTTTTAAGTTGTATAATTTTCATTAATCATCTAACTGTAATCAGTGCTGTTCTTACATCTGAGTTGGTAGGTGAGCTTGTGAAAATGTCAGTTCTCCCTTTTAATGTCAGTTCCTGGTCCATACAGTTATAACAAACAGGTACTCTTGGACCAAAACAGTAAAACCCACATGAATTCTATGTAAAAAGAACGTGTTTACAACTGCCGCTCTGTCACATAATGGGCCGATCCACGGCAGAAAGAAAAAGCTTGAATTTCCAACACTCACAGTCCTTTGTAGGACTGAAAATGTGAGAAAGTACTGCAGTTTGCAAAGAGAACAAAGTGTGATCCAGGCGTCAGGAGGGAGCACCCGTGAGGGTGAGTAGGGTGTTTTAGAGCATGACTCGTCCTCAGTCTCTGCTAGAGCCTAAAATCCCATCCATGCTCCCTGTTGCATCTTTGTCCCATCTTTTTTTCCCCTTCCTTCAGAAAAAACTGATGGTATTTTAACATTCTGTAAAGCCTCATCAGTGGGTCATGAGGGTAATGAGAAATAGAGAGAGATGCTCTCCCCTGCCCAAATCCTCACCCTCCCAGGGCTGCCCTTCCCTGCACACTCATCCCTGAAGCCTCCCAGGACCACTCACCTTTCCGGCAGCCTCCAAACCGGGGCAGCAGGGAGCCTGCCCTGCTTCCCACACCTCCTTCAGCGTGTGTCCCCTCTGGCAGAGCTTCCCTGTGGACCAGGGCCGCTGGCAGAGGGGTTAGGGCAGAGATTTAAACCTTTCCCCGCTGACTGAGCACTCCCGATGGGCTGCCTGGCCCCCGGATTAAGCAGCAGCCCTGGTTTCCCGGGTAGCTTTTATGGGTGCTCACCCATCTGTGCAAATTCCCCCAGGCCAGCCGTGGAGCTGTGCCGGTATTTAGGAGTCACTTTTGTCAGGGAATCGATTCTCTTGGGGGAGAAATTGGGAGGATGGTGGGACAGATGTGATTCTGCACATGCAGCCGCCATATCCAAGGGCAGAGGCACTTAGGAATGGGGTCCCCATCTGCAGGGATGTGCTTCCAGCTTTGGGAGGGGTCACTGAGCTTCTAAGTTTTCACTGGCACGAACAGCAGGGACAAGCAGGTGGGAATGGGGACACATCCAGTCACACAGGGGTGACACACACTCCTGGGTCAGGAGGTAGTGACCTTCTGATGGGGATAACCTGTGGCTGATCCCAGGCAGGGAGGAATACCAGCCCCAAATTCCCAGGAAACAACGAGCCCAGAGGGCCACAAAGCAGCATTTTCTTGTCAGTTCACCTCCATCCCCTTGGAAAAGAAAGGTATTTTCACCATCTGAAGAAATTCCTTGTTTTCCTGCCCTGATTTCGCTGGTGCCAAGGAGCTCCAGGACATGGGTCCTTTTGCTCCCACTGGCCTTTGGGTACTGGTTTGGGTCCTGCACCGTGGGATGCCCCGAATGTCCCGTGGTACCGGAGCTGTGGCATAGCCAAGGGGTGAGACCACAACATGTCTGTGCTCCAAGGCACAGGACATGCCAGGCCCAGCAGCCGACATGGCAAACCCAAAATTGACCTGCAGAGCAGCAACGTCAGGCGGCCACTGAGAAGGGGATGGAGGATGCCGGATTTGGGATGAAATACTCTCTGCATCACCTCTCCCTTCACTGAGCCATAGAGAGGGATGGGACCCTGGCAGAACTTGCCCCACAGGGCCACCCCTTTCCCTCCAATTCGTGGCATCCTGTGCGAGCCCCCACGCGATCCCAGGCCCCGTTACACAACCCCCCGCTCCCGGAGCGCCATGGGGCGCGCGGCGACACAAAAGGCTTTGCTTAGCAGCTGTGTTTGCTCAGGGTGGCTGCTTTTGGGAGCACAGCTGATGACATGTGGTTGGCCAGGCGACCCGGGAGACTGGTGCTGAGCTTGCAGCTTCCTTTTTTAATAGGTGACTCAGGCGCTCAGCAGCTCACTGGGGTTGGTGGTGGGAGCCGGGCTGTGAAGGAGTGCCAGCGGCAGAGGTGGTGGACACCAACAGGTGGGTAGCGTTGTTTCTCCATAGGATAAAGTGGTTTAAATAGAAAGGAGAGTGAGACAGAGCCCCCTGTTACTGGTGAGGTGGGGTTTTCTCAGAGAGGGAGGGGGCAGAGGTTTTGTTGGTGATTTGTTTTCCACTTGTTAGGAGTTGGCTGTCAGGTGTAAAAGGATTCTGGTTCAAGAGATCTGCAATATTATCTCCAGCAGGAGAGAGAGCAGTTGAGTGATTTATGGACAATAACTGGAGAGGAAGTGAGTGAACTTTTAGAAGAATATTTAAGATCTTTTCCCTCCATTGCCTTGCCTTTTCCCTCTGTGCCTAGAAAGATCAGTGAGTACAAACGAATATAAGGAATTATTTTCCCCTGTTGCAAGTTTCCATGTCCCACAGCTCTCCCTGCCCTGACTGGGGTGTGACTTATGGGGCAGAGAGGCTGTAAAGCAAGCCCAGCCTGCACATACGTGGGACATGGGAAGAGCTCAAGAAACCCAACACCTGCTCCTTATGGGCAGTCCTAACATTGCAGCCCCTCACACAAAATGTGCAGATTCATCCGGCGCCAGACACTGGCACGAAGGACACTTTGCCAGCAGGGAGGAGCATTCCCTGTATCCTTCATTTGGACAGCAACGCCGTCCTCCGCGGTGCCATCCACTGGGTGGGACGGGAGGAGGGGGATTTCAGGAGATCTTTCCTCCTATTTTAGCTCACAGGGGATGCTTTAATGCCTGAAGTATCGGGTTTAGCACCCCGGGGGCCGCAGTCTGTGCAGTCAATCAGCGCGGCGCGGGATGCATCACTGGGCGCTGGAGCGGATGCCGAACGTGCCAGCGGAGCCCTTTGCTCAGCCAGGCAGAAACGTGGAGCCCGGCACAGGTTTCAAACCGGGCTTCCACCTCATACCCAGCAAATAACACCCTAAGCTTGGGCTGCATGGTGACTTTCAGCTGTGCTTCAGCAGCTCCAGCCGGGAAGCTCCCCGCTCCCTCCCGGGGGATGCTGTGAAGCCGCACCTCGGTCCCAACCCCTGAGATGTCCTCGGTGCCGCTCGGATGTCGCTATCCGCGCACACGTGACAGCTCAGCCTTCTCGTTAGCGGAGCAAACTGTTGTTCTTCGGCTCTTATCTAAAATTAGCAATTTAGAGGGTGGCAGCAGCCTGTTTCGTCAGGCAGAGACGTGTGGAGCCACCAGGCTTTGTGCAAGCGCAGAGCCAGCCCAGAGGGTTGGAGCAGCCCCTCTCCAAGGCAGGAGGCTTTGTGAGAAGTGAGAAGCAAACACAGGGCTGTGCACAGCCTGTGCACTGCAGGGAAAAAAA